>CM077807.1:10491849-10581733 GCA_039737535.1 Lagodon rhomboides
TTCCCGTGGTCCTGCTTGTCCAGCTGAATCTCACAGAGAGCTGGAGATTTCCCCATCTTCAGCACGGGGATTTTCTCCTGATCCTCAAAGAGAGCTCTGGATTTCATCATCTTCGGCAGGGTTTTTTTCCCCTTATCCTCAAAGCGAGATTCGGATTCATCCAGCTGCCAGGTCTCTTGCTGCCATCTCGCGTTTCCCTTTCTTTTGCTACCCTCTGAGCGGTCTCTCCTACTGCCTCTTCCTCCCCTCTTATCCTTGTAGTCCTCTCTTTTCTTGTTCTTATTTCCTCTCATGGTCACGGTCTGTGCACAAACGACAAATATAAAGTCAGGTCCTCTTTTGTAGCTTATATAGCTCCTATAGCTTTTCAACATTCTAAAATTTATGACATCACCGTGGCTTTGATATGTTCTCCTTTGATGTTCTTCTTTCTGTTGCTATAGCAACACTAACAACATTTGTTGTGATTTACAATAACTTGATAGCCTTTCTTCTTTATATGTTATTTCAAAGTGTATATATTTAGATTTTTAATTCATTGAATTTACTTTTGAATAAACAAACTAAATCAACAAACTCTCTTTGTTTTCATGTCTGAATAAACTGAATAAACAAACTGACTTTAAACTAGAAAAATTGCATTTCCTGCGAAAATACAGTGTGAATGCTAACAGCTGAATGGATTTGCGAAATCTGCTGAATATAATGCATAAAATGCATAAAACTATAAGAATGAATGGTCAAGAATTTGCAGAAAAAGCTGAATTTTTCAAAAGCTGAAAAGGCAGAAAGGCTGAAAAGTAATAGGCTGAAGGGGGCTAAAAAAGGTGAACATTTTGATAACTGAACATGAAGCTGAATGTTTGAAAAGGCTGAAAAGGCAGCAAGGCTTTATATTGTCTATGTGAAGTAAAAGATGTGGGATCCAAATCAAGCTGAAGAGAAATTTTTCTCCAGTTTTTCCAACTGCTCTCCACTCTAGCAAAGATTCCACACACTCTAGCTCACGCAATACACACCCATTATAAAATCAGAAGACCAGCTGAAAATCCTGAAAACTAAAACTGTGATGATTTCAAAACCGTAAAAGATTTTAAAAATACAAGCCCAATAGTTCAAGGTCTTCTGAGTCTTTTAAAGTTGGAATGGTGTCTCTAGCTCAAAGTATGAGGGACAAGAAGAGGTTGAAAGTCGATGAGTTTTGAAGAGGATTTGAAGATTCTCCCATTTACTTCAATGTTAATTTTTTTTTTTTGAAAAAGCTGAATATTTTTAAAAGCTGAAAAGTTAAAAAGCTGAAAAGCACAAGGCTGAAAGAGCTGAAAAAGCTGAACATTTTGATAGTTGAACGGTTTCTATAGCTGAACGTATGCTGAAGTAGTAGCAGAATGAAATTTGAAAAATTCCCCATAAGGATGAATGGGAAAAATTTTGCAGAAAAAGCTGAATATTTCAAAAAGTATAAAAGATAGAAAAAAGATGTCCTTAAAAAGCTGAACATTTTGATAGTTGAATGGTTCAACAGCAAGTGGATTCAGGGCTGTAACTGGAACACTCATACACACATACTTTGCTTTCAAAATGACAACACAGATTGTTGATGACACATTTTTTCGATTATTGTAAAGATTGTTTCAGAGATCCGCCCCATTTTCTGAAATGTATGGTTGTGTCAATTTTAACAGCAGTGACTTTAAGATGGATTATTCTCATAGCATGACCGACTATCTGCAACTCCCAATCAAATTCAACTCTCAATGCAAAAATGTCAAATAGCAGCAGCTGTTTATTAGAAGAACATAAAAGACTGTATTAGATTTATAAAGTAAAATGGCAGACAATTTATAACAACCCTCCTTCTCCTGCACGCTCCTCCCTATTGTCTCTATTGCTCCCCCTCCCCTCCCTCCAACCCTCCCCCTTAGCATGCTCCATTCATGCCTTTTTTTTTCTTTTTTTTCCTGGGTGCATTGCTAATAAGCAAAGATTCAGGCAGAGATGCAGCAGCTAACAGGCCCGGCTAACCCACCCACAGCAGGATTCTCCTCCAGACAGAGCTCTGTGTGTTCGGAGGCATTGACGTCATGGCTGACGCACAGCGGCCTGGAGTAGCCAGCTCCATCAAAGGCCTGTATGCTTAGGCTCGAACAGCAGTGTTTTTAGCCAGCAGAGGAAGAGAGACACGGAGAGAAAGAAGCGGGGGGTGGAGGGGTGGGGGGGGATAAACAGCACAATAACATGCTGTCACCGTTGTTCATGGAATAAGTGAGACAAAACTAACATTAACATTTTACATTCACAGCACGGCAACGATTGTAGACGGGGCAACCCTCTAGAGCTAACTTCCAGCCCTCGTTCCAGCCCCGGCCTTTTGATTATAAATCGGGATGAAAGAAACACATGTGATCTTCAGTTTTCATACTTTTGAAATCAGAATTAAAATCTGCTTTTTTGGTGTAGAGACACAAGGAATAACACTTAATAACTACTTACACAGTAATATACATACAGTTGAACAAGGACAACAAAAGCTGGACAAATAAAGGTCAAGACTGTAATATACACAAGTACAAACATACATATTATATATTAATATGTATCTAGATGCAACACACACACACACACACACACATACAATACACACAGTAGGGTCCAAAAGTCTGACACCACATAAACAGAATGTTTGAAGATTCAGAAAGTCAAAGAAAGTGAAGGTAAAGTGTCAGAAGTCAAATTGTTATTCTAAGCAAAGAGGAGCTCTTTCAGCATCGTTAATGGCTAGACTAATTGTTTCTAAGGAGGTAGTGCAAGTGACATTTTAATCTTTTACAAGAAACTGGGTCTGTGCCTCAAAACTGAAATCTAGTAACATCACTTTACATTTGGTTAACATTTCATTATACAGGGACGCCATCTTGCTCTCATCTCTTTCAAATCAAACAAGAGGAAAAGCGAGACAGAGACACCTTCCCTTTTTATCCAGCTTGATTGTAAATGAGCCACATTACGTCTCGAAGAGAAATAATGCCACCAAACACCTCTATCTACTATATCTGGAGAAAAAACACATTGTGTGAGCCGGCCTCGAGAAGACATGACAACGACATGCAAGTGCCCATAAACATTATGTGGATGTGTATTGTAAAGTTGCAACTGATTTTCATAATACTTTGTAAAGGGCTAATAAATACTGTGTAGTGTGTCTATAAACATTATTTGGATGGTCATAAAGTTACAACTGATTATAAAACCATACAATTGCTAATGACGTTAATGGAACACAAAATGTATTGTAAAGTTGCAACTGATGTTTCAAAATACTTTGTAAATGGGTAATAAACACTGTGTAGTGTGTCTATATACATTATTTGGATGGCCATAAAGTTACAACTGATTATAAAACCATACAATTGAACATACAAGTGGTTTTTAAAGCATTACTACATTTTTTTGCCCACCATTAAATGTTTAATAGGTGACCTATAGGAGAATAATTATTTGTGCTCCGATAACAGAATTGCAATTGATTGTTATAATCAAGTTAAAAACATTTATGAACAAACCTTTAAAGCAACGTTATCTAGAAATTGGCAATTTCTGTGATTTGGGGGCCCATAGAGTCTCTGAGTGCAACACCACTGTTGTATATACAAATCCCAGGTGTGTCACATTTTGTCAGATGTAGGTGCTGACTACAAACAAAACTCATTACATCGTAAAAATGAATCTTGAAAACTTCACGTAGTGCAGATAGAAGCGATAGAGCGGCTGAGACACCGTTCACCCTATTACAAGACGCTGTGCCATCACAAGGATTTTCAAACTGTTGTTGTAGGGTTAAAAAATAGTTACATAATGTTGCTTTAAGTCAATCTTGATTTGCAGCACTGCACCACAAAGAGGATAATTGTATTTGTTCCGCTGCTACGACGACCTAATTTCCCCTCAGGGATAAATAAAGTTTAATCATCTATCTATCTATCTATCTATCTATCTATCTATCTATCTATCTATCTATCTATCTATCTATCTATCTAATGGTTTTTCAGATCAACAGATCAGTAATACAACTTTTATAAAATAACTAAAATTGTAGTGTGTAAACAGTGCTACCCTCACAGTTTAACACAGAATTAAATAACTGTTATCAAGTAAAGTGCTTTCAGAAGAACTCATGCTTGTGCATTATAAAAGTGCTATCTGTGCCTCTCCAGTGACACCATGTGTACATCAGATACTCCAGGTCCAGTTCGAGGTTTGCTCTGGTGGTGTCAGTTTAATAGAAGTCTGCTGACAAACTGGTGAACTGGCTGATAGAGAGCAGGTGTGTGTGCTGTGAGCTGACCCAGAGAAAAGGAAATGCAAGCGTCAATATACAGTAAAGCAGTGGGTCATACTGAACAAAGAAAGGCATTGATCAGTCGGAATGTGAATAGAAACAAAGGCAAGAAGGGACATCTGCTTGATCAGACATAAGGAAATTACAAGAAACTAAAGAAACTATGGGGCGTTTACAGTTTGACTTGTAGTGACCTACATTCTGTGAGATCAATGGGTCAAGTTAGGGCACACTCACACTAGGCCCAGCTGCTCTGTACCATGCCACAAGCGGGTCTGAGCATGGGTCTTGCAGCACAATGGAGAGCGACACAGAGAGCATGACTTTACTGACTCTTTGTGTCTTATTTTGTTACGTTTTGGTCATAGGTTTTTAAGGTTTTTATCGATACTCTTTTAGCTACTCCTTATCAGTTTGCTTTTCTATCAATGCTCCTTTCAGTTGTTTTACGTCAAAAGGTTTAGAATATGTATTTTATTGTAACTTAATGTTGTTTCTAGAAATATTTGCAACTGCAAAGTCACTATAAAAACGGAACACTATTTCACTGGAAATCAATCTGAAATGTCAGTAATGCCAATTATATTTCTGTGATCAAAACACAGACGGGAAGGAAGCAAGGAAAGGAGGCAGGTGAGGGAAACATGGACTCAATTTAGGTGAAATGACAAGTACCTGGAGACTTTCTGTTGCAAATGTTTCTGGGATTTCCCTGTGAACTGACCTGTTTTGGCAACCAAACTGTGATTTTTAATAAAAGCCCTGAACTGTCTCTGAGTCATGCTAGTGGGTTCAGTCTGTGTGTGAGTTCTGTCAACTTAGCTGTGTTAAAATGGAACAACTTCCAGAACATGTCTTGTAATTCAACTGCGTTACTTTAGATTACATATAATTACAATTTCCGTCATATTTGAAGTACTCTCTGAGTATATCTCACATTTCATATCAGTTTGTTCCCTGGACACTTTCAGTAGGATATCAGTTCATTAGTCATTTATCATCAGTATACTTTACAAAGAGCCGCTCTTAGTATAAAATAGCACTCTTGGTAGAGGTCCTATTTGTAAGAAAAGTGGATTTTTTGAGTCTCATTCTCAACTTGTCAAATAAAAATGCTTTGGGATGGTTGTCGACCTGTCCTACAATCCTACAGCATCAGTGTTTGACGAGTTGGGAATGACACTCAAAAATCAAGTGTTGCATTGCAGGAACGTCCACTTCACTAATGAAGAGACAGAACACTGTACTCCTTGGTTAATGTATTTGCAGAGAACCAACATTTTCCCCCATGAGAAAGCACTTGGCGACACTGGTGAGAAAAAACCAACAGGCAGAAACCTTGAGCAGAACCGGACGGTTGGTGGTCATCTGCCTCGACCGGTTGGGTTATGAGAGAGAGAGAAAGAGATATATATATAGAGAGAGAGAGATGGAGAGGGCGAGAGAGAGAGAGGAGAGAGAGAGAGGGCAAGAGAGAGCGAGAGGCGAGGAGGGAGAGGGAGGAGAGAGAGGGGAGAGAGAGAGAGGGCGAGAGGGAGAGGGCAAGAGGGAGAGAGAGGGGGGCAAGAGAGGGTGGGAGAGAGAGAGAGGGAGAGAGGAGAGAGAGAGAGGGAGAGAGGGGTGAGAGAGGGCGGAGAGAGAGAGAGGGAAGGAGAGGAAGAGAGATAGGGGGGGCGAGAGAGGGCGAGAGAGAGAGGGAGAGAGAGAGAGGGAGGGTGAGAGGGGGGAGAAGCAGTGGGAGAGATGGGAGGAGGGGGGATACAGCAGCCACAGCAGTAATGACAGCTTTACTATGAGATATGAATATTAATAATACTAGAAGTATTATAATAATAATAATCATCATCATCATGATAATGATGAAGCAGGACCGCAGCAGCAGGGCCAACTACCATCCATGGGAACTTGCAAGACAAGAGAGCACAGAGACTCTGGGGAAGAAGCCAAGTCAGTAACATATATTCATGAGACGTGAATGTGTACAGATAGAGAGAAAGAGAGAGGAGCTCAGTGCATCATGGGAAATCCCCTGGCAGTCTAGACCTACGGCAGCGCAGTTAAGAGCCCGTGCAGGCCCGAACTATAAGCTTTATCAAAAAAGGAACATTTTAACTTTTCTCTTAAAAGAGAGGGTGTCTGCCTCCCAAAGTGACACTGGGAGATGGTTCCACAGGAGAGGAGCTTGATGGCTGTATGCTCTGCCTCCCATTCTACTTTTGGAGACTCTAGGAACCACAAGTAACCCTTCATCCTGAGAGCGTAGTGTTCGAGTGGGGTAATAGTGTACTATTAGGTCTTAAAGAGTTGGGAATAAGACTCAAAAATCAACTTTTCTTACAAATAGCACCCGGAGCTGCTGTCACACGCTCACCTGCAGCAGGTTGGCAATCAGCACCTGCTGATAAAGCCCTGCGCTCCACGCCACCTGCTGCCAGATGATTGCATCAGTTTGCTGTGGTATATGACTCCAGTTAGATTGTCGTTCTCTATGACCTCTAATTGTTTTGTTTGTTTCTTTTGAAAATCTAATTTACTCTCACGTTCTCTTCTACGATACGTGTTGGCTAGCACGTCGGCCTCCTGTGTTTCCAGTCCCGCACCTCCACCTCCACGCTACCAGACGGGGACTCCGCCTGGGACGCTCAACTTCACTTCCTTCACTCGCTGAACAGTTGTGAAATCAATAAATTACCCCTTAACCTACTTCCAGCCTCAGTGTCCGCTTTTGGGTCCACACTCTACCAAACCGAGCGCAGCACATTCCCTACAATTTACAGCCCTAGAAAGGTCTAATGGTCCATCTGTGTGAATGTAGTCTCTCCAGTGCAGGCACAGAGCGCCTTACAATTAAAGCATCACAACGTTAATGTTAGAATTTAGTTGCTCTGTATATTCTGTGTGTTCTGTGTTCGATCCTTCAGAAAATTGCTGTGCTGGAAACCAAGGTCCACCAAATAGCAGTAAATGTGTAAATGAATGGACTATGTGGGAATTAAATTACTCTCCCATTGAATTAAAACAGCATGCAAGAGCCTGCTAACACACGGCTAATTAGCCCCAACAATGACTCGATGAAACAGGAGTACTGTGGACTGGATAACAAACCCAGAAATATTCTTCCTTGCCGGAACACTCTTGGTGCAAAGCCTAAAGATAAATCGTTTCCCTCAGATATGGGAGAACAAGTAACAGGCAGAACCCAGCGCCCTGAGATTTGTGATGCGATGGTTGGCCTGCACTGTCCTCTGAAAAGAGTGCCTCCTCAACCCCCGTACCAAGGAGGAAAGCAGTGAAAACAAAATGTAAGAGCACACCTGCCGAAATAACAAAAATACATCCGAAGAACAGATTTGCTCCACTTTATCAAGACCTCTCAAGCTCTCCGTCAACGAACAAGGAAAGATATGAGACCAGATCCAAAAGTAGAAGGCCACAGAGAGAGCTGATGACTGGGCCTCAAACACTGATTGTGGGTGATGTTGCTGTGGAGGAAGAAGCAAGAACCAAAGTAATCTGTTTTACCAACGATATGGTCTCTGGTATCTCAGAAAAAATTCTGGACATCGTTGCTGAACATCCAACAGCGAAATCTCTCATCTTGCACACAGGGTCTGTGATGTTGTGAAGCAACAATCTGAGGTACTGAAACTAGACTTCATTGATCTGTTGAACAAAGTCAGATCTCTTGATACTGTGGTGTTTGTCTGTGGTCCTCTACCGACTGTCCGAAGAGGTGATGAGAGATTCAGCAGGTTGTTGATGTTAAACAGATGGCTCAAATCGGTGAACTTTATTGACAATTTTAACATTTTCTAGGAACGCAGACACCTCTTTGAGGCAGATGGATTTTGCCTTAACAAGTCAGGAGTAAGGGTGTTAACCTCCAACATGTTTTACTCAGGACAGATCAGCTCCTCCTTCCAAGGACGACAGGCTAGGCAAACCAAAACAACTGATAAGACAGCCCTCGGGAGGAGAACTTCTACTGCCTGAGATCAGCTTCGAACAGAGCAGATCAGCTGCGCCAGGAGGAAGAGTCTTCACCGCCGCCATCTTCGCCCCCCAAAGAGGAGTGCCCCCCAGTCTCAACAAGAGGGAACTTCCACTCTCCACCAACCCCAACCAACTCTCTGCCCTCTCCACTCAGCCTCTCCCCCTCCTCGATTTCACAGACGAGATGAAAAAGCTTGTCTACATCTACAGGCCACCTAAATACTGTACAGATTTCTTTGATGACCTTGTTGAGTTACTGTCTCTTATCTGCACTGACTGTGCAACTGCACATGATGCGGACACCAGAAGTGTGATGCACTGGGTCCAGTTTGAGAGAAGGCCCCCAATGCTGGAAATCTCTTACCGTACGTGACCCTTTTCCCTATGACAAAACGTGCCGGAGTGGACCTCAATGTCTCCACTCCCTTGGCTGACAGACGGGTCGTGTAGGAGAGTGAATTCAACATCAAACCCAGAAAGGCTATGTCCTGTATTGGAGTTAACACACTCTTTTCTCTGTTCAGCAAAAAAGCCCAAATCGGCCAGATGTGCCAACACAATGTTTGTGTGCATCACAGCCTCTTGCTCCGAGCGTTCTTACAGAAGCCAGGCTTCCAAACAGGTGGCCAGGCGGATGCCCTGCTCCTTGAGGGGGGCAAACACAGCTTTGCTACATTTGACTGCACAATTTGGCTCAGAGACAGGCCAATTGGGAGTACTGACTACACTATTTCCTGAAATGTTGCTCTTAAGTATTTGTTGTTGGAGGATAGATGGGGATGTGAAAATATGCATCTTTTAGGTTGATCGTTCCTGCCCCAATCACACAGCTGGACCAAACATAACAGGGCTGCATGTGAAACCTGTATCTTCTGAGATACATTTTTAAAGCACATAAGTCGACAGCGAGGCCAGTGCTCAGGTCATTTTGAGATGTGGAAAAGCAGGAGGGCTACTCCTTGAGGCAAGTTGGGCGAAAGTCTGTGTAGGAGTGAAGATTGAGTAGGAGTCTTGATGGAGTACGTTTTTTCCAAGAGACAGTGACTTCTTCCAGGTGCTTGGGAAGCACCCGAAGAAGATGCCTTGCATCCTGCTTGAGAACAGCTCATCCAAACATACATACATACTTACAGAGTACTAGCTTGATAGTTAGGTGGTTTCTTCTTATTCTTATTCTTTTTTGGCTATAATGGCAGCTTGCATCCTTGGAGTTGCATTACTGCCATCTTCTGGAGTCCTACAATGTCCGCATTGTCAGATTGTTCCCATCAATCTACTATATGTATATCGATCGATCTAATATATGTATATATATATATATATATATATATATATATATATATATATATATATATATATATATATATATATATATATATATATATATATATATATATATATCTGATTATCTAGCAGAACACAAAACTAGAGAAGAATCAGTCAGCAAGGATAAGGAGAGAGCAGTGGTCTCCTTGACTAAAGTCCTTGCCTTCCAACGCTAGCTTCTTCAGTGGGTTGGTCTCAGTCTCTTACCTCTAGGTATTAGAATTTGCATTGTCCTGCCGACAAGAAACAATCTGACAATCTTATGCTTATTCTAATTAACATCACATTTCTCTAATTTACGTTCTTGTTTTCTGTTTCAAGTTTTTCCTCACTTGAATGGAGGGTCTAAGGACAGAGGATGGCATTCACTGTAGGGATTGTAAAGCTCACTGAGAGTTTTGTGATTGTGACTTTGGGTTATATAAATAAAACTGAATTGATTGGATTTGAATTGTCTGAGGCCACCACATGCAAAAAACACTCTTTTTGGGGGGGTCTGCATTGCACCTGTTGTCACTTCAATTTGCACCAAAGCAGGTGAAATTGATTAACAATCACTTGTGCTTCCTGAATGGAAAGATTGATATCGCTGAAGTTTAACTGACTTGGCGGTGTACTGTGTTGCTCAAGGTTGGATTAAACATCACAAAGAATACTTAACGCACCCAAAACCAGCTGAATGTGTCGAGGGTTAGGGTTAGGGTTAGTGGAGACGCACACAGGTGCTCCCAATCTGCCGAAAGAGGCTGAAACCGTGGTCCTCTGAAAAACCCTTTTCTCTCTTGTCTAATTCTTTCTTTTTAACCATTAGTCACCCCAATTGGTCAGGTCTCATTCACAATTCATAAGTGAAACACAAACAGACAATAACATAACAATGATTTGGGTGAAAATGTTGGATTAAGTAGTAGAGACACACACATCTGCCGAAGGAGGCTGAAAACATGGTCCTCTGATTTTCTCTCTTGTCTCATTTTTTCTTTTTAACCATTAGTCGCCTCAAATGGTCAGGTTTTGTTCACAATAACATCACAATGATTTGGGTGAAAATCTTTTCCCATGTCCAATTCATAAAAGTCTGGCAGTGGTTGTGAACAGGCAATATTTGGCCAAAAGGTGGCGATGGAGAAGCATCATAAATTGAAATAGCCTTCATGGTCCTTTCTGATCCATGTCAGAATGTCAGAAGGCCCATGAAAACATGCCTTCAGGGAGGCTGTTTCTGAAATCACACTTTACACTATTTCTGCTTTGTGAAACAGGGCCTCACAGTGTCAGTCACCACACACGTGAAGACACAAAGGTCCAGGGTTCAAGTCTCCTTCTCTAAAACAACTTGAACCCTGTCAAATGCTGCTTGTGGCAGTCTTTTTCTTCTTCTTCAAGTCATCTAATCAGTCCTTAAAAATAAAATAACAGAAATATAATCACCTTTTTGTTGCAACAGGGCTGATTAGACAACTTTGAAAATAAAAACTACATATGGACACAGGATTCCACTCAATCGTTGCTCTTTCCAGTCTTAAGATGAAAAAGCATCGCCTTACTCGAGTCGGGTGAGGACAAGGGGACGTTGGACTCCTCGGGGGGAACAACACCATGATATCACATGATGGGAGACAGACAACTGTAGGAGTCCACTCTTTTTTTTTCTCTTTTTTTTAACGTCTTTATTGACAACAAAAGTATACATAAGACTGAGAACAGTGTATACAATGATGAGATGTCATATACAACATTAATACACAAACAAACAATCATATACAATCAAA
The DNA here is from genome assembly GCA_039737535.1 of Lagodon rhomboides. Classification (NCBI taxonomy): domain Eukaryota; kingdom Metazoa; phylum Chordata; class Actinopteri; order Spariformes; family Sparidae; genus Lagodon; species Lagodon rhomboides. Next base: position 10,503,280 of record CM077807.1, read on the forward strand.
CACGCCAGGGGTTGACAGCAGGACAGAAAAAATAAAATAAAAACTTACTCAGTAAAAATTCTGTAAAGCTTACATAGATCATACGTTTTAACAGCTTTTTTATTTTCACAATCACCAAGAGAGGAGATGTATTGTTTAATATATACAGACAGTTCCAGAAAGTTTGGTTTCTTACCAGAAAATTTAGATTTGTGTATGTAAAATTTAGATAAAATAATTAACAAATACTGTAGGAGTCCACTCACTCCAGACGATGGCAGTAATTCAACGTCAAGGGTGCCAACTGCCGTAAAATCTCAAAGAAGAAGAAGAAGGGGCAACACTACCGTAAGCTAGCTACAACGACGAGTTGCTAACCGATTTATGAGACTTGACAAAACATAACAGTACAAAGTAACCCTTGAGGAGAGGCACGGTTACCGCTGCCAGCGGGTCATGCAGCTCTCTAAAAGGTAATGAGCCGTAAAGCCTCGGGGTCTCGGCTCAGCGGCGCCCACAACCTGCAGCCACACTGGAATGACTGGCAGCCCAGGTCAGTGTTCTGTTCCGGAGGAGGCTGGTTGTAATAAATCGGAGACTCTTTGGGCCTGTGCTCCGCTGCCTTATTAAGTTGTGGCCACGTAGGAGGGAAATCCTTAAACATTACCATTACATGTTTAAAATACTCTAAATGTGTTGTCTTCTAAACCGTATTTTTGTCATAGCCTGTCATCAATATAAACAAAGCCAAAGCGTTTTATCCACTATTCACAGTCCCGCCTTGCAGGCGCTAACGTTAGCTCAGTGTGTTTGACGAGCATCGATGAGCTAAATGTTGACACTGAAGCCAGTCAACGCTAATGGCTAACTTGCGGCGAACGATACGAGCAACGTTACGAAAACGTTAATAACGCCTAGTTGGCCACAATGGTGAACAACGTGAGTGGTTTTTGAATAGGCGTTAACCAAAAGGTGATATGTAATGAGCTGCGACAGTTTAGCTAGTTAGCATTCGGCTACCACGATACTGTTTGCACTGGCTAGCGATAGCCAGCTAGCACTGAGTAGACGCCACCCTTCTGCAATGTTATCAGCTCCAAATAACTCCCAATTTATAATTGTTAAATAACATGACAGTGGACGACAGTGTTGGCCTTGTATTTTTTTTCTACTGATTCAAAAATAACTGCAAAAGTCGACACTGCAGTTATAGAAGCATTAGACTCCTGATTTAGCATCACATGTGTTAACGAGCCTCACTTCACGACTTCTCTATTTGTAACTACCCCAGGGCCCCGGACTCTCAGGTGCCCTCAAGGCCTCTGGTTCACTGTGCGGTAATTAGTTTGTGGAAATGGGAATATTTTTATTTCATTTTTTTACGCTACTGATATATGATATAAAATGACTTGCCCTGAAGTGGTCACTGCATCTATCCTGTGTCAAAATTAAGAAAATGTCCCTTATATTTACAGTGTAGATATTTCTATAAAAGTGTCACACATAAACTACTTCTGTACTGATCTTGTTATCTTTTGTTAATGATGGCAGGGACTGAAATTCTCTTTTCATAATGGGGATTGGGGGACTGAACTACAGGTCTTACCTCGTCTTATTCCAACCCCAAATGCATTTTTCTGAGGTCCAACAGCAATTCTCTGACCAATATATGTCAATGTGCCTCCTGGCAGGCAGCGTGTCGCTCCTTCGTGGCTTCATTGTGTGATTTTATGCGAGTCTCATGGGTGTGAATGTTTTTTTTCATGTTGTTTGAGCCCTGATCGAAGGTTATTTTCTGTCACTGTGATCGACAAAGTTCCTTGCTTGAATTCGGCGCTGCATGTCACGGTAAAACATCACGTTGCAACAATTTTGGCAGATTCCGCGATTGGTGGGAATGATCATTTTTCCATAATAATTTTCATGTTCACTGAATTTTTTTTTTTTTGTGATCATTGCATACTCAAGATCACTGACTGTAGGAGGCGGGGGGCAAAAGTTACATCAAAGTGCGCCAGACAAATTCCTGCACTCTTTGTAGTGTCAGTTTAAAAAATCTTAACATCTGGTATAAACTGTTTTAAAAGTCCACGTCTCTTTGCTTGGTGTGACTGCTGAGGTATAATCAGAGCAACGTGACAAGCTACACTTTAGTGCTTTAGTGTTTAAGGGCCACACAGGTGTGTTTCCAAGTGGAGACAGTTTCAGTTCAGTTTTCTAGTAAAATCCTGTAACATGGTTGATTTGATTATAATCAAAATGTGGCTGGGAGTGAAAATTAGGTAGTTACTTTTAAAAATCAAAGAGTCTTCATTCTGCAACAACTATTTGAATGAATACATAATGCAAATCAACCTAGCTTCCTTGTATATTCGGTATTCAGTATTGGATCAGAACTGGAAAAAGTGGTTGCTGCATCAGCATCTCTTGTTAAAGCCTGTTAAAGAGGCACTGCACACGTAACTGTGTGTTTTTTTGCTGTAAACTGATGTGACTGCACTCTGATGACATACATCAATGTCGGTGTTGATATTGACAGTTCCTACCGTATCATCAGACAGCGCTGTAAATATAATTAAATGATTAAACTTGTATGCGTGTGCGTGTCTGTGTGTCCTATGTTCAGAGTTGATAGTGTGTCAGCCAGCCAGGACGGAGTGAAGTCTGGAGAGCTCGGTTCAGCAGCATTGTACGACGTGTTACCCTCCAGTTGCCCTGACCAGCCAGCGGTGCCCAGCGATGCCTACGCTGCTGAAGACACACACCAGGACGAGGGTGAGGTTTTTTGTTGGCATAGAGTGTTAATTAAAGTAAGTTTTTTTTCCCCCGACACATTTTGGGTTGTGCAGAAATACCTTTTAGGTTCCAATTAGCTTGAATCTGTCCTCTTGGATTTGAATCAGTGTGGATCTAATGTTTGTTACATATGTTGTCTGTGGTAGCGGCTGCTGTGGCAAGTATATACAGTAGGGCACTGCAGTGTTTTCGGGCAGGGTTTCATTAGTCTATAGTGGGTGGACATCAGCCCCTCCAGGGGTTTCTGTGGGGGGATGCTCCCCTGGGAGAAAATGTAGAATGTGTAAGATTTTCTGTTAACGTGGAAATAAACAGAAATTTGGAGGATTCATATACAGAATTGGCTAAATAAAGACCACAAGACTCCAGACAGCAAAATTGCTGTCAAAAGAAGTCTTATGATTGTCTCAGAGGATAGATGGCATTTTCTAAACCACTTCTCAGTAGAGGAAACAAGGCAAAATGTTTGAGGTTAGCTAGAAAGAATCTCACAGTGGTTGACTGGAAAAAGTCCCATTTACTGATGAATCCAAGTTAGAGATGCATGTCACAAACAAAGGGTGTATGTAAGGAGACGAACAGGAAAGACAATGATACCACGGTGTTTGAAACCAACAGTGAAACATGGTGGTTTGAATATTCAAGTCTCTGGAGTTGGACACCTGCACAGAATTGACTTCACCCTGACAAAGCAGAAGTACCACTCACTCCATTTTTCAGAGACACGCTGCACCTTTTTGCATCATTTTGGTGTTCATCCACTTGCACTTTTGGACAATTTCAAATAGCATGGCTAATATCAGGGATAGTGGTAGCTGTTACTCAAACATTAGGTCTTCTTAATAAGGAGCTGCATAGTTTATTTATGGTCAAACTGTCACTTGTACTGTACATTTACTGCCACCAGACAACCTCTCTGCTAAATGTTCTGGTGGCTGACAGCAGTCTGATCTGAGCTCAGCCATCCTCTCACTACAAACTGCCTTGTTTTTAAAGAAGCCAAGCCACTCTTAAGACACCAGAGGCCAAGCTTGGTGGATGACATAAAAGTCCCAGATGTTACTGTAGTCCACGACATGATTATTTTAAGTTTAATCTTAAAGAATCTTCTAACCATTGGAGTACTACACTCATCTACCAAAATCTCTATATATTTATACGTATATATGTGATACATCTGCTACAGTGCTGTTACAATGAGCAAAACAAAATTTGCAATTTAACCTCTTAAGATCAATCAGATTTCAGGCTCAGACTCGAGTCATGTTAGAAAAGTAGCAGAAGTGTTCAACCTTTCTACGAATTCCATCGTGGCCTGTATACATAAAAATGACTGAGGTATTTTGGCAGCCACAGAACCAGACATACACTATTCCATTCACATTTATAGTACTGGTAAAGCAATATGATTGGGCGTATAAAATGAATATCCATTAGTAGATGCAGAGGTTGATCAGACAATCTCACCTGTAAAAACTGTAACAAAAAAGGGGCGGTATGCAGTTTTTTTTTCAAACATGAAAATAAACATTTTTTCTCCTCCTGTTCTTTGTGGTGTCAAACATGTTTATGTCTAGCTACACGTTCTTTCCAATACATTTGATTAATCCAACATGGTTTGTGTCCCCCAGGTGGATATGGAGCTGGTCAAGGTGTCTGTGATAATACGTTTGGTTGGAAGTCGGTGGGGCAAGAGTTGAGGCCCAATGACGTGACAACAGATTTGACTCCTTTTCAGCATGGAACTCGTGCTTTAGCTTCAAAAGACATGAAGAAATCGCAGGGTAAGATCTGACAAATGTTTTCTAATGAAATGGATGCAGTACTCAGATTGCATAAAGTGGTGTATGTTCATAGGATTTATTTGGAATAGTTCTCTTGCATATCCAGATCCAGTTCTTACTGACAGACTGCAGTTTTTTGTTTGCTACTTGAACCATTTTGGTTGCAGCTCTCTATTAAGGTTACAAGCAAATTTGAGACAGTTTGACATAATGGATTAGGTTTACATACAAGCTGACATTGTTGCTACCATTGTTGGTACTCATGAGTAATGAGCAACACCAACTGTAGTCCATTAATGGTTGACCTGTAGTTCTTGTTCCAGATGTCAAGGTATATGTGATGCTAAACATGGAGAGAGTTAGCGGTGTCCGAGTGTTGTTGTGCTGTCACTGACATGTTGGTGGTGTCGTTGCAGACCGAGGGATGGCTCACTCAGAGGAGTCTCGGCTGGCCAACCTCCTGCGCAGAGTCTCCAGGGAAGATGATCGTGACCGCAGACTGGCCACCCTCAAACAACTGAAGGAATTCATCAGCCACAGCGAGAGCAAAGTGGTAAATCAGATCATGTAGAGACAATCGTCCCATTGCCCTTTGTAACTGAATTAGCGGAGCCACTTTGTTACCGTTGATTCTTCGATGGTACGGCAGGGATCAAGACAAGCGCGTCATTGGGTTAGGACACACCTGCAAGGAGGTAGCCCAGTTGTGGGTGAAATGCAAATCCCTGCCACGACAAGCCAGGAAATGTAACGGATAAAAGGCATAACTAAACCAAATCCCATAGGTTTGGCTGAAGTGCCTCTACCCTGGAAAAAATTGGCTCAACATGGGCATGGCTGGCAGAGGGCAGTCACTATGCTTATTAATAATATGTACATTTCAAATTAAGGGTGAGGGCATCAACCCAGCAGCAGGACTGGCATCTATGAGGAGCCTGAGGAGCACTGCCAGAGCCCTACAAAATGACCTCCATCAGGCTACTGGTGTGCATGTTTCTGACCAAACCGTCAGAAACAGATTGCATGAGGGTGGCATGAGGGCCCGACGTCCTCTAGTGTGACCTGTGCTCACAGCCCAGCACTGTGCAACTCGATTGGCATTTGCAAGAGATCACCAGAATTGGCAGGTCCACCACTGGCACCCCGTTCTCTTCACAGAGGAGAGCAGGTTCACACTGACCGCATGTGACAGGCGTGAAAGAGTCTGGAGAAGCCGTGGTGGATATGGTGCCTGTGAGATCATCCAGCATGACCGGTTTGGCAGTGGGTCAGTCATGGTCTGGGAGGCATATCCTTGGAGGGTCGCACAGACCTCCATGTCATAGCCGACGGCACCCTGACAGCTGTTAGGTACCGGGATGAAATGCTCAGAACGATGACTGGGATGTGATGTATTGGTGAGTCCGACAACGCCAAGTAAGGCCACAGACTGTCCAGGAGTTCACTGATACACTATCCGTAGGACGCCATCTGCAGAGTCATCAGGAGCATGCCCAGACGTCAGAATACACGCTACTGAGTCACATTCTGAGTTGCCGTGATAAAATTCACACGAGTTGGATCAACCTGTCATTTCAACATTTTACTTTATTTTCAGTGTGATTTTGCATCCAGCCCTCAGTGGGTCGAGGATTTTGGTTTTCACTGACCGTTGTTACATCAGTCTGTTCTCAACAAATTATACAATGTACGTCAGTAAAGATTTTCAACTTGAAAAAAATTGTTCATCAAGGTCAAGTGTTCCCTTCAGTTTTTTTTTTGAGCAGTGTACTTTGCACTGAATATCAAGATGTGGTAAATGGCTAATACTATTTTCTCTCTCACAGGCCCTGGTCAAACAGTTGGACACCATCCTCAGCACCCTGAATGACATTTTGAATGAGAGGTAAGAGGAAGCTGTCTGCTATAAGTTTATTAGATTCAGGACATCAGGACTGCCATAGCTCAAGAACCCCTTGAGGGAATTTCCCCAAATGTCTTTTTTTTTGTCTCAAAGGTTACTGTGACCTCACAGGTTTTTTGCACAAATGTCTAATAGGATAAAATGATATCCAAAAGGTCAGAGGTCAAACCGTGACATCATTATATTCAGCAAAAGATTTAATGTCTATTTTGACAGTCAGTCATAACCGAAAAAGGACAAATCTAGGAATAAATAACAATTCCTTTTAAAAAACTGTGCAGAAAAAGTGCAGCCACTTTTTAAATGGAACAGCAACTCTGATAAATCTCGGAATAAATTATTCCCTTACAACTTACTCACTGAACTTCCAGAGTAAAATATTGCCAAATAGCTGACATTTTGCCAGCTCCGTCTGACTCGCATGAAATCAACTTCTTCTTCGCTGCTCTTAAAACAGTAGTTGCCAGGGGCGGCATCCTGTGTTGGCTTTTAGAGCAGCGAAGAAGAATTGATTTCTGGTGTGTAACGTTAAGCGGAGCTAACGGAGCTAAATTGGAAGTAGCAGGGTCCTGATCTAAATTACACGGCATCGGATTGCTGCATAGACCTGCATACTTAGCGTAATTGGCAAAGGTAATTCTAGTTTTTTATGTTGCAAGCTCAGTCTGAGAAAGCGTGTCTGCCTGACTCATCCATGAAGCACATGCATTAATCAGAGTACTTTCCTGTTTGTGATTTTTAATGTAGCAGTAAGCTGCTGTGGGAGCTGCGTCAGGATGCAGCAGCCTGCCTGGGTCTCCTCTGCACCGTGCTCAGCTACGAGGCCGAGCGCATCTTCAAGTGGCTCTTCCTCAAGTTGACTTCGAGCGGTCGTGACGAGGTGAAGCTGTTGTACCTGGTGGCAGCACAGCGTGCTCTGGAGGCTGCCGGAGAGAGGAAGGCCTTCTCTCACGTCATGCAGGTAACCCCGCACAGAGGCTTCAGGGGGTTTCTGTACAGCTGTAATTTATAAAGGGATCATTACAAGTGTGCGTTACATACGGCTGTATACGTTTTGATTTTTTAAAATGTATTTTTTGAACACCCAGTTGTTGTTTTTTTATACGAGTTGCCAAAGATACTTTGGTTTGTTGCAAAAAACTCATCACATGTAAGGTTCTAACAACTAGTTCTGTTTATGATCTGCTTGCAGTCAGTATATTATCATGACATGTCTTGCTCCAAACCTAGTGAATCTCTTATTGGATCTTACCAAAATAATGGCAGCAGTATTCCTTAAATGCCACATACACCACATGCCAGTACAGACGTGAGAAGTGTGTACCGGTTGGGGCCATGTAACAGATGTTTTTTTCGACCTTGTTTTGTGGGTTTCAGCTGGTGATGAACAACTTGCAGTCCATCCTGGAGAATGTGGACACACCAGAGCTGCTTTGTCAGAGTGTGAGGTGCATCCTTCAGGTGGCGCGCTGCTACCCTCATGTCTTCAGCACCAACTTCAGGGTAAGCGTTTTAGCAGTGATTGGTCCATTAGCTATCCTATCGAGGGCCTATCCCAGCTGATTTTGATAGAGGGGCGCGGTACAAACCCATCTGCCAACCATTGTCGCCCTTACAGTTGATGGTTTTGTTGCATATATTGACTAATGGAAGCTCTGTCTTTGGTGTTTGTTGTTTCTCCTCAGGACACAGTGGACATATTGGTGGGCTGGCACATTGACCATACACAGAAGCAGTCAGTCACTCAGCAAGTTTCTGGTCAGTGTCTTATTAGCACTCAAAGATTTTCACTGAAATACTTGATGTTCAGATTGCAAACATTTGGGTGCTTTCTGCTGGTTATAAAGTTGTGTTAACCTTTTATGTTCACCTCATACATTGTCCCTATCAGGAAATTTGGCAAACCTATTGTATATTAATGTCTGGCGGTGGCTTGATTAATCTATTAATTAAAAAAATGTTTACATTTGTAGTTTATTTTCACCTGTGTTTTAGCACAGTTTATAGAAAACCTGCATAGTAATTGTGTAGTAAGACGATTAGTTGTGGTGACGTTTAAGTCATGCGACCCAAATGTAGTCTGTTATAGCATAACATTAGCTTTTTACTCCTAGTGATTTAATTTACGCTTCAAAAATCTCAAAAGTGGTGTTCATCTGTGAAGATTATCTTGCTGAACAAAACATCTGTGTATCATAAACTTGTGTCAGCGATAATCCAAAATCCAATTCAAAAATCCCATTGGTTTTTTGTCGAGGGAACCAGGGCGATGCTAACGTGCTCTCCCTGTCGGTGTTTAGGCTGGTTGCAGAGTCTGGAGCAGTTCTGGGTGGCAGACCTGACCTTCTCCACCACCCTGCTGGGACAGTTCTTGGAGGATATGGAGGCGTATGCAGAGGTGAAGTTAGTCTTACAGCATGGCCACACTGAGCTTCCCTACTGCTGTGCTCTAATGCCAGTTAGACTCTTTAAGTATCACAGAGCAGCTTTTACAGGTGTATTACAGATATTATTTTACAGTGTACAAGTGTATTATTTGACAGGCTGGAACACAAGTTGTATATTCTGTCAAAATGATCAATTAAATATCAATATTTTCAACACTAATTGAATTTAGAAGAAGCAAGGAAATATGCACTTTCCATTACTGCCTGAGGGTGACAAGACCTTGTTTGTAATTAACGCTGTAAATACCTGAAGATCTTCAGGAAACTGTGATGAATAATGTGATAAATACTGATTCTTAACCACACAGAACTCTTGAATGTTTTTTTTTTCCGAAGACTTGACTGAATCTGTGCTCTGTTCAGGATCTGAACCATGTGGTGTCAGGTGAGGCGCTGGATGAAGACATCCCCCCTCCCTCAGTGTCACTGCCAAAGCTGGCAGCTCTGCTGAGGGTTTTCAGCACAGTGGTCCGCAGCATTGGAGAGCGATTCAACCCCTTCAGAGGACCGCCCATTACAGAAGTCTATGTCACTGATGTAAGAGCCTACCTACACCTAGGAGAACCTGATTGAGGGCTGAGTTGTGTTAATATTATTAACATTGTAAAAGATATAATGAATGAGTAGAAGCGGTCAACTCTGACAGAAGAAAATTTAAGAAATGTGTTTTGAAGACATGGTTGAAGAAGAAAAGAAGTTGTTTTTTTTAAGTCTTATCTTGAATACTCACATATACAGTCCTGGTTCCTAAAAGTTTGGACCCTGTGTACAACAGAATGCAATCATTTGCAAATGAAAGTGTTTCCCAACAACAGTTTTACTAAGTGTATCCTTTATCCTTTAGTGTATACAATCATGTGTTCAGTGTTATACAAATTGTTGAACCTTGCCCCATCCTTGCTTTTGATCAACTGATTCTTTCAAGGATGCCCCAATCATCATACTACCACCTGTTACCAATGAACCTGTTATCTGTGGAATGTTCCAAACAGGTGTTTTTTGGAGCATTCCACAACTTTCACAATCTTTTCTAGCGCCTGTCCCAACTTATTGAAAACATGTCGCTGCCTTCAAATTTAGAATAAGCATATATTTGCAAAAAATCAATGAAGTTGATAAAAACAGCACAAAGAAATTATTTAACATGTTACTGATTTGAGTATTTGTCAACAAGGATCAGCACATTATACATTCTGTTTTCTTTGTTTCACACAGCCTTCCAACTTGTTTGAATCCAGGGAGGCTAATATGCTATAGACAGATAAAAAGGGGATCTTGCAAAGTTACAGCCTTTTCAGTACCATTTTTTTTCTTTTGGTTACAATACTTCCAGTGCAGTTCAGCCAAGTAAACGGGTTTAATATTTTTTTGTCTGTATTTATTCATTTTGTAATGCCTTACGTGTATAATGACAGCTAAAACCTTAAACAGGATGACCCCTTTTTTTTATGGTACCAAAATTACCTTTCTGGTTTTTCCTCAGGTGCTGAACCGGGTTCTGGCCTGTGTGACCACGGCGAAGCAGGTTCAGTTCTCTGAGGCAGTTCTCACAGCAGGGAACGAGTGTGTTGGTGTGTTGCTGGCCAGCGTGGAGCCCTGTGGTCAGCTGATGGAGGCTGTCCTGGTCTATGGCCTGGACCAGCTGGACTGCTGCCGGGCCTGCGGCTCAGACTACAGCCTGGCAGTGCTCAGCCTTCTCACTCTGGTATCGTCTTCTTTTAATCGCACTTGCTCCACCTGCATTTCTTTTCACTTTGATCTAAACCACAGTGTTCATCTTTGTCATTTGGTAGTGGAGCAGCCCAAACAATATGGTTACAATTACTATCTAAGCATGATGTACAAAGTATAGGGGACCATATACTATATTTTTCTAGTGTCATTGACCCTAATTTTATTTCATTGAAAGCTTGTACTGCGGCTGTTTTTGATTTTGTTTTTATAAACATCCTTCCTTCCTTCTACCAAAGCGTTGCACAGTTTTGTTGGATGTTAAGTGAGGCCTAATTTGTAGCTGAAGACAAGTTGATGTTAATGTAAATTAGTTATTTTTGTTTAGGAGGATCGGTGTTGAGCTGGATTGTCCATATAGAGGGCTTTCAGTCTGAGAAGACTAAAAATGTACCAAGTTATCCTGCTCTGTTAGATCGTCTTGCTCAGACAGTTTTTAAAGTAATTGTCGACTCTGTGTTTGCTTTCAGATAGTGGACCAGATCAACACAAAGTTGCCTGTGACTTTTGTTGAGAAATTGTTGGCGCCTGACTCCCAGCTGCTGAAGCTGCGCTTCCATCGAGAGAAAGAGGTGCGTCAGTGTGTGTTTCTTTATGTGTGAGTATAACGAGATGACAAGTGGGTTCATGTGCCAGCATTTAAGGATTGGTTCATGTTTTTTTATTGCAAATACAGAAAACAAGTATGTTGGTACACAAAAATTCCAGCCATATGTCGTCACTGAAGATGTGTTTCCAAAACTTTGAATATTTGGGTGTTTTCACATATAATATTGTTTATACAAACCAACAGAAAAGGGACTCAGTTTGTTTTATGTTGACATTGTCAGTTCATTTGAAAGAGGACACAGTTCTGCTGCTTAATTGATTATCACAGCATCTTTGACATAGCCTGCTGGAGTGTTGGGTGCTGATGAATACTCAAGTGACATCAGATTCCGCTCTGATTCAAAGGAGAGCTTGGACATTACTTTTTAATTTTTGGGATAAAAATGTAGCTTTATCCTAGCTCCTGTTTATCAACCTGATTGCAACAGCGATATGCTGAGAGACCTCCATTGTTGGTGTTTATGTCACGTTACTGTAATGTTAACTGCCTACTGGAGCATGCTGGGAAATGTACTTTACTTCATGAACATAATGTGAAATAATTGTGTGCAGTTGCTGGCTAGCATTAGCTCATGGCTAGTAAAGAAGTAAAGTAATATGGCTGTCTGTGGCATATAAACACTGCATGAGTAAGGTGAATACACACAAATGATCCTGCAGTCAAACTTTGCTGGTGGTTAGTAAACCAGTGCTGAAAATGAAAATGATGAGAATCTATCTGACGTGACACAGTCAGACTTATTCATACAAAAGGTAGTTTTGAAGTTTTATCCATGTTAAAGCAACAATACATAGCAATTGGCATTTTGTGTGACTTGGCACTGTGAGCCTACACTCGTAACTGAGGTTACATAGTGCAGAATCAAGCCATGGGGGGCGGAGTGGCTGTAAGGCAGACACCATTCACCCTATTACAAGACACTGTACCATCAGTGTTATTTTGGAGCTGTTATTTAAGGTAAAAAAAAAAGTTATATAATGTTGCGTTAAGTTGTGTCTCGTCCGCTGACTTCCCTAACCCAGAAGTAGGGACGCCATACTAATAAAATACACCGTTACTTTGGGTTTGAACATTATAGGAAACATTTGGGATAATGTCTATACACAACTCAACAATATAAACAACAACGACCTAGTCGTTTTTAGACATTTTATTGCAGAATTTCTACATATTATATTTCTAAACGGGGGTTTGATCAGGGTAATCAGCTGTTATTGTTTATGGTTGCGATAAAGTAACGTTAAATGAGAATAAAACAATATGTTGTCAATTTGTTAAACCAAAGTGTGTGCGTCTGTATGTGTTACTCCACAGGTGATGTCAGCTGTTCAAGGTGTGTACCAGGCACTGCTAAGCCTGAAAAATATTCCAACTCTGGAGGCAGCTTATAAAATGGTACTGGGTGAGATGGCGTGTGCCCTGTCCAGCCTCACGATGACCCTGGCCCCAGCACTCAGCGGCCCCTGCCCCAGCATCCAGCACCCTGCCTTCGCCTCCCTCACTCTACCCTTGGAGAAGGCCCAATTCACCCTCATCTTCAACCTCACCACCCTCACCACCATCGGCAACACCAAGAACTCCCTCATCGGGGTGAGTGCCATTGTGCTCTTTATACTATCATTTCACTCGTTCCATACTGTGTCGGAGAGAATTACAAGAATCAATCTCTTCTTCCACTACTTTAGGCACCACACAGATTTCAAAAAGCAATTTCAAGACCATCATACATATTAAATGCATTAATATGAAATAATAACATAAACTTAAAGTGTCCTGGGTTCAGTTTACGCTGCATTGCCTTCTTATTGTACATCATCATTATGTGAGAGGTGTGTACTTGCTCAGTGGGAACATACATAGTCCAGCACATGTTCTGGAGACTTGTGTTCCACAATCTTTTTCATAAACAACTACAGCTGACATGTAACATCGTGGCCAGATTTTGGTTGGGGAGTCTTGAGTGGTAAACAGTAGAAAGGATCAGCTGTCATCTGTTGGGCTTTAGCGCTATTGTAGACTGTTGTTCCGCATTTTGTACACATGCATTCATCCACTGGCACAAAGAGTGTAGATGGATCTGAAGAGAGAGGGCCACCCCTTTCTTTCTCATGTGAGGGGCATCTCTCCAAACTCTCATCAAAGTGTCTACTGACTACGCAGTGCTGGTAAACTGTACACCAGGAATCTGCATCTCAGCTGAAACCTGCTGGTAAAGGCTGAATGTAAGGAGAGACATGCCCAGTAAAAGAACTTAATCAGCTGTGCAACAGTAACCTTCATGCTACATAGTCATGTAGCTTTATGATATCTTATGGCTATATCCCGTATGGTTATTAGATTAATTTCCACACTTGGACTGTGGCAATGACCTCACACAGTTTATCACAATGTGAGCTAATGACTCCAGTGCAATGTCTGCACTGATGGAGAATTGACTGACACAGAAGATGAAGAAGCTGATGTTGTTGTTGTTGTTGTTGATCATGTTAAAATGTGTTTTCTGTGTTTAGATGTGGGCGTTATCTCCTACGGTCTTTGCTCTGCTCAGTCACAATCTGATGCTGGTCCACTCTGAGTTAGCCGTCTACTACCCTGCCATCCAGTATGCCGTACTCTACACCCTGTACTCCCACTGCACAAGGTAACATCTGTAGTTTGTTTTGTTTGCACCCACTTTTCCCACTGTTCACCTATTAGGTGGATTGAAGTGCACAGATTTAACAAATTGGTGCAAAAAAAATAAAAGGAAAATACTTTTGTGTGCCTAAAAAATACCTTCTACTTCTACTTGTAAAGGAAATGGGACCTAAAACTAGTGTGTAAGTGTAGCATTTATTTTTTTGTTGAGTGTAATTCAGCATCTGCTGATTGTGTGTTATCTGAAACAACAATGCAGCCTCCCTGCAGTGTAATAATAACTAATATCCCTGGTGCCTACACAGCAAACCTTTAATTGAACTGTTATAAATAACATTTCTGGCTTCATCTATCTATTAAAGTGATAGCTTGGTATCATCAAATATGTCCCTGTATTTTCCTTGAGAGGGAGATTCCTCTTCTTCTGCTTCCTATGATCATTGTAATAAGTTAATTTTTTTCAATCTTTACGACTTGCACACAAATAAATTAAAAATCAGGTCAATAAACTATGAAACACTGCAGTTTTTCAGTAGAAATGTTACACTGCTGACCTGGTAAGAATGCCATCTCTACTGTTAGATAAAAGTGCATATTTAGACTTGAGATAGCTGTGAAATTCCAATCAGATTATAGTAGAAAGTACAAAATATCTTTTTACATGTATACTTACGAGTACATAGAAAGCAGACGTTTTATCCTGTATAACATGTCATATTATATTAAAGTTATAATGGGTCACATTTAAAGTCAAGGTTTAAGGGAATGCACTCAGTAACAGTGTTGAAGCTGTTCCTGCTGCTCTGTGGCTGCTCTTCTTAACTGGCCTTGTGTCTCTTCTGTTTCTTTATCCAGACATGATCATTTCATCTCATCCAGCCTGTCGTCATCTTCTCCCTCCTTGTTCGACGGTGCGGTCATCAGCACCGTGACCACAGCGACAAAGAAACATTTCAGCACACTGCTAAGCCTTCTGGGAGGTCTGCTAGTGAAGGAGCACCTCTACCCTGAGACCAGGTCCTTTTCTACCTCTCTTTTCTCATTTCATCATTTTTGCTTTTTTATTAGTTTATTAAGTGTGACAGTTGTTCTGACTTGTTAAACAAAAACAGGCAGCACAAAATGCACTCATTACCCTGGATGGAGCATTTGTTCAACATCCTCTGTGTTTGCCTGAGAACATTGTGGAAAGTTTTAGAGCAATAGACAGAGACTCTATACCTAATGTAAGGAGTAGAGGTAAAGTGGGGCACTCCTGGCACATGCTGTGAGTGAAATGAAAAGGGGGGGTGATTTAGACTAGGGTTGCAAAGGGGCGGAACATTTCCGGTAAATTTCCATGGGAAGTTAAGCTGGGGAATTTTGGAAATATTCCCCACAACTTCCCCCTGTTCCCCAGCAACCAAATCACGTGATTTGCCATATAATTTTGTGTTTGGTTGATGTGGTGGCTTTTTCCACCAATAGGAAAGGGGGTATCACGTGTTTTTTTTTGCTTGCAAGCACTTCCTGTTTGCGGACACATTACTGAGAAAAGTTTTTACCGTTTCTTCCTGCACCAGACACGCACCAAACGTGAAGGCAATATTCGCAAAAAAGCGTTGCGCACATTATTTATCACAAGTCTGGTTTTACTCGGCCTATAAACACAATTTAAAAACTGGTATATAGTTTGATGTCCGCACTTTCGCCACAAGTTGAAACGGAGAATCAGTGAGGCTGCATGTCGCTGCTCCGTCGTCTTAAAGCGGTCACGTGATTTGGCGTCCGTTGACCCCAGAGGGTTAAACATTTAATAAATATATTTCCCCATAATATCATCAAAACTTACTTAATTTTGTGTAGTCCACAGGCTCAAATGTGTGCCTTCAATAGTCTTGTGCTTTGGGCTCAAAAGTGTGGTCCAGTCTTCTAGAAATCATCTGTACATGTGATGGAGGCATGCACAGTGCCTGTAGGGGGTGTGGTCTCAATAGCCATGCAGTAAGCAGTGTGCTATGTGCATGTGATTGAGGAATGGCATGGATATTCAAGTGTACTTGGATGGCATCTGTTTGTTTTAGTCATAGATTATGCTAAAATATACTTTCCCCAACTACATTTAAGTTCCCTATGAAGAGCCAACCTTCAATTTTGAAAATTCCCAAACACAGGTTGTTTATTCCCGTTTATTCCCATAAATTCCCATTTATTCCCTTAAATTCCCATTAATTCCCATGGGAAGTTTCCATCTTTGAAAATTCCCAGAATTTTGCAACCCTGTTTCAGACTGTTTTAACATTAGCTTGTGGGGCAGGATGGAATGTCCATGTTAGTTGAAACAGCAGCATACTTTTTTTTTGTCGGTGATTCAGGAGGCTGCTGCTAACCTGGGCTCAGGAAATATCTGTGCTGATGAAGAAGTCCGACACCTACAGTCCTCTCTTCTCCCTGCCTTCCTTCAACAAGTTCTGCAGGGGCCTGCTCGCTAATGGTGAGCCCAAAATGTCAAGCATTTCCAACAGGATCTGTTCCCCTTGTGTTCTCCACATGCTTTTCTGATTCTGGCTGTGATTGCATTTCCAGATTTATGAATTTCTATCCTCTTGTATAGGTCTAAATGAAGATCAGAGTATCTGCCTTCAGACCTGCCACAGCCTACAGGTCCTCTCTTCATCTCTCTCCACTGAGCTACTACAGAGGTGAGCGTCATACTTAAAACTAAACCTGCTTTCAGAAAGTATTTCAAGTATTTGATCGGTACAATAGTCTTGTGTTCTGGCTGTTCTGTAATTTGTTGCTATCATTGGGAAAAACTAAGAAGGCCGGTTAATTTTAAGCTTCATGTTTGTGTGTGTGTAGGTGTGTGGATGTGTGCAGAGTCCAACTGGTCCACTCAGCAGTGAGGGTGAGGCAGGCCTATGGCAAGCTACTCAGGACAATCCCCCTTGATGTGACTTTGAGGTGAGACCTACTGCACCACTGGGCAGCATCTAGTGAAATGGACCTGTTCTCCATCTGCCAAAGCTGTTGGACAGCTTGTATATATTGTATTCACAATTTATTTTGTATTCACAAATGTATTGATTTACTAATTTATAATCTAACCTCTCACATAGTAAATCTTATATATATATTCTTGCATACAATCACGTATGTGTCTTGATGGGTAATGATGCGTGTGATTTGTTTTCTCACAGTAACCACAGCCACCCTGAGATGAGGGAGATCTCGCTGGCCATCCGCCACCACATGAGCCGGGCACCAAGCAGCACCTTCCACCCCCAGGACTTCAGCGACCTCATCAGCTTCATTCTATATGGAGTGCTGCATCGTGGAGGGTACCTTTGTGCTCATATAATCTATAATTTTCTACAGTGTGGGCTGAATGTTCAGTCGTAAGTTAAAGCCACGTCTGAGATGTCACAAGCCCTTTTATGAAAACAAGACTGCGAACACAATAAAATGCAAAGAGAAGATGTCCTTCCCTGCTTGCAAATATACATCTGGACAAAACTTGTACATGTAAAACTGTATATAATAAATAGCAGGGCTGTATTTGAACTTCAGACTACATCGACGTTATCTATCGTTATTCCTGTGGTCAATTTGTACCACCTTATGTGTACCTCATGATGACTGTGTGCCAGGCATCACTGCAATAATGAGTCTTTCTAAGTTACTCTGTCGTGTGTCCACAGCAAGGATCCATGGCTGGAGCGTCTGTACTACAGCTGCCAGCGACTGGAGAAACGTGATGGCAGAGGAGGCACAGATGGCTGCAGGCCCGGCGTAGTGCCACGGGCGCTGTTGAAAACTGAGGCAGTGCTGTGGCAGTGGGCAGTGTGGGAGGCCGCACAGTTTACCGTACTGTCCAAACTCCGTACACCGCTGGGCCGAGCTCAGGACACCTTCCAGACCATTGAAGGTTAATAGTCCAGATCCATTACTTTGTTCACACTGACTGGTCCTTTATTTGGTTTTCGAGCCATTTTTGCAACTTGAGCTGTTTTGGTGAAGTAAATAATGGTGTAATAATGTGGCAAAATATTTACATAGTCCATCTAGTGGACCGATGTCTGGTTCCTGTCATTGTTGTGCCTAACGGCCCATTTGCTGCCTTTCAGGTATAATCCGGAGCCTGGCTGCCCACAGTCTGAACCCAGAGCAGGATGTTGGAGCTTGGGTCGGTGCTGGCAGTGATGGGGATGGTCACCACTCCAATCAGCTCCGCCTAGCTCTGTTGCTTCAGTACCTTGAGAACCTGGAGAAGCTCATGTACAATGCCTATGAAGGCTGTGCCAATGCTCTGACTGCTCCCCCAAAGGTGTGTAAAGAAAAGCTCCTGATTCCATTGTTGACTGAAGAATTAATTGTTTAACATTATGGACCAGAGAACATGAATTGAATAGTAGTCATCAAAAATGGGTTCAGAATGGCAACCACATGTCTTCAGTGCAGAAGTCCTTACCCTTTTAATAAATAAGATGGTGTACCCCTTTGTCTCTGTGTCTCAGGGCATCAGGACATTCTTCTACACCAACCGTCAAACCTGCCAAGACTGGCTGACGAGGATCCGCCTGGCACTGATGAGGGTCGGTCTTCTCTCTGGCCAGCCCGCTGTAACTATTCGCCATGGCTTTGACCTGCTTACAGAGATCAAGAACAGTAGCACCCAGGTCAGTGCAAATGGACTATAATACCCCTTTCACACTGGTCAAAAAACTCACTGTGCACATTCACATTGCACACAAAAGCCAGATGCGAGTGGGTGTTCATCAGGGTTTACCCTCAGGGAAGTTGACCCTGCTGTAGTCATGACATTATGCTCCAAACTACTGTGATGTAAACACAAGACTCAGGTGATCGGCCTAATTTACTTACTTTTCAGGCTTGATGCTATGACGCATGACTCATCGCAGTTGTTTGCCTCGAGATAAATTAACGTGCTGCCTCGTATTCTTTTAAAAAAAAAAAGACGCCATAGGTCGGATTGAGATCCATGGGTAACAGTGCCTTCACTGTGTGCTGTCCCTCAGGGATTGTGCCAGCGAATGAATGATGAATCGCATGTTTTGGTGTGCTCCTCAGGGTCCAGAGCTAGAGGTTCCACTGACATTGCTCGTGGAAGCTCTGTGCGAGCTGCGTTGTCCTGAGGCCATCCAGGGACTGGCAGCTTGGAGCCTCCTGACCACTGGGAAGAGTCTGGGCTGGCTGTCCTCAGTCGCCCTTCAGGCTGAGGGACGGTAAGCAGTGCGGCCACAAGCAGACATCTTCACATCAGCGAAATACTCAAATCATCCACCTCCAAGTCCATGTATTTGGTGTCCTTCACTAAATTGTGTGTATGTCTGTGTAGGTTTGAAAAGGCAGCTCTGGAGTATCAGGATCAGCTGTCTGCAGTTACAGGGATGGACTGCAGCATCAAGAGCGCTGAATGCTGTCTTCTCAAACTCTCCAGCAACACAGGCAGCCCCAAACACACCAGCAACGGTAACCAGCGCACGTCCATGTTTTGTGTGTGGAAATCTACTTACTTGTCGTTAATAATGCATTGCTGTGCAGCTTTGTTTAAGTTTTTTGAAATACTAAAGGTGTTGCTGTTGCAATTTGCTGTCCTACTCCTGTTAGTGATTGAAGTCTACTAAACTACAGTTTGATAAATATTGATTTCCTCTTAAAAGGTGACAGCCGGAAGACGGTGCTGTTGAAGTCCAACGAGTGCTCTCCTGAGGTGATCAACTTCCTGGCCAACAAAGCGTGCCAGTGTTATGTGGCCCTCTGTGATTGGGCGTCTGTGAAGGAGTGGCAGGCCACCGTCCATTCCCTCAAACAGAACTCCACCAATTCAGTCAGCATCAACCTCAGGACAGATTTCAACTATATCCAGGCTCTGAGCTGCTTTGAAGAGGGAGATCTGGCCGAGTGCGGGGTTCAGCTGGAGCTGCTGCCCGGAGAGGACTGCAGCTCGCTCTCCAGCAGTAAGGACAAGCTGGGTAAGTGCATCATAGGACAGGCTCTGGAAATACGTTTTCCTGATGCGCAAATTAGTAGTAGTTTTTATTTAAATTAAGAAAACTATCATGTCATTGTGTCAAAAGGCATCACCAAGACAGAGTCTCCGGTAATTTAATGCAGCATCCATCACCAGCTGCACCAGCTACTCTCTACAACAACAGCCAAAACTTGTAGGTTTAGATGAGTTGGATTATAGATTAGATTATGTATACATGATAAAGTGGTTCTCAATGAAAGAGCCAAGGAAGTTAAATTATTCTCTGAAGTTCTCTTCAGACTGTCCCACTTAGCTTCAGTTATTTTACGTGTGTGTGTGTGTGTGTTGTGTCTGTCAGATCTGAAGCGGCTCCTGCCCTCCATGAGTCCAGATCCAACCGAGCTGCAGAGAGCCATTGAGGTGCAGCTCCTTCGCAGTGCTGTCAGCGCCATGTCGAAAGCCATTCAGCAGCAGGAGCAGAGGACCACCACCAATCCAGAGTAAGTGGAACCTGATTGTGTTTTTAGGTCCTGTCACGTTCCCTACACATCATGCCATCACACAGGGTCAGCTGTCGGCATTGTCAGGGCAGTCGGTGAGTATCTAGGGCTCAAGTCAGTGCGGTGTGTACCGCACTGTTAGTGTTCTACAGCATGTAGAATCAGACTGCATTTTCTCCTTGTTTTTCTTGTCCACCTGCTGTGGCATTTGCAACTTTTTATCAAATATATTCTCCATTAAGAGCAGCTATATTAGAGAAAGTGGAACACAATATATCAGGAACCCCATGAGGAAATTTCCTCAAATTTGGCAGAGAAACAGAAGGGGCCATTGTGTCGATATTTCATATTAGGAGATCCTGGGTGCCCACCTCCAATCTTTGTTGACTGTATAATTGTTAATAATTGGATGTGAAGCATTGGCAATTTTAGAGTTGATTGCTTCATCATGTTCTGTCAGAATATATATAATATTGTCTCTAAGTGAAGACGGCATGTTTCTTACTGGAACTTCTTCACTGGAATGAGGCATGTCAGTATACTGATAACATCAGGCTGTCCGCAAAAACTGCAATACTGTTCATTCAGAAAGTATTCAAAGCTCTTCACTTTTTCCCCTTTTTGTTATGTTGCAGCCTTATGCTAAAAACGTTTAATCTATTTTAATTCTCTTTAACTTTTGGCACATTTCCATGTCAGAGATGTGCAGTCTCTTAGTAACCACTGTGATACGATGTTACAGTACGTTGGTGCGCTGCCTGAAACAAACGGGGCGAATCTGCTTGGGTCCTCTTCGCCTGTCCACCTTCACGCTGTCCGACGCCCTTCCCACCCCACCCACCCTGCAGCTCCACTGCACCGCCACCCTGGAGAACACACTCACCGGACAAGAAGTATGCACACGCACACTTTCTCTTTGACTCTATGGGATATGAATGAAATGCATTTATGCTAGAAATGTTTATATGGCTTTTATTATTGTTTCTTTTAAGTGTTTGGACACCAAGAAATGTTATTCAGGAAAAAGGCAAATTAATGTAGCATGTTGCTTCCTAAGCCCTTCACAGAAGTCAACTAAACAGATGCAACAAAGTAAACTTGTTTTATTTCCAGGACTGTGTGATTCCTCTATCCAGTGAGGCTCTGAGCTCCTGTAAGCAACAGGATGTCCAGCCTTTCCTTCAGGCCCTCAGATACACCATGTTCCAGAGACAACACCTCCAAAAAATCAAAGGTAAATTATCAATGAGTAGAATAGTCTATGGGTGGCACAGTGGCTTACACTGTTCCTTCACAGCAAGAAGGTCCAGGGTTCATTACCTGGCGGGGGCATGGCCATTCCTACAGGAGTTTGCATGTTCTCCCTGTGCTTGTATGGGTTCTCTCAGGGTACTCCAGCTTCCTGCTAAACCGCTCTCCCTAAATTTTATAAGAAAATTAGGGGACCTTTCGTGTAAGCTGAAAGACGTACAGTCAAACAGATTCACTACTGACATTTGGACCCCCAATGTGTGCTCCATGTCTTTGCTGAGTCGGCACACTGGGTGGTCACAGTATCGCCATCAACATTTACCTTACCTGTTACGTAAACAGTAGAATAAGACGTGTATCTAATGTTTTTCCACCGACAGCACCAGCTCACCTCACCTCGGCTTAGCGTGGCTCTACTTGGTTTGGTTTCAGACGCGTTGGGTTTCCATCTAGAATTAGTATCTCTTCAACGTGGGCGGGTCGTCATCAGACGTGGGCGGGTCGTCATCAGTGACGTACTTATCCACGCGACACATAAACAGGGCTAGCTGTGGGCTACGCAAAACACGTACACCTTTTCATTTCTTGTCGCACCATCAAGCTCGTTCTGGATGCGTCTTCAGCGACAACACTCAGGAGCGTCTCCACCTCTGCCACGGTCCACGCCGTGTTCCTGCGCGTTGTTCCTTCCATGTAATCGCTATGTTGACTGAACGCAGATGCTAGTTTTTAAAGGTAGCGGGCGTCAGGCTCGGACGTCGCGCTCGTCATGAGTCGTCAAGTGGCGTCGCTCTCTGTCCAATCAGTGGCCGGCTGCCAGCTTACGTCACACAGAAGTATCAGCTCAGCTTGGTTGGAACTTATACGGAGGTGATACTAAAAAAGTACCACTTTAGCAGGTACCAGGTACCAGATTTCGGTAATGGGAACGCAAAAAGGCGAGCTAAGTCGAGGCGAGCTGGTACTGTCGGTGGAAAAATGGCATAAAAAAGACTGACAAAGGGCTCTTGGAGAAATCTTTTATTTGTCTTCACGAAGCTCTGAGATTTCACCGTATGCCTTCTTGTCCAGGTTACTCTTCTCCTATAGACGGCCACCTAGTGGAGCTTTGTCTGACCGCTGTGAAATTTGCCCGGAAAAAAGGCAACATTGCCCTGGCCTCCCGCCTGCTCAGCCTGTGCAGCGACGGCACCCCAGAGAAGGAGCAGCAGGACGAGCTGAGCCAGGCTTTCAGGTGCCTCACCCTCGAGGGCACCCTTGGGGAGAAATGGGGACCGGAGCTGCAAATCGAAAAAGCCAAAGTCCTGAGAAATGGAGGTGAGTAACAAGAGGCATTCAAAAGTTGTGCAAGCCTGTTAATCTCCATCATATCTTGCAAGAGCAGCTTGAACAGCCAGCCACGATGCTCAGAACAATGTAATGTATGGTTACTGTGAAACATCAAATGGTAAATAAGCCTCAAAGGAACTCAGCACACACAGTGAATGTTTTGATGCAGAGCAGTGACAAAAAACATTTCTGAGCTTTTGAATAGGCACAACTTACTGATCTCAGCTGAAACATCCTCAGTTTGTTCGAAACTACGACCAACTGTCTTTCTGCAGTGTGTTGTTGCTCTGGGCTTGGTCTTAAGTGTTCCTCTAAGCAGTGTCTCTGTCCAAAGGCCAGTCCATGGCAGCCATGGAGATGCTGAGCAGGGCTGCCCTGTCCTACTGCCATGTGGGGAAGAATGAAGGGGCCGCCTGCCGCTCTCTGCTGACACTCTGCAAATGGCTGCTGGCTGACTGGAAGGACATGACACCTCAGCTTAAACAGGCAGGCTAATCTATCATTACAGCTGTTCCTTTTGGTTTGACTTTCAATGTTTTGTGCAATATGCTTGTAACCTTTTTTTTTTTGTTAAGTAAAAAATGCTCAGCTGTGATTTTCTTTACACAGTGCTATATACATCACAAAAAAGACACAATTATAATAAGGATTGGTGATGTTTTGGTCTAGGTGATAAAGAAGTCAGGAGCAGGAAATTCATCCAACGCTGTCGGCAGCATGTCACCTCTGAGCCGGAACATCTCTGCTCTGCTGGAGCTTCCCCTGGAGGAGCAGAGCATTCCCCACATCATCGCCGAGACCTCGGGTAATATTAACAGCACACGCTCATCTAGGTCAAACACACACATTGATGGTAATGTTGTCATCGTAAACACAGTTTAAAGCAGGGGTCTCGAACTCAGATTGGCTCGGGGCCACTGCTGGGATTGTCATCATGTAGGAGGGCCACTTCATTGTTCCAAGCACTACAAGAAAGCACCATTTTTTATGTGTTATTTTAATTGTTTATGAAGGTGCAATTTAAGACCCTTGCTTTAAAGTATTCATAAACATCTAAGATACCATCTCAAGGAAATTGAATCGAATGCAACTGGATTTGGTTTTTGTCTTGAAGACGTTTCACCTCTCATCCGAGAGGTGAAACGTCTTCAAGACAAAAACCAAATCCAGTTGCATTCGATTCAATTTCCTTGAGATAACTACGACCTGGATGAATGAGAATATTCACAAGCATCTAAGATACCAGTTAGGTATACATAGCTAAAACATTTATGGCTCTTTTTTTTATTTGTCAAACACTATGGTAGACTTGTCAATTTGATTCTAGCTACATTTTAACTATTTTTTTAAATTTCCCATTGTAGTGAGTGTGGGCGTTGGTGAGCCAGACTTCGTGTTGGGCCAACTGTACCAGCTCTCCACCAGCCTGGCTCCAGAGATGGCAAAGTCTTGGGCAGCCCTTGCCAGCTGGGCTTACCGCTGGGGAAGGAAGGTGGTGGATAATGCAAGGTACTGGATTTAATATGAAGTGATTACATTTATATCTCAAAGGTCATCTTCACTGTTACATCATATTCTACAATAATGCTTTTGTTTTTTTCACTACACAGCAAAAAGTTGGTCAGAAAAATGATACTGCCAAATCTTTTTTTACCACTTATTCCTTAAGTAGACAGGAGAGAAAACAGTTTCAGACTTCTACATTTTTGTTTAACTCAGTGGTGATGTATTTCCAGGCCTATAAACAGCATGAATGTAGGAATAATTCTTCTGATATTTTCTTTTCTCCAGCCAAGGGGAGGGATTGCCTCTTCTCCCTGGGGAGAAGAAGGAGATAGAGGAGCTGCTGCCAGCAACCACAAGTGAAGAAGACAAGGACACTATTTTCAGCATTCTCGGACAGGCGATGTGTCGACCTACTGGCATCCAGGTCTGCCCTTTACAACTCATACTTCTCCTTCATTTCTATTTTATTTTTATGTTACAACAACCATAACAATAGAATAGTAGTTTAGAGTTTTATAACTGGGCCTTTGGGTTTCTAAACAATGTTTGAGGTAAAAGGCCCAAAACAAACAGCACACAGACACAACACAGGGTGGAAAACCAAACCTCGAGTCCCCCTGAATCTAATCATCAACTGTGTCGGCCTGTTTCGTATTCATTTTTAAAAGGTTACTGTTCTGTGGCAAACTGAAATACACACCTCCAATGGTTGTGGTCATTGATTTTTCAAAGGTCTAAAGCATAAATATGCACCTCTGTTGTGTTGTCCTTCCCAGAGCTTTTACTAATAGTTCAGTGCAAAGCAGTCAAGGTTGATCCTACTATTCTGTTTTGTGTCAGGACGAGGACATGGCTTTGCAGCAGGAGGACGATGAGGATGACATGGTAGATGTGATCTGGAGGCAGCTGACTGGCTCGTGCCCCTGGCTGGGGGATGCAGGCCAGGCTGTTACAGATGGTCTCATCCGGGTTTGGAGACAGGTGGTGGACCGCATCTTCGGCCTGTATCGGGTTTCCTGCCAGGCCTATTTCACCTTTCTCAAGCTCAATGCTGGACAGGTGAGACCCGGAGACTGAAGCAGCGTGCTGCTGTTGAAGCCTGATGCTGGGAGGGAGGGCAGTTTTCTGTCAGTCCTTAATGCTGAGTTTCTGTGTGTTTTTAGGTCCCTATAGATGAAGACGACCCTAAAGTCCTGCTATCCTGTCACAACAGCAAACAAAGCAATGACGATGTGATTGTCATGGCAACCCTGCGTCTCCTCCGCCTGCTGGTGAAGCATGCTGGTGAACTGAGGGAAGGACTTGAGCTTGGCCTCGCTTCCACTCCTACAGCACCCTGGAGGGGTACGTCCTCAAACAGAATAAGCATCCACACGAGTTTTTTACATTGCGTCTGAAAGTTTCCTTGCTAATGTTTTTCACAGGAACAAGTTAAGATTTAGAGTTTTAGCTGGGCAATATATACGATATACCTGTATAGACTGTCTGAGATTGGTTGTCTATTCCCATTTTTTTTAAAGGCTGCTTTACAGTTAATTGATGTAATTTTCTTTTGTTATTATTCTTTTGTATTTGTGAAGTGCTTTAAAGGATATTTAAAAATATCTAGATATAATTTTAAGGCCATACTTCCCAGCCCTAGTTTAACTTTAACTGGCTCAGTTACAGTTAAGGGGATGAATACTTTTATAGGCACTGTATATCCTTGATGTGCAGTCAACTTCGTGTTCCCATTTCAGACGGGATGCTTGAATGCTTTTAGCTTTGCAGCTAAAGTGATGATTTTGGCTTAAAGAAATGTGTGAATAACTTATTTTCAAATCAATTGGCAATTTCTGTGCTTCTGAAGACTTGGATTACGCCGGACAAGCTGTACAGAGCCACTTTAAGATGTATTCTTCTGGTTGTTTTTTACATTTCAAAACAAGTCCCCTGCTACTTCAGTTGTTTAGGAGAATGCTGAGACATTGTTTTTCTGAGAAGCTCCAGAAATGTTTTTATGGACTACAAAAATTCAAGTGACTTTCAAATTGCATGGGGGTGAGTAGATAATGTCTTAGGTTGAACTTACCCTTTAAGTGGCAAAAATACTCCATCAGAGGTAATGTTGAATGATCTGATTTGGAAACTGTCTTCCCCAATGACTCTCTGATGTTGGTGGATGAGGTTGTGTCCATCAATATCTGTACATTTCCAAAACAGACTATACAACATTCACATGCAGGGTTTAATATTCAGTCCCTCTCAAGATCCCTTATCGTATTTATTGCACAGCTTTTTCAACCATGTCATCAGTGGAGTTGAGTGCTACTATCCCCGTTTTTAACCAGTTACGCATCCTTCCCCTCTCTGAAAACCGGCCTTGCACATGTTCCTACGTAGGAACTTACTAACTAACTATCTCTTTTCTGTCATAATCTGGACCTTCTGATTTTTATATTAAAAAACTGTGTTGTCCTTCCTCAGGTATCATCCCCCAACTTTTTTCCCGTCTCAACCATCCAGAGGCTTACATCCGACAGAGCATATGCAGCTTGCTGTGTCGAGTGGCCCAGGACTCCCCATATCTGATCCTCTACCCTGCCATTGTGGGCTCCCTCTCCCTGGGAGGGGAGGCTCAGAGTGCAGGTACTGTTGACTTCTGTTGACCAGGCCATGTGCAACTTCTTAAAGAGTTTTCAAAGTCTTTAAGAAGTGATTTGCTCTTATTATCTTTACTACAACTAGACAATCATAAACTAGTGACCTTAATGACCTTGATAAAAAATAATTAGTGATACTAATAACACTTGTAAATACCATAAATCTGTGAAATGATGATGAAATGTGTCGACAGGGAGTAAATTGCCATCAGCTTTGCCCACCTTTCTGGGCAGTATGCAGGCAGAGGGCCTTGTGGAGGAAGAGGAGCAGCCAGAGAGCAGCGAGCAAGGGTGGAGCTCCAGGAGAGCTAGCAACCTTCTGCTCGAGTCAAGACCAAGCCATGATGCAGGACTGTTACAGCAAGATCGTCGATAAGCTCTCCATCGCAAACCCTACCATGGTGCTGCAGGTAAGAGGCTACATCAGCCGTCAATCGAGCACAGTGTGTACATACCCACACATTCCTGAGCAGAGGTCTAATCAGGATCAGTGAGCAAACGTCTGTGTTAGTATCAAACCGCTGTGAAGCTGATAGCATCTGCTAACTATGTCCTCGTGTGCATGATCAGGTCCAGCAGCTGGTGGGGGAGCTGCGCAGAGTGACCTTACTGTGGGACGAACTGTGGCTGGGTGTGTTACAACAGCAACACATGCATGTCCTGCGAAGGATCCAACAGCTGGAGGACGAGGTCAAGAGGGTGCAGAACAACAACACGCTGCGCAGGTGAGGCTCAATTTTTTATACATCCAAGAAGCCTTCTAGTTGATTCTGCACTAACATTTAATCTGTGAGGTTATGGTCCTGTTATTGAAGGACCTGGTGAAATTATCAGCAACTTTTATTCTTATCAACCTCTACATGCTCTTCAGTTTCAGCCCTTCGTTGTGATTATCTGTAGATGAGAACAAAGTCAATCATACAAATTTATGAAACAGCCTTATATAACCTTCTTTCCCATGAAAAAACAATTAGAAAATCAATAACATATGAGAAAGAAACCTGTAAGTTGCTGTGATGCCCTCCTGCTTAGAGGAGATTCTGGAGCAAATCGGACCAGAAAGACCAGCATGTCATGCAGAATGGACTCTGCCGTGTCCATTCATGAACTTACGATATAAAGCTGGAGTACAGCATACAAACCAGTGTTAGATGACCTGTCCAAGCCCCATTGAGTGACGCTCTTGACTTGCTTGCTTCGGGTCACAATGTTGGGTCGCAATTGGGCCTGTAACACTTGCTTGTAAGTTCACCTACACTCTTTTTGTGCTGCAGGGATGAAAAGATCGCCATCATGCGCGAGAAGCACTCGGCTCTGATGCGTCCTGTGGTTTTCGCTCTGGACCACGCCTGCAGCATCACAGCGGCTCCGGCTGAGACGCCACACGAGAACTGGTTCCAGCAGACCTACGGCGACGCCATCGTCTCTGCGCTGGAGCGACTGAGAAACCCAACCAACCCCGCCAACCCCGCCAGCAGCTGGCTCCCCTTCAAACAGGTCTGTGTGGGGGTGTTTCTATGCATTTAAATCATTATCAATCTCACAGGGATCCATTTGCATGGATGTAAGCTTATGAGTAGTTACAGATGTGAACTTTCTGTACATCATCAATACAGTCAACATGCATTGTACACAATAAAATTGCCTGAACGAGTGGTGTGTGTGTGTTGTTCAGATCATGATTAGCCTGCAGCAGCGTGCTCAGAAGCGAGCCAGCTACCTGCTTCACCTGGATGAGATCAGTCCTCGCCTGGTGTCCATGACCACAACAGAGATGGCCCTGCCGGGCGAGGTGTCTGCATCAGACGCCGTCACAATAGAGAGCGTAGGCAACACCATCACCATCCTGCCCACCAAGACCAAGCCAAAGAAGATCTTCTTCCTGGGCTCAGATGGACGCAACTACCCGTACCTTTTTAAAGGTAGGAGACCAGTTTACTTCAGTTAGTAGGGTTAGGAGATAAAGGTGGAGGTTAACGCATTAACTGTGAAGAATGTAATTGAAGCATGACACAGTCGATCACAGATGATACCCTCGTTCCTGTTTTTTGACGGTTGAGATATTTAATAGGTGAAATTTGATGCTAAACAGGGTTTTGTCCTCAAACAAGCTTCTGAAAATACTGTTACTGAGAATTTACGATTTAATTAAGACAAAAATTGACAAGTTAGATCCTGATTTTTGGAGGGAGTTCAAATGTTTGTAAGTTCAGAACTGCTTACTTTGGGGCATTGACATATAAGGTTGTAGACTATTAAATCAATTCATACTGAAATAGTCACAGGATACAGATGGTCATGGGAGATAAGAAATCGCGATTCTAATGTCAATCAATTTATTTATTATTTACCCACCCCTATCCTGAAGTCCTGAAGTTACCTTGTACATAATTGTAGTTTTATTTATTTATCTTTGTCACGCCTTTGTTATGTTGTTATTGTGATACATGTTGGGACCCCCTCGAAAACGAGATGGTACATCTCAAGGGGTTTTATCCTAATAAACAAATTTGAAGTCCGATTTCTGACTCCAAATGTCCCTCACCAGCCGAATAATCAATTGTGAAAGCTGTAGAATAAACGGTTTACTAGCCCTCCTGGTATATTTGTATCTCATTAGTACATAGTGTAATTAATAGGAATGATACTGATTGTATTAAAATCTGTGCATGTGAGTACGTGTCTACAGTGTGTAATGTTGAGAGGCAGCGAGAAGCACATTGTTATTTCACCTCGGCCTCAGCGCAGGTTTCTGGGATGGTTTGTGTACAATGAGTTTGTATACCACAGCTATGTAATATCCCCCCCCCCTCTGGCAGCCTGGCTGGAGAAGTTCCACTTGTGTCGAACATCTTTTGGGAGAATCCTCATGACTGATTCTTTGATGCCATCAATGATATTATTTTGTGTAGACTGACCTATATACTGTTGGGTCTGTTGTCATTGAGTAATCTAAGACTGCTTCTACTTCATTATCAGCAATGAAAATAAGAGTCAGATTGTAAAAGAGTTGTATTTATGTTGGTAGTAGTATCTGAATTTGCAGACAGCTTTGGTTTTATTTGTCTCGGCTTGGACATATTTTCTATACAACAGAGGTGAATGGAATTCACTTTGTGGTGCTTAAAGCATTAACAATTCAACAGCAGCACCTCTTTCCGAAGCAGTTGTTACTGTGTCTAACCTCACTGTCAACAGTTTTCATAGGGACCATTATAAGGGTTGTAGAAAGTGGATTTGATAAAAAAACTGTTCAGTGATGTCTGAACTCTTGTGTCTCAGGTCTGGAGGATTTGCACTTGGATGAGCGCATCATGCAGTTTTTATCAATCGTCAACACCATGTTCACAAAGATCAACCAGCAGGAGCAGCCACACTTCCACGCCCGCCACTACTCCGTCACCCCCCTGGGAACCCGATCTGGGCTCATCCAGTGGGTGGACGGAGCCACCCCTCTGTTCGGCCTCTACAAGCGATGGCAGCAGAGGGAAGCTGTGCTGCAGAGCCAGAAGGTAACATTCACCTCTGTACTGTGTCACACTGTCACACAGTAAGAAGACGCACTCCTTTTGCTCCCTTTTTTTCAGAGTTGAAGTAGAACTTTGAGACTTTCTGTGGACACAAAAGGCTTTGCAGGCTGAAAATGAGAACAAAAAAACAAACTTGCAACCCCATGTTTTGTTTGAAATCTTTTTCTTCAGAGTGATGTGATGTGAACTGACGTGCTCTCTTCTACCATCAGGCCCAGGACTCATTCCAGCAGCAGCCAGTGCCTCCAGTACCTCGCCCCAGTGAGCTCTACTACAGCCGCATCGGGCCGGCGCTGAAGGCAGTGGGGCTCAGTCTCGATGTGACACGACGAGACTGGCCTCTCAGTGTCATGAAGGAGGTGCTGAAAGAGTTGATGGAGGCTACGCCTTCCAACCTGCTGGCCAAGGAGCTGTGGTGCTCCTGCACCACACCCAGCGAGTGGTGGAGGGTCACTCAGGTAACTATCGCTGTTAGCGATTGAAAGTGATGACTGGATGGATGATGTTTTTAACCATGACATTATCTTTTCCGGGGGGACCGGGGCTTGCACAAGCATCCAACAGAAATGTTCTGTTTGGTTGATGTTCTTTTTCTTTTATGCTGCAGTCGTATGCCAGATCTACTGCTGTCATGTCGATGGTGGGATACATCATCGGCCTCGGCGACCGTCACCTTGACAACGTGTTGATTGACATGACCACTGGAGAGGTGGTGCACATTGACTACAATGTATGCTTTGAAAAAGGTCAGTTTTAACTGTTTTTACTTGACTTGGTCAGTTTAACCAGAATGACATTATGGGTTTCCTCATTGAATAGTGTAGTTTATGAATAACAGTGTGTTTGTGTGTTGTCCTTGTGTGTCCCCAGGGAAGAGTTTGCGGGTACCAGAAAAGGTCCCATTCAGGATGACGCACAACATCGAGACAGCTCTGGGAGTCACTGGGGTGGAGGGCATCTTCAGGCTGTCCTGTGAACAGGTAACTGTCATATCACACACTAACTCTGCCCCATCACGTTCACACTGAATTATGCATTTAAGCAGTAGTAGTGCAGCACCCGTTCAAAATTTGCCTGTTGGATTTCACTGCAGCTTACTTGAGAACCACTCATCCAAAACACTTCATACTCCACACTGACTGCAGAGGGTTATCAAAATGTTAACATTAAAACTAACATTTTGAATGGAATTAACTCACCCCTCGTTGGGTATAACCAGTGCTTATACTTCAGCCTGGCTGGTAACTCATGTTCACTCTCATGTAGTAGAGTCTCAGTGATAATGACTTGCAATAGAGAATAGGGAATGGTGGAAGAAATAATCTGTTCAAGATGGACACTAGCAACTAATGTTGAATGAAAAAGCTAAATTTAGGTAGGTAGGTATTGAATTACTTTCAATTTGTTATTGTTATTATTATTAGTAGTAGTAGTAGTAGTATTACTATTATTATTATTACTATTATTTCAACATCAGCCCAGTCATGGGCAGTTATAGAGGGTGGTTCGTGCCTACCTTGAGCCTTGAAGGCTGCACAGGAGATGAGCTTGGCTGGAACCCACAGCGATGGGTGCGGTGAAACTGCTTCACGCAAGAAAAGTAACCAGTTGGGCAACACTAACTAAAGTAAAGCTTTAAAATAAATTATGTGGGATAAAAATGTAGTATTTGCCACTGAGATGTAATGGGGTAGAAAATTATGGTTTAGGTTTAACGGGTATCTATGCTGTATACATTTGTTGTGAGGGAAGTGCCATCTTATAGTGAGGGAGAGCTCACCAGACGCCACCAGAACAGCCACGTTTTCCAGGGGACGGGCCCCTCTCTGGGGCGAACCCATTCCAGGGCGCCCTGCCCTTCCCAAAGAAAAGAGAACTCTCCCCGGGGCTCCCACCAGCTTCTCTAGGGTTGTTTGCCTTGCTGCACTAGGCCTGCACGATTAATCATATTTTCATCGTCATCGCGATGTGAACGTGCGCGATAAACCCATCGCAAAAGCTGGTCTGAAGTGCGATTAGTTTTGTTTACATCCGCCATGCTTTCACACTCAGCCTGCTGACATTTGGCCAATCAGATGTGGCCCTTGACACATGTGCAATGCATGCACACCGTTTAGCCAATCAGATGACGCCCAGCTCTGCTCACGTTCCTGCGTGAAAATTAGTAGCCAGAGTAAACAGGATGGCGGAGGCAGGAGAGCGGAGCGGTGAAAATGCCGACGGAACGCTTGTGGCAAAAAGAAATAGCAGCTCCGCGATTTGGAGATACTTTGGATTCAAGCCAGAAGACAATTTACAGACTCAGGTACTGTGCAGGACCTGCAGAACAGTTGTAGCAACGTCCAGAGGTAACACCACCAACCTCCATCACCACCTGCTGCACCGCCATAAAGAGCTGCACGAGCAATTTAAGGCCAGTCAGTCGAGAGTGCAAACATCGAGCAGCAGTCAAGTAACGCGACCATCACTGCACCAACAGTAACATGTGTAAATTAATGTTATCAGGGTTTCGTTCATAAAAGCAGGCTCAAAAATATTTTTTCTATTTTTTTTATTTAATTGTCATCAGCTATTAAGTGTTTAAGAGTACCACAAAGCAGGGAATCTATTAATGCAGAAAAATCTGAAAGACACAGGAACTGTATGCAAACTTAAATATTTTCTTATTTATCGCAAGTCATATCGTCATCGCAAATTGAAGGGTGTCATCGCACATCGCACATTTTGCTCATATCGTGCAGGCCTACCTCTTGGCGTCTATTTCCACAACACCAGATTCGAGGATCTGAACCTGACTCCCTTGGATTGTGAATGAATGGGCGTGTTTACACTGAGACTCCCAGTGGCTGGGAACTGACGTACCGTCTGCCTGGATCTCTCTCTGTCGGGTTAATGGCTAAAATGCTAATTTGTTCCTGGCTCTGCAGGATAACTTAGAAAGAATTTACACTGGCCGAACGACACAAAACTTACAAAGTCTTCAAGAAAAACCAGGATGGTGTATAAAAGCAAATAAAGTTGTAATAGGATCAGTTGGTGTCTAACTTGACAAAAGCAAAACATCAAAACTGCCGCAAAAGACAAAAGAGAATATATGAGCATAAGTGGCGAACAAACATAAGAGCGTGTGGAATAAGAGAATAAGCGCATAAGAGGGTGAGAATAAAAGCGTATGAAGAGTGTAAGAGGCCATTCAACCAATCAGGACTTTGCCCTCTCCTTTTAAATATTTTAGTGATGATGAGCATGATTATGATTATTTACATCTAAATATCAAGCTGACCAATTAAATTATTTTGTCAGAAGTATTAGGAATATATTACTATTCAGACTTGATTGCAGTGTCAGTTCTACACCTGTTCAAGTCACAACTTTAAGTTGCTGCTGCTGAATAAGGACTCTTGTGTCATTTCAGGTGGTTCAGATGATGCGCCGGGGCCGAGAAACCCTGCTG
The DNA here is from genome assembly GCA_039737535.1 of Lagodon rhomboides. NCBI lineage: Eukaryota > Metazoa > Chordata > Actinopteri > Spariformes > Sparidae > Lagodon > Lagodon rhomboides. The sequence goes on from CM077807.1 coordinate 10,537,353, forward strand.
ACCCTGCTGGAGGCCTTTGTCTATGATCCCCTGGTGGACTGGACTGCTGGGGGGAGGTGGGCTTTGCTGGTGCAGTGTACGGAGGAGGCGGTCAGCAGGCCGACAACAAGCAGAGCAAGAGGGAGATGGAGAGAGACATCACACGCTCCCTCTTCTCCTCCAGGGTGGCTGAGATTAAGGTGAGCTCATGGCATGGGTCGCCTGCTGCTTTGTCTTTCAGAGCTGAATGTAGACTATTCCAGCAAGGTTGTATTTTCAAGCAACTCCCAAAAACGTTTGTGGTTTGTATGGATCTTTGCTGCTGGGTAATGGATGTGTGGAAACCATCCATGTTTTACGATACAAAATGCTTCTGAATCAGCTTATTTTTTGTCAACGGTCCTGTTGGTAAACTACTACACACAAATGTTCCAGAAGCTTCACTCATGAGGATTTTGGTGTGACCAGTGTCCTGTCTGGACTTGCAGGTGAACTGGTTTAAGAATCGTGACGAGATGTTGGCAGTCCTGCCACAAGTGGAGGAGGCTGTGGAGGAGTACTTGGTCCTGCAGGAGCTGCTCTGCCAGGGGAGAAACTCCAAGCCAAGCTTCAGGAGGAGATGGCCTTCCTGGAAGGGGCAGAGGGTCACCCAGACCATCTCATCCTCACGCTGGAGCAAAGGTCTGAGACGGCACAGGGCCCCTTCACTCCAAAACGAGTCCTGAGGCCTCACCTCACAATGCACAGAATTATTCAAGTTTCCGTTTCATTCATTAAACCAATCATTGGAACTACATTCTTAAAGATTACTCACATAGCCCTTCTTGTTACAGGTATTCCGAACACACCCAGCTGCAGTCACGGCAGCGGACAGCGCAGGAGGCCATCCAGAGCAAACTTGCTGACCTGGACCAGTGGATCTCCCAGTACCAGGCAGCGTTCTCCAACCTGGAGGCCACTCAGCTGGCGAGCCTGCTGCAGGACATCAGTAGTCCCATAGATCTCGGTGAGTCCCACTGGAAGTCACGCAGGCAGGATGAATGGTTGAGAAGAATAAATGTTTTTAAAGTACATTTTGTAGCAGTTCTGTTTGTGTACTGGTTCTGATCTACACGTAGCATGTCATTCTAGTTTCCAAGCTTACATCTTGTCCTTGCTTGTACAAATCTTCCAGGTCCTCCTAGCTATGTGCCAGCCACAGCCTTCTTGCAGAACGCGGGCCAGGCCCATCTGATCAGCCAGTGCGAGAGCCTGGAGGCAGAGGTGAGCTCCCTGCTGCAGCAGCGCCGTGGGGCCCTCCGCGGCTGCCTCGAGCAGCTTCACAGCTACGCGACGGTGGCTTTGCTGTATCCGCGGGCCACCCTGCTGCTCCATCGTGCCCACCAGTGGAAGGCCTGGTTGGAGGAACTGCTGAGAGACATGACAGTGGAGCACTGCCAGCACATCTGCAGACAGTAAGGAACCACAGCAGACTTTCCTTTATGGTGTCAGTGTTTTCAGTGCAAAGACTTGGGAAGGTGGCCAGTTATACTGACACTGCTCAAAAAAATGAAGGGAACATGAATTGTCACAGTATGACACCAAGTCATTTAAACTCCAGGGATATCAATCTGTCCATTTAGGGAACACAGGAGATTGTGAATCAGTTTCACCTGCTTCAACAGGTGCTATGGTCTAGTTTTGTGTCCTCCACAGTTGAGCATTGTTTTCCTCTCCCTGTACAGATATGAGGTGCTGTTTGCTCCCCAACCTCCTGCATCCTCCTGCCAGTTCCTGTCCAGCGTAGAGTTGACTTTACAGCACCAGGTGGCCGACACAAACGACCGTGTGATGCACCAAGCAGAGCGCCTGAAGGCGGAGGGCACCACAGCAGCAGCCTGCGAGGAGCAGCTGCAGGAGATCGAGCACTGCATTACAGTGTTCCTTCGGGAGAACGGAGAGCCGGGCTCCCTCAGTCTGGCTGGAATCATCACCTCTGCCCTCTGCACACTCAGCAGGTTTAACATATTCCATGTTTCACTGCTGTTTGTCCACTCAGACTAATAGAATATAGCTAGCGGTCAGTGTCCATAAGTGGATATATTGCTAAATTGTATTTCTGAACCCTTCAAACACCACTTATTTATTGGCTGGACCACAGAAAAGCAAGGAAAAGGCAAAACATGAAAGTCTGCCCATGACTGAGTTACTGAGTGAATAAGTTACACCTTTGGTTGGTAAGTGGAGTTTTTTTGGAGTCAAAGTGAGTAGTGGCAAATGTTAATTACATAAAGTAACTCCACATTCTATGAGTATAGGTGCCCTCTACGGCTAACAGTGATGGATTCACCCCTCGCTAGCACGGAACTGGTTGTGTTTTATTTGCAGAGACCAGATGATCGGCTTCCAAAACTGCTTTTAATTCAGCTGGTTAAGGGAAGTGGTGGGGCCCACGGTTTAGAGGGATGAGCCTATATTCATAGAATGTGGAGTTATTGTACTGAACTAACATTTGCCACTAATCATTTTGAGAGAGCATCGGCAAAACTCCAACACTGACCCAACCAAAGGTTTCACTTCAGTGCTAGTAGGTTAAAGGGATATTCCGGTGTAAGTTTAATCCATGGTCTAACACATCTTGACACCGAGTAAGACTCCCCCTCGAGAGGTCAAGTTTGCTGACCGCTAGCTTAGCTAGTTTTAGCAACCTCAGAAAAGACCGCACAATAACAATACACTGCAGCTTATGCCTCCAACTAGAAACTGCCATCAAAAAGCCACAAATTATGGTCAGAACAGCACCAAACTTCAGCAACAGCACATGTACAGTCCCAGCACACAGTACGAAGCATCAAACATCTGCTAGCTTAGCCGGATTTGTATTAAAAACACAGCACAACTCACCCTCTCCTCCAGCAGCCTGCCTGTGTTTGGAAGCCCCGACGAGTCGATTACAGAGTGCAGTAGATTTCTGCAGCTCAAGGATGAAAATGTATGATTATTACTCCATTACTTCCCCTATTTTCCCTGTCAGCTCTCGATAATAAGAACTGAGCATGCCATGGGGTAATAATCATACATTTTCATCCTTGAGCTGCGAAATCTACTGCACTCTGTAATCGACTCGTCAGAGCTTCCCCACACAGGCAGGCTGCTGGAGGAGCACGGAGAGTGGAGCTGTGTTTTTAATACAAATCCAGCAAAGCTAGCAGATGTTTGATGCTTCGTACTGTGTGCTGGGACTGTACATGTACTGTTGCTGAAGTTTGGTGCTGTTCTGACCATTAATTGTGGCTTTTTGATGGCGGTTTCTAGTTGGAGACATAAGCTGCAGTGTATTGTTTTCGTGCAGTCTTTTCTGAGGTTGCTAAAACTAGCTAAGCTAGCGGTCAGCTAACTTGACCTCTCGAGGGGGAGTCTTACTCTGTGTCAAGGTGTGTTAGACCATGGATTAAACTTACACCGGAATATCCCTTTAAGGGCAAAACAGGATGTCCTCTCTGTAAGACCCGTTGGATCAACAAAAATGTCATGCTTCTTGGAAATGTAGCTTTGAAAATGATGTGGAGAAGTTGCGGGTGATCAGTGGGACATCACTGTGGTTTCATTGTCCAGACGGAACCTGGTGATGGAGGGCGCGGCCGCCAGCGCCGGAGAGCAGTTGGTGGACCTGACATCTCGGGACGGGGCGTGGTTCCTGGAGGAGCTCTGCAGTATGACCGGGAACGTCAGCGCCCTGGCAACCCTGCTTCAACGCTGCCCACACCTTCCCCACGACCTGGAGCTGCATGCGCCCTCAGCCACCACCCAGGCCGTGTACCTGGCCAACGCTGTGTACACCTGCTTGCAGGTAGGTGCACCCTCCAAAGCAATGTGAAGTCAACTAGTCAAAACTAGAAGTAACCTATTCTCCAGATGGAAATGAGAGGCTTGGATTTTTTTGTAATGTTTTTGTTTTTATGGGTTTATGAATGTGGCTGTTAGAGATGTTCCATTGGAAAAACAATAACAGAAACTGCTGACACCAATGTGTATGTGTCCACTTGTTCCCTGTAGGAACTGAACACCAACTTCCGTCAGATCATCTTTCCAGAGGCTCTGCGCTGCATGGTCAAAGGAGAGCCCACTCTGGAGTCCATGTTGGCAGAGCTGGAGCAGCTGGTGGAGCACAGCTCTGACGGTCTCGGCCTGCAGGGGCTGGCCGACAGTCTGCAGGCCACCACAGGCCTGGACCACGACGAGCAGAGCCACTGCCTCCACATCACCAGGTACGGAGCTGCTTTAGCGTTCTCCTTGTGAACTTGATCAACATTGACTTAACTACAAACTTGAATTCCAAATCAATAAAAAACTTCTTCTGTTCTTAGGATGCTGCGAGCGCAGTATTCTGAGCTGATTCAGCCTCGTAGCATCGACGGACCGGGCCAGGACACACCAAAGATGTCTGCCGGTCAAATGCTGTTGGTGGCCTTTGATGGCATGTTCACCCAGCTAGAGACGGCGTTTGGCCAGCTCACAGAGAAGGTAGCAAATATGTTTTCTTTAAGGTTTAATACATGGAATAAATGCAAATGACGTAAAGTTTATTTGCCTGTGCATCAGGTGTTTCATTCAATGTTCCAGTCTGAATGTTTGTGTAAGCCATTAACTAATTTAAATACCATACGGAAGAGGTCTGTGTGAGGCCTGTCAGCCTCGGGGTTAGGGTTCATTTTCAGTTTGACTTACATATTTTAATAATGAATGTTTTTTTGTGAACATACCATTGAATTTTTGAAAGAAAACTTACATAAAATCCTTAAGATATATACCAGAATCAGCAGGTCAGACTTTTACAGAATCTGAATCAGCCATTAGAAAACGTAATCGGTGCACCTCTAGATCAACTGTCGTAATTTCTGCATCATTCCTTCTCTCTCTCACGCTCTCATCTCATTTCCCTGTGCACCTCATTATCCTCAGCTAAGCTCTCTGGAGGTGCCGTCTGCCTGGAGGAAGGTGGATGTTGTGAGGGAGGCTCGGGCCACACAGCTCCACTTTTTTGACAGCCTGAGTCAGCGGCAGTTGATGGAGGAGGTATTCTTCCTCAAGAGGCTGCAGACCATCAGGGATTTCTTCAAGCTGTGTGCCTCCTTCGCTCAGACTCTGTCTGGTAAGAGCTTCTTACTGCAACATGAGGCCTTGATTGTTCTAGAAATTGAAATTTCAGTTGTATTTTCTGTCCATAACATCAGTGCTGCGAGTTCACTGATCAGCGTTGGAGTCTGCTGTCTGACGAGTGTGTGATATTTTGTGTGTTCAGGTACCTGTCCTCCAGCTGAGGAGCTGCTACCTACAAATGGACCGGTTGGTTTGGGGAAGCCGTTGTACCGCGGCCAAGTGCAACAGGGTCAGGTGTGACGGTGGTCAGCGAGGAGAAGATGACCCGCCCCATCAAGGCCTTCACGGCCGAGTTCGTCCGACAGATGCTGATGGGCCTGCCCAGCCAGGCTCTGGGTCTGGCGCTCTGCAGCACCCTGTCTGCCCTCGGCCTCGACGTCGTCAACCAGGTGGAGGTGAAGGATTTTGGTGCAGAAAGCAAGGTACATTGTGTGTCTGTGTGGAATTTTAATTTTTCTGAGCAAAACTCCATCACAACCTCACATTAAACCTATTTGTGTTTAGCGTTCAAATTTTCAAATTTGTAAAGAGAAAGGACAGAAACACTCATGAGTGGTGGCCTAATTTCACAAATCTAGGTAGCATCAGAATGAATTCAATGTTGATAAATATGTATTTATATGAATAAACAGGAATTAAATGTGTAGAGACAAGTGTGTAGCATTAACTGATGCCACACACTAAAGCATTTATAGCCTACATCCCCATCTTTGTTCAACACATACAGCAGAGGAGAGAAATCATGTGCCACCATACATTACACCAAAACCATTTGTTCCGTTCTCACTCTGTGGTTTCTTCAAGTAGCTGCTGATTAAATTTCTCTTACAGATTTAGGCACAGTTCCAATTCAGAGCTGGGTTTTGGGGGACATTCCTGGGAATTTGGAGTCATTTGCATCTGGGCACCCATATGATTTTTTTGCATTTACATACGGCAATTTTGGTTAAATCCTCACTGGAGGCCCCTCGAAATTGGTCACTGTATTATAACTACTATACTGTAAATATGATACACTAACTATGAATGTTTGTTTATCTGGATACTACAGATAGCTCCTTTATGGTTTGAGTGTCAGAAAGTGATGTCACTAACTGTGCTGTCTGTCTTTGCTTCAGGTGTCTCTGGATGAGCTCTGTAAGAAGGCGGTGGAGCAGAGCCTGGCGTCGGGCCAGGTCTCCCAGCTGCTCCTGAAGAGAGCCACAGTGCTCGCCTCCTCCTACGACACGGCCTGGAAGAAAGTGGACCTGCTGAGGAGGCTGGAAGCCAACCTGGAGGCCGCCAAGGCCAGCCTGCAGCGGAGCCAGCTGCACATAGCCATGTTTCAGGTACAGACTGAGCTGTGTGTGGATGCTTCTGACCGATATGGGATTTAGAGGGGGAAATCCAGTGTTCACCATTATGGAAGCAGATACACTGTATTTTTGAGCTGAAGTGAAACTAGACCTTTATTATGTGAAAATAAAATGAATGCTGAAATGAAATAATGAATGCACTGGTTCTGTTTGTGTCTGCTTCCAGTGGCAGCATGAGGATATCCTCGGCCCCAGTAATCAGCCTCTGAGCGTCAGCATTCCTCCGCGCTCCGTCATCCTCAGCAACATGAAGAAGAAGCTGTACAAGCTGAGTCAGGACGAGGGAGCCATAGTTGCTATTCAGGTCAGTGTGACACCAGATACACATCCTGCATTTGATCCAACATTCAGAGGTCCTCACCCATGGAGGAGACTTTACTTACGTTTTCTGGATGGGACAGTTAAAGAAAATGCCATTTTTAATAATTCCACACTATTCCACTGATCAGCATCATGTCCTCTGATACCACTATAAGACCGCCCTCTTTTGACAGGATTTTTGCTGATTGATTTGTTTGTAGCTTTTCTAGGGAACAAAGCTTGATGAATCAGAACATCAATAACCTGTGTGCTTTGTTTGCTGGTGTCCTCAGGAGAAGCTTGCGTCGCTGGAGGCTAGCATTGAGCAGCGACTGAAGTGGGCTGGTGGAGCCAATCCGGCACTCGCCCCTGTCCTGCAGGACTTTGAGATGACCATCAGGGAGAGACGAGCCATGGTGGCCCGAGAGAATCAGCGCACCAGCCAGGTAACACCGCTGCCTCGATCCAGAACAAGGGCCCATTATTAAAGAAAGTGACTCTTATTTACCAGCTGCAGCAGCACTTGCTAAAGAAAGTTTCAAGTTTCCTTGCTGTGTTCCTTGCAGGTGACCTTCTTGTGCTCGACCATCCTGAACTTTGAAGGCCTTCGAACTCGATCCCCAGAGGCCATCAACATGGACGCAGCGCTGTTCGAGCTGCTGAAGCGCTGCCAGCAAACCTGTTCATACGCCGCCCAGTTTAGCAGCACTGTTTCTCCACTGGAGCTCCAGCTGTTGCACAGACTGGTGGGTTTGACCTTTGACCTTGACAGTCTATATTCCTTTCAAAAATATGAGGCTTTACTTTTCAACAACATCAGAAGTTTACTATGTTTCTGGATTGATGCAGTTTTGGTTTTAATCAGACGATTAATTATTAATTAAGTGTTTGTAAAAGCACAAAATAGAACTTTATACCGTGCTTGTAGTTCTCTTTGCAATTGAAAGCATTAGTATATTACACCAGGTTTGTACCTTAACTTCCTTATTGATCTTGACAGAGTCCGGTGTTGGACCTGCCCATCGGCACTCCTGATTGGCTGAGCTGCGCCCAAAGGCAGCTGGAGGACGAGCTCAGCGTCGAGCGAAGGGCTCAGGAGGAGCGGGAGCAGCAGCTGGAGACCTGCGGAGAGACGCTGCAGCTGCTGGTCGACTCAATCAAGACCATTCTGTCCAACCACAACCGCCAGCTGGCTGACGTCAAGCACCTGCTGAGAGCCATGGCTAAGGTAAACCAGTTACTTCACACAGACACAGGGTTTTAAAATACATTTGCAAAAAGATTTTTCATTTGTTTTTTCCTTGTTTGTTTTGGGTTTTTGTAGAAAAAGGTTTCAGCTGTGACCCAGTAGTCTTCCTCTGTGTTAATTCTGTCATACAGGATGAGGAGGCGGCGTTGACGGACGGCGAGGAGGTGGCATACGAAGGCAGCGTGCGGCACTTCCTGTTGGAGTACAAAGCTTGGCAGGACAACATCCAGCTGGTCTTGTTCACGGTGGTCCAGGCCAGCGGGCAGCCTCGCAGCCAGGAGCAGCTCGAACTGCTGGAGGAGATTCCTGCCACCCTGAAGGAGCTGCACTCCCAGAGCCAGAGGTACCAACACTCCCAGAAACATATACTCTCACACCAACACTTCATTCTCCTGTCTAAACCCTCTGTTATATTCTGTGTGTGTCACTACAGTGTGTACAATGGCCTGGTGGGCTTTGCCTCCCCGTTGGTGACGGACAGAGACAGTGAATGTGCCAGTCCGGTTTCTGCAGCACAAACCAGCTTTGCAGCAGGTACTTAAGGAATTGAAATGTCTTGAAATGTGGCTGTAAGACTTCTGCAGCTTCCTTCTTAGCTTCGAACGCTAGCTTTCTTTCACTAACAAAGGATTCCAGTGTTGAGCAGTCCAATGGAGACAACTACAGACTTTACAGCCACGCTTCAGACGCGTCAGGCAGAGATTTCATGCTTGTTATCTATCTATATTTTATGTATGTAATACCGATTAAAGTGTGTTTGCTGTTTTCTCTTACACCATGTTACATGTGCTTTGGCTTCAGCCGTCAGGTGCAGCGGCGTAAAGACCCAGTCGGACTCGATGTCCCAGAACGCACGCAAGGCTCTGCCACGTAACCTGGGCACCCCCACTGACACCCCGCCCAGCACCCTGCTGATCAACAGCAAAGGCCTCAACCCCAGCCCGAAGAGGGCCATACGTGACCCCAAAACAGGACGAGGTACTGTTGTTCACACTCTAAGCTGCTCTTATTGTTTCACCTGTACATTAAAAGAAATGATGGATATAACTTGATTTACACAAAAAGACCAGGCGAACCAAAAGTAGGAAAGAACAGCTCAGATGGTTCATTAAGGATTGTGATCTAGACCTGCTCCAATTGAAAACTGTCGTGATAACTTTTGTTGTGAATTGACGGCCAATAAATACAACCGTCTTGACGTGTAAAATTGATGGTGCTGAAATCCCCTAACATTTACTCTGAACCGGCCGCTTGATGTATTGCAGCTGTCCAGGAGAGGAACTCTTATGCGGTCAGTGTGTGGAAGAGAGTGAAAGCCAAGCTGGAGGGCAGAGACATCGATCCTAACAGGAGGATGAGCGTCACAGAGCAGGTAACAGTCCAGACATGGCAGATCAACCCTCGTCAGTTTTCATATTTGAATTCAACTTTCCTTTTAGTGTAAACTAGAATAATCCTTATTAGTGAGCCTTATTTTTTTTATCTTGTTGGTATTATTATTATTAATGAACAGCACATTAAGCACACACTGCAGATCAAGGATTCAACTTGAAAAACAAGTGGGCCAAATAGGTAATTTACCGCAGAATGCGTCAGCCACACAATAAAAAATGTAGGAAAACTATTCATACAAGTCCCGATACTGTGCAAAAAAGTCCAAAAAAGCTTCCATCTAAATGGCAAGGAGATTCTCAGGGGTCCTATCTTACCTTTGGTAGCGTGTTCGTAGCTATTTCCAATGGACACAGCAATTGTGCTGACATGCATCTGTGCACGCAGGTGTGTAGGCCTTAAAATGAGGTGTGTCAGGCACATTGCTGGCGCATTGCTAACTCAAGGCAGCGGAAAGTGACTTAGCCGATAGAATAGCCTTTATGCACTCCCGCTGCTCCTGATGAGTGGGTGGATGGTGTCCTGGGGGGATCTCCTCCTAGACCCGGGGCGTCGGACGCACAGATGCATAATGTCCCACAGGTGCTCAGTTGTATTTAGGTCAGGGGAACAAGGGGGGGCAGTCAATGGCATTAATGCCTTCTTCATCCAGGAGCTGCCTACACACTCTGGCCACATGGGGTCTGCACCAGGAGGAACCCAGGGCGTAGGAGTATAATGGAGTATAAAAACTGAATGACCAAAAAAGTAAATTTTTTGTTCATTTCATTTAGGCTCTAAAGACAAAAATTCACAAACAAAAAAATCACTTCATCTGTAGTTTGTCTCTCAAAGAATGAGCCCCAGAAGTTCTTCCTGAAAGGGCACTCCATCAAAAAACCTGACATGGATCCAAAGCTGGGCCATGTTGCTACAGTAAGTAGCTGCACTCTGTGAAGAGCTTCTGTCCATGAGGGAAGTTGCCTTAAATCTTTCATAAATATCAACTTCAACGATCACATCAAGCATGCAGTCTTTAACGTTTCCACCTCGGTCAGAGGCCTATTTTTCCTGGGTTGTGTTCAGGTTACATGCAGGGATGCTGTCATGGCTCTCTCTCTTTCTGTTCAACCAAGGGCACCTTGACTGCATTGAAGAGATGGTAGCAGTGTCTGCACTTTCCTCCTCCACTCCTCAGAGCCCTCAAGAGAACTGGCTGAAAACTAACCATGATTTGACTTGTACAGCTCCTTCACATTATGTTTTTTCCTCACAGCAATCCATTTGCTGCTCAGTTTACACACTAGTTAATTAGTTGTTGGCAGAGTAAATATATATACTTTTAATTCCATTCTCTCTCTGTGAGGTACTTAGCCCGAGTCAGTGTTACCTGCAACAGATGACCGACAGGAAGCAGGCCTGTTCTGTTAAAACCCTGCCAGCAGCAAGACGTATTTAAGGCACCTAAAATAAGTCCCACCTAAATTATATATATCCGCTTAAGTGTACACTATGTTTTTAACGTTTTTGGCACTTTGTGTTGCCATTAAACAGCCTACACTCCAATTGTGTATTCTGACACGGATGTTTTACATTTGGACACTTCACTCACACATGCAACAGAATGCAGCTCTGTAGACGCTGGCTGTGGTAAAGGAGAGCAGGTGCATAAGACTGATTGTAAACCATGTTACCATAACTGTTGTGCTGCTGTGTTGTTGCAGGTGGACTTTATCATCAAAGAGGCCACCAACATGGACAACCTGGCCCAGCTGTATGAGGGTTGGACTGCCTGGGTGTGAATGCTATGCTGCTTCATGTCTTTGGTCCAGCGAAGGCTTGGAGATCCACCAGAGTCCAGCGGGTCTGGGGTGTCGGAACAGCAGCACCAGGCCACACTGGGGGAGGAAGTGGGAAGCGGATGCTTAGTCCGCCGTACCAGACTCCTGGTCACCCAAAAAGGGGCAGTGACCTCGTAGCACCGCTGCAACCACACTCCCCCAACCATCGGCGATCGGGCTAACACAGCGCTTAGTGGGCCCCACCTTCCTTTCTGGGGTTTGACAAGGCAAAGCAGCGCCGAATGGGGGAGGGGGGAAGGAGGGGCAAAAGGCCTCATCACCCTCAACTTGAAAATACCTTCCCCCCTCACCTGCCTAGTTCACAATCAAGTTTTACCCATAAACATCACTTCATCCTGTTGAGCCAGTCAAACTCCATCTGAGGGCGGGATGAAGCAGGAAGTGAGCGGTTTCCCTCTGAAGCACACAGCTGACACGCTGTGGGTGGGACTTCACCGGGGCGACAGCTCAGATGGATGGGGCATTTACATGGCCACACTTGTTTTTCTCTAATCTTTTCCTAAATGGTGTTGTGATTCTGATTGGCCGGTTGGTTACAGGTTTGGGCAGGAATGATAAAACGAAGGCTCAACGGGATTCCTCGAGGCTACACGGACACCCACACGAAACCTGAAACGAAAAGAAATTGAAGTGGAAAACAATATTCAAACAGTACTTTGATCAACAGTAAGGACTTGACACAGCTCTGAAGTGTCAGATCTCCCAACATAAGAAATTTAATGGAGTTGCTTTCTCAGGAAGGTCCTTTGTGCTTTCGTGGGTCCTGTCATGTGGAATAGTTTTGGATGGTTTATTTGTGAGCTTAGATCAGACAGGTTAAGGTGAAATCACCCAGATGAGGGAGAACCTCCGTCTGAGTCTTTTTCTTCAGTGTGCATCTTTAGTCTGTATTGTGCTTTGTAACTACCTTCAGTCCTTCTTTAGATCGAAATGTAGAAGTAGATTTCTGCCTTTTTGACTTGCCTGTTAGAAGCTGTTGCTTGCCTAATATGTATTCACTCCCCACCCCTAACGCTTGCATTTTAGAAATCTGGACCTTCTAGTTTTACATTTTTAGTGGGAGAAATTATGTTTTTGGTGATGGTGCGAAATGTTAATTCTTAAAGCTTTTAATGGATTTTTTTTTGTTGGATGCCAAATAAACATGGAACTTGAGAGGCAGTGAGTGTTTTATTCCACAATTACATTCTTGACATAAATCTGATACACAACAGAAGCAGCCTGATGATATTATTCAATCAATAAAGTTCAAGAAGTTCTTCACTTCTTACTAGTTTTCCAGTATCATCACCAGATGATTAACATCGAGGCATGGACTCCATGATACCTCCGAAGGTGTTCTGTCATACCTTGCACCAAGTCATTAGCAGGGGATCCTTTAGGTCCTCTAAGTTGCGAGGTAGGGCCTCCATGGATCAGACTTCTTTGTGCTGTACATCCCACAGATGCTCAACTTTGGTGTGTGGCAGGGCGCATTGACCTGTACCAGAGGGTACATGGTCTGCAATAACGTTAAGGTAGGTGATGCGTGTCAAAGTAACATCCACATGAATGGCAGGACCCAAGGTTTCCCAGCAGAACATCGCCCAAAGCGTCACACTGCTTCCGTCAGCTGGCCTTCCTCCTGTGGTTCTTCTTCCAGGGGTCAGCATCAGCAATCTGACCTGTCTGCAGCTAGGCAGCCCTGCATACGGCAAGCTGTGACACACTGTCAGAACCAGCAATAACTTTTTCAGCAACTTGTGCTACAGTAGCTCTTCTGTGGGTTCGGACAACACGGGCTAGCCTTAGCTCTGTCACGTACATTAATTCACAGCCTGCTATACACCTCTATCCCAAGTGTTGTGTAACTGTACCAAATCCGGACCTCTATGACCAAATTTGTCTTGGAAGAGATGTGGCCTGTAGGGGTATTTGGTCATTTTGCGGGGGATGGCATCGCCCCTCAAACCACAGCCCCATCATTTGCCTGTTCGTTGTCGCTTCAGTGGACAAATGGTTAAACAATGCTGCATGGATGCCCTGGAAATGACTTGGCTTAACAATCCCAGATATAAACCCTGACTGGCTAAGGCTTCCAGATGGAGAAAGATTGCTACATGCAAACCTTATGTGATTTAGGGGTACCCCACAGGGCCTAGCTACACATCTTATGGTATTTATTTGGAATCATCATATAGTGGAGCTGTTAAGCTCAATAATCTTGCTTTTTATGAAAGAAGCATGAAACTTTCAGGGTTTGTTCTTCAGGACATAAGCTTTAATTTAAGATGTGGAGGCATTCTCAGTATTCTCATTCTCTGTAATATGTAATTTTCATGCACAAAAGTGTACATGTGTGTATCTTAGGATCTAAATGTGATAGAAATGTAAACTAAAGATGTATTTCCATGTATCTGGGCACGAGGAACTAATTTATGCCATTGATAGCACTCTAAGAGGTCAACATCATTAAGTGCAGTGAAGGTTACTAGGAATGTGAGTGGCTTAAGGCAAGACACTATAGAGGGTAAAAAAAAAATAAAAATAATAATAATAGATATCACCATGAAACTTTCTCAACTGATTACTCATGTTAAGCTAAGAAAAAAAAGTATTGCAAGTTTTTTGTATTTTAATGTTTCATTTAATTTGCATAAATTTTAAAAAATGAAATCAGATCATGTGATAAAGCCAGGATCAAAATATTTTCTTCCTTTTGTTGTCATATTAGATGGGAAAATAATTACAGAGGGGTTTATGGACATTGACACGAAAACCCTGATTTTATCACAGAAAACGATTATTTCTAAAAACTCTGGCTATTGACAGTATATTCTAATTTCCAGGATAACAGAAGTAGATGTCCATGAACCCCTCACACATTTCTAATTTCAGGCCTAGAAATGTCATATCACAGAGGTCAATGACCTCTAGCTGACCTCAGGGGTCAAACTGAGAATGCCTCCACATCTTAAATTAAAGCTTAGGTCATCAAGAACAAACCCTGAAAGTTTCATGCTTCTTTCACAAAAAGCAAGATTGTCCATATTTTAAGAGCTTAACAGCCCCACTAATAGTATACATCATCAGAATGGGACATGAAGTTAACAGATGGCATTTAAACCCATTTATTCAGGTAAACATGCAGTTATTTGTACTCAGAAACACCTACAGTAAGAGAACAACTGAACTGGAACACTACATGTTGACTGTTGACTGAGCACATGAGCAGTTAACAGGAGGATTCAAAGTTCACAGACAGGCCAGCGCTGTTTCACAACCTGGCAACAGTCTGAACACACACAGGATGTAAAGGTCCAGGTGGTCCGGACTCACGGGTCGTGGAGGGGGGCTGGGATGAGATCAGTTCACTCTTCTTTCTGACCATGTCATTAGAATTGACTGTTTTCTTATGCACTTTTCTTTGGTCGGTTTGTTTGTTTATGATCTTAAAAACACACACACACACAAAAATGTGCATGTTCGAGATAAAGATTTCAATCAATCAGTGAAATCAGTCAATCAACACTGTCCACAGACCTCTGGGTTTGTTCTGGGCCCATAAAGACATGTCCTATTTATCTTGTGTAAACTGAGCAGAGTTAAGACTAAGAGGTTGAGGGCTGGTGAAGCCTCCAGCAGGTCAATGATTGATCGCTCTGCTTACTGCTGCACTGTGTGTTAGAGTGACAAGACACAGAGCCACCTCGGGGTGCTGGTGTGTGAGTGGCCAGCAATGTCGGGGCAGCGTGTGTGCGTGGCGGACTTCGAGGAGGACGCCAGAAAGGTTCTCACTAAAGCCGTGTATGACTACTACCGCTCGGGAGCTGATGAGCAAAACACACTGGCTGACAATGTTGCTGCTTTTAACAGGTACGCACACACACACACACACACACACACACATATTGAGCCCTGATCAGCACTAAGAGGCCACAGGAGAGTATGACATAGGAAAGAGGGCGACACTTTGATTGAAGGGGTGTGTATAAGACTGACATGACAGCTGTCATTATGAATGTCTGACTGTTCAGGCTGTCATTTGGTGTCATTCGGTCTGTTACGTCAAAACGTTGACATTAACCGAGACATCATAACTTGTCCTGACAGAGGCCCGTTTGACAACAAGGACTAAGAGCACCGAGGTGGTTCTTCTTGCCGGGTTTGGCTCCCGGCACCCTGGGGCCTGGCTGATCCAGCTGATCGTAACACTTGATGACATGTCCAAATGAGTTGATGTCAAGAAAATGATTTCTGACTGAGTTACAGCATTCGAGTGTAATAACACTTAGTGACAAGAGCAAATGATTGCTTTTAACAATGGTCTCATAACAGCCACGCATGAGCTTAGTATAAAGCAAATTAGTTTTTTTAGTTTAATTTTTAATTCAATAAAATGTAATAATTTTTTTTAATGAATTACACCTTCTATGACGTGTTTATGACTGGTTATGTTGTCTTGGTGAATGTCAGGTTGTCAGGATGGTGTCATGTCAATGTTACACACACCCCCTCTAATAAAGGGTTACCAAAAATAGATGATGGTGGAAAAGACTTCTTTTCATTCGGTTTTGACATGTACAAAAGTGCAGGTTTGTATTCTGTTTTTTAAATGTGAATAATCACCATTCTCTTTTTTACTCAGTTGTTTTGTATTGCTGTAAGCAGTAATCAGACTGTTATTATTATTCTTGTGTTTATATAACGACATGTGTCTGACTTTATGCAGAATAAATTAGCATATTTAACTAGGATCATACTCAGTAGAGTGCATTCCTCCAGCGAGGCCCGACAGTCCCCTTAATTCAGTCGAGCCTAATTTTATATGACAAACTCACTGGCCCCTTTATCGCTGTACATTTGAAACCAGCCATAACTGCTTAAGCGTGATTTAAAATCACCAGATCTGGGATCCACGTTGGATTTTACATACACAGTAGATATCAGCCACCTAAATAAACCTGAATTTTTTTCATCAACATCCAGGCTTTATTCCCTGAAAAATCTCAAAAACAGAGAGAAACACCAGATCTCACAGTGTTAAAGAAAGTGAGAAATACATCCAGGATATATAATTGAACTCACTTGGTGTTCTCTGTGAAGATCATGAATGGGCGATCTGACCGATAGTCAGGCAGAGTCTTGATGTCATCACTGACTTTACCTCTTTACTGACACTAACACTTCGGCCTGAGCTGTTAGACACACTCAGCGTTTCCATATTGTCACTACAGATGTAAAACACTCAGATACACACATCTGAATGCATGAAATAAATAAGAGACTGTTACAACAAGAGGAATCACAGCATGCCTGCAAATATTCCGTTACAGCAGATACAGGCTTCACTGCAGAGATTGTGTTATGTCACAGAGATGAATCCAAAACTTTGTAATGTTTTTCCATTTTTCTCTGTGTGTGTGTGTCTGTGTGTGCCGCAGGTGGTATCTCGTCCCGCGGGTGCTGAGGAATGTGTCCACGGTGGATCTGTCCGTCTCCGTGCTGGGCCAGAAGCTCAGCATGCCGCTGTGTGTCGCAGCCACGGCCATGCAGAGGATGGCTCACCCTGAGGGAGAGACGGCCACGGCGAGGGGTGAAAACACACATGCACGCACAAACACACAGTGTGTGAACTCATACAGAATGCAGTTTGGGAACATAGAATAATTTAGAATAGATCACATTTTCAACTTGAGAGTATCTGTAACACCCAATAATGTAATCATTTCCTGAAAATGAAAGAACGACCATGCTGTATCGTAGGCAGCTGGACTTGTCTCTGTTTCTTGAAGAAGTTTCAACTCTCATCCACAAGGCTTCTTCAGTTCTAACTAACTGGATGAGTTGCAGGCTTTTAGCCCACGTTTATACATAGCAGGGTATTTAGAAAAACAAATATTTCCCCCCCTCCGTTTTCAAAAATAACACCGTGCACACAACATCGTTTTCAAAAAAGTTGTCATTTACATCAACCCGCATAAATACGCCATCGAGCGTCATTCTAACTCTGCCAAACCTCTGGGCGGCAGTGTAGGGAGAAGGATAAAGCCATGCAAGCCAATCAGAATCCTCAGAATCAACAACAACGAATAACACGAGCAACTTCCTGTTCCTTTCAAAACAACGCTCACATGACGTTAAGCATTTTCTAGGCATAGCCTAATGAGCGTGAGAACCTAAAACCCCGTTTCTCCCAGTTGACACGACAACACATAACCGGAGTTTTCCAAATTCTCCACTTTGCCCGGTGTTTTTAGAAATAATCGTTTTCTGTGATAAAAACGGGGTTTTCGTGTAAATGAGAGGCCAAACCGCCTGGAAATATCTGCGTTTTCCCTTCGTGTAAACGGGGCTTTAAACTCTGTGTGTTGGAGTGTTCTTACAGAGTCGTTAAGGACACCTGTGAGCTCTGAGTTTCAGAGTCGTTAGGGCCACCTGTGGGTCGTTGACCCAACCGGCCTTCATGTGGGTTGCTTGTGCTAGGTGAGTCCAGGTGTGAATGGTTGTTAAGCTGTCTGGGGAGGAACTCAGAACTGCATTGTAGGTGGGTGATAAGCAGTGTTGGGTAGTAACGCGTTATTAGTAACGCCGTTACTTTTTTTCAGTAACGCGTTACGTAACGTGTTGTTTTTTAAATTTCAGTAACTCCGTTCCCGTTACCAAACGCTGCGTTACTCCGTTCCTTTTGGTGAGGTTTTACAACGGCACACAGTTCCCGATCAATAAAGTTTAATTGAATTGAAAAACAAAGCACTTGTCGCCCTCTAGCGTCACACACGCAATCAAACACGCGCCATGAAGAGGACTGGACAGGTCACGGCATGATGGCGCGCGAGAAGGGGAAGATGAACTTCTACTCGTGGAAATACTCAAACTATTTTCAACTCGAGAGCAAAGGGAAAAACAACATTTCAGTAACATGTAAACTGTGCCCCGGGTCAAAAATCCTTTCTACGGCGAACAACAGCAACAGCAATCTGCTGAAGCACCTAGAGAAGCGGCATGCTTCCACAAAGTTAGCAGCTAAGCTAACGTCAGCTAACGTAGCATCCGAGACCGACAGCAGCGAGCAGCACACACCCGCTCCACCCAAGCAGCAGCGGCTGGAGTTCGAAAGACGGACCCATAGCCAGGCACAACTTGATAAATCAATTGCACGGTATGTTTGATTGTTTATTTGGATCTCTTTATCAGGCTATTATTCCAAGAGTCCAATGGTAAAATTGGAAGAATGTTTTACAGTAACTAAAAAGTTACTTTCTCAGTAACGCATGACTTTTTGGTTTAAGTAACTGAGTTACTAGCTGAGTTACTTTTTTACAAAGTAACTGTAACTAGTTACTATTTTTCAGTAACTAGCACAACACTGGTGATAAGTGATGTCTTAGGCCACCTCCTCTGTTCAAAGACGGTTGTTGCAGTTTGACATAGATGGATTCTTTACTCATCTTTCAAACCACCTGTCTTCTCTGGACAAGATGTTCACATTGTTGTCCTCAGAGGAATCATTTGTCTCCTTGGAATGGAAGTGTAGTGTCGTTCCCACATAGTCCGTTCACTTCCACATGTACTTCTATCTGGTGGACCTTGGTTTCCGGCACAGCAATTTTTTGGAATGATGTTCTGAAAGTCGTCCAAGGTAAAGGGAGTCATTTTGACGCCAGTTAGCTTTAGCTGCTAATAGGCTTGCGCCACTTCGTAGGCCTCGTTCAAAAAGTACCGAAGAGTTCCGAAAAAACGTTGAAATACGGCAGCAGCCTGCTTCATCTCCAATTAATTATAGTCCCAGTGGTTTCTAAATATCCAGGAGTCGCTGCCGGTGATCTCTCAGTGAAGAAAAAGAACAACAGTGGGAAAAAAGGCAAGAGGAAGCGAGAGCAAGCAGAAAAGTGTCTGACATGTTTACATCAATAAAATGTTGTCTTCTTTCATACATACGGTGCAAAGTAGGTTTTCAAACTTCTCTGTAATGTTACATGTCAACCCAGCATGCCAGGCGGTGGGAACAGGGATGATGCTGAGCTCCTGGGCCACCTCCACCATAGAGGAGGTGATGTCAGCGATGACCGCCTCGGTGGGCGCCGGGGGCGTCCTGTGGCTGCAGCTCTACATCTACAAAGACAGGGAGCTCACACTGTCGCTGGTCCGCCGGGCAGAGGAGGCGGGCTACAAGGCCATCTTTGTTACCGTGGATACGCCGTACCTGGGGAAGAGGCGGGACGACATGCGCAACCGCTTCAAACTGCCCCAGCATCTGAGGTAGGAACCAAAAACACACGAGCAAGAGCATCACTTCCCAAAATCCACAATGGAGGTGATAGAATGCTCACTGTGTGTGTGTGTGTGTGTGTGTGTGTGTGTGTGTGTGTGATGTGTGTCCCCAGCATGTCTAACTTCTCAACGGCCTCCCTGGCCTTCTCTGAGGGGAGCTATGGGAATGACAGCGGTCTGGCGGTGTACGTAGCCAAAGCGATCGACCCCACCCTGTGCTGGGACGACATCACCTGGCTGAAAAAACACACACATCTACCTGTGATTGTGAAAGGAGTGCTGAACGGTACACACACACACACACACACACACACACACACACAGACAGTGGTGTTTTATATGATTCCACAAAAGTTAAATCTTCAGTTTTTCCAATTGAAGTTACATTTAGTTTTTACAGTAAAATCACAGGAAGTAATCAAGCTCAGTGCCCAGTGGTGTCATGTTTTAAGAAAAGCTTCGTGGCCACTTCAAGCCAATTATTCACACATATTTGAAAATGGGCCTTACTCTCTACTCACATTGTCCCAATCTGGAACCCAAGTAAGTTGGAATGACACGAGGCGAAATGTCAGTAACAGGTAATGTAAGTAAAATCGAAGTAATAGGTCCCATTTAGAATTACCAGCATAAAGTCAGTCATACTTAAACTGGCTGAACATATTAGAAACAATATCCCAATCAATCAACAACATGTTTTTAGTTGTTCTTTTAGCAACACACTGTGATATTATGTGGCTGACTTTGTCTCGTTCAAGCTGCGCTTGTTCAGCACTGTGTGTATGTGTGTGTGTGTGTGTGTGTGTGTGGTGTCAGGTGAGGATGCTGTCCAGGCTGTGAACTATGGCGTTGATGGCATCATGGTATCCAACCACGGAGCTCGACAGCTGGATGGAGTTCCTGCAACGGTGTGTGTGTGTGTGTGTGTTTTATGACAAAACAAAGTCCAGGAAATAAGACAATGTCTTTTTGTATAATACTCTACAATATAGCATTATAAAAATCAATCCAAAAAGATTCACATTAGACAGTAGACTTCACCTAAACCTTTATTATTGCTAAAGCTAAATGAACAATGTGATGGTATTGTCAAAGATCTTTGGTGAAAGTAGATTAATAATTAGATGAAATACAAAAAAATTGTGCATATAGTGCAAGTGACAGCAAAATGAAAAAATAGAGTGACGCACCTCTGAACTGAGCGTTCAACAAGGGTATTTCACAATTCACTGGACGTGCTGAAAAAAATGCCAGGTCTTTAGTACGTTCGTGTGATATTTTTAATGATTTTTTGAAGATTAGAATGTGATTTTTCATTAAATTAAGATTTTTTTTGTTATGAGCCACGCCCACTTTAAATGATCATAAGCATAATTAAGCAGTCTACTGAGGTGTGACTCTGCATTTTATACAAATCCATGCAGCAAATTAAAAGATATCAGCTTCTCTCATTTTTGGCACTCTAACCCTCTGCATCTCTTTCACTGGCCTAAAGTACTTAACTTGATCATAGCGCCACCTGCTGCTAGACATGTGTATTGTTTTTGTGTCTGAGGTTTTACACCAGCCCTTTGAGTTTTAGTTACATAACTTTAATGCTTTAGGCAGCAGTATGAGTAACTTGGGCAAACAATAGGCTCTCCTGAACCACTGGTGGGGTTAGGATGGGGTGGGGTTAGGGTTGGGGGGAAAGGAGAGAGAAAGAAAGAGAGAGAGAGAGAGAGAGAGTGGTGTAATCACAATTTAAAGGACTAAAGCCATTTTTTCGAAGTCACTTTGTAGATTCAGATTCAGCACAGAGCAATGATGATTAAGAGACAGAAACTGCAACACTTTCCATCGAAAGTTGCAACTGCTGTGCACCCCGACGTGCACTAAGGTATGAGGGCCGCTCAGTGCAGATTTAATTAGATCATGTGTCTCTAACATGTTTAGGGCCCAACACAGTCATTGTTTGAGTCACCAAATGCACACTGAAATCAGTTTTACTGGATGGGATTTGGAATTTGTGGACGATGGGATAAACATAGATTATCATCAGACACATTTTAAATGTATTTTATGTGACAATGTAAATATAAAGTGTGAGGGTTTGTGTTTGTGTGTGCAGCTGGACGTGTTGGAAGAGATCGTGAAGGCAGTGCAGGGTCGCTGTGACGTCTACATGGACGGAGGAATAAGACGAGGGACGGACGTCCTGAAGGCTCTCGCTCTGGGAGCCAAGGCCGTCTTCATCGGCAGACCGGTGCTGTGGGGCCTCGCCTGTCAGGTGATGCACCTCGCTCACCTGCAGTCTCGTTAGCATCTGATGTGCTTTTTTGAAATTCACTTCCATTGAATTCAAAAGTGTCCTTTACATGTAGTAAAACATCATTGGCTCAATATAAGACGGTCATTGTTAAACAAGGACAAAACACACAAAACAAACTACACTCTCTAATGTGACACACAACTAAACAAGTGTGTTGTGTGTGCAGGGGGAACAGGGGGTTATTGAGCTCCTGGAGCTTCTGAAAGAGGAGCTGCGACTGGCTATGGCCCTGTCAGGTAACACACACACATACACACACACACACACACACACACACACTGAGAGAAAGACTGATGGGTGGCAACATGTGTGTTTGTGTGTGTGTGTAGGTTGTCGTTCTGTATCCGAGGTGAGCAGGTCCCTAGTCAGGAGATCGGAGTTCACCTCGAGGATGTGACAGAAGGACCTGCTGGAGGAATCACAGGACAGCTATCGATGGATCGTTGGACACATTCATTTTTTTCTAAATGACTTTGCTTTGTTTTGGTAGTAAGACTGTTTGTCAGAATAGTTTATCATCACATCTAATGTAATGTTTTGTAGTCAGTGAATGAAGTGGATCTGATTAAAGGGACACTTGACTGATGTCACTCATCAAGATGAGTTTACTGGTCATGATTCGTATTGCTCAGCATGTGAAAACACAAAAAATGAAGGCCCTTTTGAGTTGCATTATGGGGAGGTTTCTGGAGCCAATCCCAGGTATCTAAGGGCGAAGGCAGGGTACACCCCAGACGAGTCGCCAGCTCACCGCAGGGCCCTTTACTGATGGCAGAGACCGTCTCGTAAGGTGCCAAGTGTACATTCTGCACATCAGGAGCGATTTTGGGGTTCAGTATCTTGCTCAAGGATACTTCGTCAAGTAGCTCAGCTCCACCCCGGGAGCCGGGATTCGAACCAGCGAACTCCCAAACACTGGTCGAGCTGCTCTACCCGCTGAGCTACAGCCGCCCCGTATAAGAACTAGCCTCTCAGCGTATCTAAGAATCACTGTAGGCCCAAAACAGAAAGGTAACAGGAAGAAAGGCTGGTGAGCAGCATGAGGACAAGGAGGAGGAGGAGCCAGGCTGCTGTGGCTGTGTATGGTTCTTCCTCACGCTACCGAGGCTCCTGTTTGTTCAATTGATACACTGTTAAAATGCCAATCTGTGTTGTTTCTTCAGACTTCAATCCACCAAGCAAGAGTCAAAAGCAGAAGAAGCTGTTTGGCAGAGAAGATTTGGCACATTTGTTCATGGGCACAACCCACATACTCAGCTCTGCTGCTCATCCCACAGGCATGTTCCTTCAGATGTGACCCTCAGGAGGGGGTCTGCTCCAACTACTGTGACTGAACAACCTTCAGCAGCATCAGTCGTGACACTGACAAGAGTGAACATGTTCCAAAATAATTTATTGAAAAAACGCGGTCCTTTACATGAAGAAAAACAAGTTTCAGTTTACATTCATAGCTCACAACTGGTAAGATAACTTTATTAAATGACATCACACAATCTGACCAATAGCCTCAGCACTGCCAGCCAATCAGAATCATCGAGTGGTTTTCATGGCGTGACCTCACAGCGTCTCTGTCGCCTGTAGAGATCGAAGGTCGATTGGCCGTGGCGTGTTAATGGGCGGGGCTCTATGTTCACTGGCTCCTCCTCTGGTGGGAGGGGCTTCTGTCTGAGGAGATCAGAGCCCATGAAAGGGAAGAGGGAGGGGCCTTCTGCTGCCTTGTTGTCATGGCAGCGGGGGGCTGGAGCCAGCAGAAGCTTGTCCTGCAGCACCTGGCTGATCAGCTGATCCGCCTGCACGTCCACACTGACCAGGGAGTTAAAGAGAAGCTGACAGCGAGACACATTCACCTCTGCAGACAGACAGAGACAGTGGAGAGACACAGATTACATTTTAAATTCAATCTATAATAATCCAGGTTACCACTAGAATGTCTTCTAAACTGTAGAAATAAATTAATTAGTATATGGGTATATGTATTTGATAAAGTGGACATGTAAATCTAAATATATCTCACATTAAATTAAACTTTCTACCTGATACAAGGAGGATTTTTAGGCTGATAGAAAGTGATATTTAATTTGAATGTTTTCACTGGAAGACAATAACTTCTTCACTACAATATTAGTCATTTCCCCATTTTAATCTGTCTGATGACTTACAATGAAAATATAAATCTTTCTGAATAGTGATGAAGTTGTTTTACACTTCCTTGACTAAACACATCCAATTACCATCGATCCAATTATTTATAATTAAACTGTGAATCAGAACACCGATCAAATCTAAACTTCGTTGTGAAATTATGTTGAATCTGTTGTTCATCCAGGTGTAAAACTGTGGTGATGTAGCAGGAGATCAGTCCAGCAGCAAATGACTAACCAATCTTCTCACATCGGTCTGATAAAAAGAGCTACGTGCAAGGTGCTGCAGGCCTCCTCCATTACTCTCCTTGCTCCTTGCCATCATAAACATGGCAAGTCTTTCTTCACTTGAATCGAGGGTCTAAGGACAGAGGATGTCGTTCACGGTACAGATTGTAAAGCCCATTGAGGCAATGTGATTGTGATTTTGGGCTATCAAAATAAAACTGATTTGATTTGATAAAGGAAGTGTGATGAGGACCCTGTGTGTCTGCGAGTTACCTTCAGTAGCTCTGGTGTTGATCAGGTTTTTGGTCCACTCCGACCTCTGTAGGACCTCCTGAATGGCCTTCTGGGAGTTAAACTGCGACCCCTGCAGGAAAACATGTAGGTTTACCAGGTAGCCAGCTATTAGCCAGCTGATAATCAGCTCAGTGATGATTTTTTTTTTTTTAAAACAGTGTAAAACCTGCAGCGACTGAAGCTCCGCCTTCACAGCTAGTGTAGTGTTTAGCTCCACCCTCTCCAGACAGTCTGGATCTTGACTGGATGCTGCAGCAGGAAGTTCTACACACTGTCTGGGGGCTTCACCAAGCGGAGGATGGGAAGGAAAAAAATGCTTTTATTAATCATTTTACAGGTTTCTACCACGGCAAATACCATCCAAAGTGGTATGGTCTGGTCTGAAGGACATACACCACATGTCACAGGCAACTGATTAATATTACATTTAGATTGAAATATATGTCGTGCGATTTTACTGAAGGCGTCTCTTACAGCCCTTATTGGCAAATGGCCAGGAAACACAGCAAACACTCAGTAATTCAGAAAATAGAAATAACCTTGATAATAAAAAATATATATATTCTGGCTCAGATATTGTGCATCACTAATGATCCCATGACACAAACAAAGCGATGCATACAGTAGTGATACTGTAATTACATGGCTTTCGTTTGGTGGATTCAATGAAATGTTACGCTTCATCAAGTTGGCACAAATTAAATAACCTTGATTCTCATCTAAACATTCAAGATCGGTCACATTTGCTGAAATTCAAGAACCAACTCAGCCCGAATAGACTGTTGTAATATCGACACAACAGTGACATCTTATATCTCACTTTTGTACAGTAATGGCGTTATTGCGAAATCATACTGAACACAGACACGAAAGACACTCAGTGTAAACTGTCAGACTCTGGTTACCGTGGTGACGTCCTCTGCTCCTCCTCTGAGTTCTGATTGGTTGCTGAGGCAGGGTGTCTTTATACAGCGTGATGCCGGGCTCTGGTCGTACCGTGACGACCAACGGCTCTTCGAAACACACCTGCAGCAGACCGACACAGGACGGTGTCAACGAGCACGCAATAACACACACACACACACACACTGTTTGTGAATTGTGTTTTAAAAGGTACTCTATGTTGTTTTGGGGAAGACATTTTAGTCAGATTAGAAAGATCTTCAAACGGTGTTCTGGGGACCTCGAGTTCCTCTGATAACAACTTGTTTATTCAGTTAGGAAAGAATACATATTCATGAGTTTCTATTATTAGCTCATTAATACTGTAAAGTTGGGGCTTTAGATTTATTTAACTGCTTGCACAAATGTGTACTCATCAGACCAAAGTACTGATTTCCACTGTTGTCCATTCCTTGTGTTTGCTGGCCCAAGCCTTTCTCTTCCTCTTCTTCCTCAGTAGTGGCTTCTTTGCAGCAATTCGACCATGAAGGCCTGATTCATGCAGTTTCTTCTGAACAGCTGATGTTGAGATGCATCTGCTGTTTGAACTCTATGAAGAATTTATGTGGGCTCTAATCTGAGGTGCTGTTAATTTGTCTCTGAGTCTGGTAACCCGAATGAATTTATCCTCAGCAGCAGAGGTAACTCTTGGTCTTCCTTTCCTGGGGCGGTCCTCATGAGAGCCAGTTTCATAATGTGTTTGACGGTTTACGCAAATGCACTTAAGGACACATCGATAGTTCCTGTAATTTTCCGTATTGACTGACCTTCATGCCTTAAAGTAATGATGGACTGTCGTTCCTCTTCACTTGGCTGAGTGGTTCTTGCCATAATCTGGATTACAACAGTAGTCGAATAGCACTATTCAGTTTGTTCTGGTTTGATTAACACTTTTTTTGTTTACTACCTGATTCCATATGTTCTTTCTCAGTTTTGATGTCTTGATATACAATGTAGAAAATAATAAAAAATAAAGAAAAAACATGAATGAGGTGTGTCCAGACTTTTGACTGGTACTGCTTGATAAAATATTGATATATCTTAAATAGTCGTTCTATCACCCAGCCCTAACTTTTCATCAGTTCAGATATTGAGTCTCGTTGCACACCATTTCACAGCGCTTTGCACCGTTTTGAGGAAACATGTTATTCAACTATTTTCAGATTGAATGTGAGCCAATACTTGGAATGATGTCATTACCTCTGTGTTCCCCCTTCTTCTTCCCGTTTGTCCTCTGGAGCGAGGCTTCAGCCCGGACTGGTTCCTTCGCTGCCTCCTGTTTGGTGAACAAGGCTCCGTGTTCACTTTGTTGGGGCTGAGTGTGACGGACAGATTGAGTTCAGGACAGCAAGGCAGTGAGGAGGAGGAGAAGGAGAGAGGGAGGGGGGCGGGAGGAGGAGAGGGAGGGGGAGAGAGGAGCGAAGAGGAACTCTTCATCCTGGCTGGAGACAAGAGTGAGACAAAGAAGAACACTGCTTTAATGGACATTTCAGTGACTGATTTGTACAAATGAGCAAGCATGCTGAAAACAGCACCACCGCTTAATATAGAATTAATACCCTCTTGTCAATATTTCATGGACAAAACAACATCATACTGCACCAGACAGCAACACATAGAAATCGCATACAATTATGGGACAATTATGTTAATGAAATTAAATCAAACAAAGTGGAAAACAAAGACAGGAAATACAAATCAAATACACACAAAAAAGATTTGGCTCAAACATCAAATAAAACACTTGAAAAGGGATATTTGCTAACTGCTAACGTTATGTCAATAACTAATACTACTAGCTCTGGACACCTGTTAGCCTCCAGCTGGATCTGATGTAGCAGAACCCTGACTCAGCTAGCTGGTTGTAGTTAAATCTATAGACTGAAACAACTATTTATTAGCTAGCTAGCTAGCTATTGACACTGTTTTCAGTTACCTTGGTAGTTTCCACACGGAGCCCGTCTTTAACCCGTTACCGTTAGCTCTTGAATACACACAGCTAACTACAGAAAGTTATCTAAAGTTATATTCAGTCAGTTTATGGCTGCAGGACGAAGCTAACGTCGCTGACGCTGCTGAGGCGGTTAACACGACTGTCACAGTTTCAGCTCAGTCTCTAGTGACTAACGGGACCAAACCCCGACACCGGCCTGTTTAAATGTCTCCGTGTCTTACCTGCTTCAGTCCACACAGGTCCTCTCCCGAAGGACAACCCGAGGAGATGACGTCTTTATCAAATCGTTTGTGTCTCTTTCAAATTTCCTTCCTTTTTCTTCTTCGTCTTCTTCTTCTTCTTCGACGTTTTACGGCAGTTGGCATCCAAGCTGTTGCATTACTGCCCCCCTGAGGTTTCATTCCCCCTCACGTCTGCACATCAATAGCATGTCAAGCAGTTTGTCCATGTCATGATCCATGATCATTAGACTTGTATTTAATGAATTATTAATGTAAATAAGTGCACAGTTAAAAGACAAAAGATACATCAAATATATATGTTATTATGTGTATAAACATACGGTAGATAAACATGGTATATACTGTATGTGTTTCAGTGTGTCCTGTCCTGTCTGGGTTATGTTTTAATGTAGCCTACCATTTTTCATCGGCAGATTTCTGCACAGGTGAGCTAAAGAGACATTTCTGCGTTCTGCAAGCAAGTAGTGGTCAATAAAGTTGTTTTAATTTGAAATATATATTGTGTGTCAATGTATAACAGCTAACAATGAGATAACATTTGTTACGAAGTGGCGGCATTTAAATAAAACTGACTGGACTTCATTCCATTTCATTATCATTATGCTGCTGCTGCCACTGACCCACACATTGAGCCACTGTGCTGTCAGCTGACAATCACAGACAGACACCTGTTGACTATGGATTCCAAATTCTGTACCTCTAAACAGATCACTATATGTACTGTACTGTACAATATTATTGGGACAACCTCCCTACCTAAATGTTACAGTAAAAAAGGAGAACAACACAACTTTAAACAGTTGAATATGTAGTATGGCCTCATGAAGTCTTATGAAAAATGCTTTAACTATTGAGAAAATTGTAATTATTATTATTATCATAATTTATTACATTATGTTTTTTGGAACTTGTCTCCTCCCGCATATTTCAACACAGAAGCTTCATTCAAACATCAGTCAGCTGAGACATTCCTGCTATTACTTCTCTCGTTCATATGGTCGGCCCTCAGAACGTTTCCTTGTTTCTAAGAAAGATGGCGTCGATTTACCCAGTAAGACTTTATTTCATAAATATTTATGCAAATAAATAAAATAAATACATTAATACAAAAAAGATGACACTTGCCAGCCACTGATTTGAGTGCAGTTCTTAATAATGCTTAGCCCTCCAGCTGGGACATCTGATGCAGAAACAGCGGTGAAGGCTGTAGGTGTGGGTTTCCACGTTTCCTCCACTGATCAGGCCTAACTGCTGAGGAGCGCAGTGCGCTGCATGAGAATGCGAACACAAAATGACATGATAACATCACACTAGGTTCTAGTTAAGCCACACACTTAAAGAGGATGTGTTGCCCTTATGTAACAGGAAGCTGAGGATGGTTCCACGCTGGGAAGGTGAAATTACTGGCACGGTCTGACTACAAGCTTAATCTGCACTTCACTAAGAAATAGGAAAAAGACGGAGGGGGGCGAATCCTAAACTGCAGCGTTGGCTTTATGAAGAAGTCCAGGTAACAGGTGTTCGTAGGCTACTTTGGTTTTTTGCTTCTCATCTACGGTCTCGCCTCCCGCTGGAACAGAGGTTTGAGGAGGGTTTGGACGATGAGGTGGATGGAGGAGCTGGTTCAGCTAGCCCCTGGACTCCAGAGATCTGCAGAGAGAGAGGCAGAAGGATTGTGCTGCATGCTGGTCAACTGATCTGAAAACTGCTGAGACACAACAATAATAATCTCTAAACATGATCTCAAGTACCAGGCTGGACAGTTGACAATTCTGATCTTTAAAATCAAAGCCAGGATTTTTTAATTTTCTCTCCATCCCTGCTAAGGGCAGAAATTATACATCACTGTTGAGAATAAACTTTTTCTTGAAGGGGAAACTGAAGCTGCTGCCAAAAGTAGTGTTATGCTTAATTAATATAGAGGAAGTGCTGATTATAGGCCTACAATTAAACTATGGGACAGTCATAACTGTACATGTGATTTGTTCTATTAAGGTACAAGCAAATACAAAATGTAAGACACATCTTTCAGCCCAGTCACCAGGATTAAATCATTTAATAAAAGGAGTTGTATTTCTGCACATGTCTCGCATCTCCAGTTCTCACTGTCTTCATCTCGTGCAGCTGTCCTATAATAATAAACGCCATGAAAAGGCCAAAACAAACAAACCAAAAAATACATTCAAAGATGACGTAGATAGCTTACTGAGTAGCCTACAGCTGCATCTCCAATGACTTATCCTTTGTGCAGGAAGACAACTAACTGACTTGTACTTGTTACTCAGGACAGAGTTATGAAACTGAACTTAAAACTGAAAGACATATTGAATTATGGATTTAAAGAATCGTCACACCCAAAATAAATGCTTCTCCAATATGTTTTTTTTTTTCAGTTTGGATGAGTGGTTGTCAAGAAAGCTGCAGGCAGCAACACCACAGGCTCATCTCTGAACAGGCTCATCTTAATGGCCCTGGAATCAGCCAGGCCACATTGTGACCAGATCACAGCCAGGTGAAAACACCTGGACCTTCTTCAGAATAGAAGATAGAGCTGAAATAAGATTCAGCGTAGGAAAAGATCGTAGAGCCTAAAGATGGGAATCACTTTAGAAGATTCCTGAGGGACTGCCACAGCAGGAAAAATGGTCATGTGGTCAATGCCTCCATCAGTCACATGACCCTCACCTTGCACACCTTGTTGCCTATAGCCTTCCTTGAAGTTAGACAAGTCTGCCAAGCTTCACCGTCCTTATTTGCATATCGTGATTTGATCATAATTCAGTTAGAACGGGGATAGCTAGAATGTTTGATTAGAGCAGGTGTAAATGTGAAGGCCTGTGATCAGATGTCATTATCCAGAGAATTCATCTTGAAAAAGAAGCACTGGATGTAAGTCTTTGGACTATGAGACAAAACGCACACAGAGCCAGAAAGATTTTCTCTTTATGAACTTCTGAAAGTGCATACTATGATGATTATTATTGGTTTCGGTCTGAGTCACACTGACAGTGTGTACCCGTACATATATATACAGTGATGACTGGGTGCAGACGAACGAGCAGCCTCACGAGTAGCTGGTGTGCTGCTGGCGTCTCCGGGCGCTTCTCATCTTCTCGAAGCGAGCCTCCATCTCCTCCAGGACCTTCGGGGTGTAGCGGACCACCAGCTTGACCGAACCCTGGGCGGCCTTCAGCAGCTCCACGGCCTTCTCGTGGTGCTCGCCCTAACGCTCTGCACGGGCGCCAACACACAATAACTACAGTTGTTTTGTTATGTTGAGACGATAAACAAAAATGATCTTCAAACCTTTAATACTCAATTCAGTGTGAGTAATAATACGCATCACATTTTAGTAAATAAAACCAAGCACCACCAACAGTGATTCTATTAGTGCATAGTCATCTCCGTAAAATGTTTTCTGAAATGTATTTTAGTGTACTGTTTAGATCTAAAATGAGAAAGATTTATGACAACTAGGCCACTATTTCGTGTGCTGCTTTGAATGACGGCTAACATCTCAGAACAAAACTGTAAAATTAGCATCAAACATGAATATTCATGTTTGAAGCTGGTTTTTGGCGCCCTCTGGTGGCTGAGCTCTCACTTTCTGCAGCTTGCTGCTGGCTGAAGTTGGCGTCTGACAGACTTGAAACTTTCGATCAGAGGAGCAGCCTGACTTTCAGTTACTCTCTAAAACTTTAGAATTTGCTCTGAGAACAGCAGCATTTCAAAAACTATGTGAGCATTTCCTTTTTCGACATTAGCTTAAACTCATCAGAGTGTGTGTGGGGCCTCAGCAGGTCACTGTGGGCCCGAGCTCCTCACCACTCCGTTGACGGACAGCAGCTGGTCCCCCCTCTTCAGCCCTCCTTGGCGGTCGGCCACTCCCCCGGGGATCACTCTCGATATGTAGATGGGCGAGTTCTGCTCCTTCCCCCCCATGATGTTGAAGCCCAGACCCTCCTCCGTCTTGGGCAGTTCCACCACCCTTGGGTGGGCGTGGCCCTCGCTGGCTGCGAAGGCTGCCACTGTGGCCTGGTCAGGAGGGCATCCATGCATTCAGTGAAAAACAGTCATAAAAAAGGCTATATCAAGAGTTCTTTCTCTCTTACTTTCTGTCCTCATCTGTTTTTTATGCTACTTTCTATACATTTTGAGCAATCGGCATCAAAATAATGTATCTGGACACTTAATTTAACACTTTAAAGTGCTTGAACCATCTTAAATGGTATTTTAAAAGCAGATGTAAAGGTCTGCTTTTAAAATAGTGAAAATGAAAAGTTTCTCCATCAGTTCATTAAGTCCCTGCAGCCATCTGATTGGAGCAGGACAGGTATGGTGATAGATCTGCAGCTTTAGAGTTGAGAAGTGCTGCACCGGAATGCACCACCATCACACGTGCCTGTCCAGTGTGGACGTGGACGTGTTTCAGTTTCTTGAATGCGTTTCACGTTTCATCCAAGAGGCTTCTTCAGCTCTAACTAACTGGAGAGGAGTTGCAAATCAAAGTTGCAGATATCACCGCAATCGATCTATATTTAACTGCATCCAACCCTTTAGCACTTTACTCCGCTGAATCATAATAGCAGGTGCAATTTTGAGCCACCCACACAGGCATGTGCCAAAGACCTACCTACCGCTGTGCACCGGTTGCTGTGCTCGTGCAATAAAAAAATGGGCCCAAATGCTACGAAAAATAATTCCTCCTGTGCGACACGAAGTTTGCGTGTGGTACCTTGGCTGTTGCCTGTGCTCGTACTTCTGGCCCTCCAACGATATCGAGAGTGTCGTACAGCTGCTCTTAGACCTAGAGGACAACAGAGGAGGGCACAGATAGGTGTGACTGAGGTAAAGTCGTATACAGTACACTGGATGAACATCACATTGTTCACATTGATTGTTCTTTGCAGGGTCACAGAATATCACAAAGAACCAAAACAAAAAGTTGAACAATTAACTAAGGAAAGAGTTCTCATCAAATAGATCAACGAAGAAAACCAGTCCGAGCCGATGCCAGCCGGCGAAATCCTGATCTATCTGTGACAGTGTGAAAAGATGGTTGAGTGACAGAGGAGAAAAGCTTTTCATCTGATCAAGGTTGAAATGTTTACGAAACTGTACCCAGATTCTGATGGAATTAGAAACAACGGATTTAAAAAATAAAGTCTCACTGTCAGTCTGCGTCGACAAGGGAGCTGTTAATAGAGAAATAGGGGATATCAATACGTGAGATGAAAGTTCCATCATTGCCCAGACAGGCCCGTTTCTGTCAGAGGACGCCGTCACCCAGTTTGCCAGTTTGGAAACGTGTGATGCCCAGTAATAATGGAGAAAGTCTGGGAGACCCAGTCCCCCTTCAGATTCAGGTCTTTCCAGATAAATCTTCTTCATTCGAGGCGTGGAATGATTCCATATAAACAATGAGATATAGTTATCCAGTTTGATAAAGGAATGTTTTGGGAGCCAGACAGGAATCGTCACAAACAAATACAGGAATCTAGGTAGTACTGTCATCTTGAGGGCGTTAATGCGGCCCGCCAGAGAAACGGGACGGCCCGACCACCTCTCCAGATCCTTTTTTGTGTTTTCTAATAAATTGTCAGAGTTAGCCTTCTTCAGTGTTTTAGATGAACTGGTTACATGTACACCTCGGTACTTAAAGGATTGATATTCAGTTTTAAAAGGAAATGCATCATAATCTAGTGTTCTGCTCATATCATTTATGTGGAAAAGTAGACTTTTTGATAAGTTTAATTTATATCCAGAGAAACTCCCAAATTCCTGCAGTAGCTGCAGGAGGTGAGGTATAGATCGGCTCGGGTTGGCGACAAAAAGGAGCAAGTCGTCTGCGTAAAGCGCCGTCTTATGGGTCGTGTTTATGTACTCGGTTCGTGATTTAAGACTTTAAAAGTCTAAGTTAAAAGTTGCCGACAACGCCACCTAGGAAGGGCCTAGGACCCTGACTAAAAACATAGAGGTTCTTTAAAATCAAGGGTGAGCAGAACAGAACTCGGGTCAGATTAAAAAAAAATCAACGTTTATTGAACATGATGATTAGAGTCAATTAGCCCGCCCCTGTGTCCATTCTACAAGCCTGTCTTGTGTCCTCCTTTTGACGGTCCGTGGGCAGCCACGCCAGCAGCTACAACCGCTCGCCGTCAGCAGCTACAACCGCTCGCCGTCCGCTCATATCGGTCGCCGTCCGCTCACATCGGTCGCCGTCAGCACTCGCCGTCAGCAGCTACAACCGCTCGCCGTCCGCTCACATCGGTCGCCGTCCGCTCACATCGGTCGCCGTCCGCTCACATCGGTCGCCGTCCGCTCACATCGGTCGCCGTCAGCACTCGCCGTCCGCTCACTCCAGTCGTCGTCGACCACGCAGTCCCACCTGTGCTCGTCACCTGCTCGGCCGTGGTCTGCTGCCACCTCCTTCCGGCACCTCTCCACAATCACCGACTCCCCCTGGCCTCCAGGCACCTCCTCTCCTTAACTCCTCTCCGTTCTCCCACACCTGTTGCTAGTTAGTGTTTTTGTGGGGTGTTCAGGGGTAGTTGGGGAAATACAAATACCTGTACCACACAAAGCTAAAAAAACACAAGGCATGCAAACACAACAAAAAAACATGCATAATCTCACAACCCAACCCCATCACATTTCCTCTTGTGATGCCCTTAATTCCCTCATTGTCCCTGATTGCAATGGCAAGAGGTTCTATGGCTAAGTTAAACAGGAATGGTGACAAACAACAGCCCTGACGCGTACCTTTATATATTGGAAAATATGCTGATATAGAGCCATTTGTTTTCATTGGGCGACTATATAAAAGTCTGATCCAGCTGCTGAATGTTTCTCCAGATCCAAACTTCTTCATGACTGCATGCAAAAACTGGGCCGAATGATGTCAAATGACACAAACTCTTGTAGCGTTTAGCTGCGTTGCCCATGCCTCTAATGTTCCAGGAGATGGAAGAGACAGAGCCAGGAGCTCTACGTATCTGTCTCTGTGATGTCATGTTATATCAGATGTGTAAAGATATGCCATGTCCTCAAGACCTTGAACAAAGTAGTTGGATCTGATAATGCAAACATACGGTACAAACAAACTTAAAATACAACTCTGAAAAGTTGAAAAGCAGTTAACAAAAAACTCTTGGTACCTTCCTTGAGGGCTGTTAGCCCACCCATGTAGGTTGCTCCATCGCCTGTTGAGCGTACCATCGAACAAGAACACTTGGTGTCTATCTAAACCATACAAGAACTATGCATGAAGAGAACAGTGTAGAAAGATAATGATCCTCTAAGACTGAGAATTAGAGTTAGTTACTTTACGTAGCTGCCACACACAAACAAGAACTGAAGGAATAAATGAAAATCTAATTAAGTAAATAGGGAGAAAATAAAACAGAAGGAAAGTGTGATTAAGGAGCATCAGTCCACTCTGAGTGGGGTTCATATCATGTTTCATAAATCAAAGAAGGAAAATAAATTAAATATATAAAACAAATTATAAAGAAAAGAAGAAAGAGAAGAAACAGTCTGTCTGCACATTTATTATTGGCCATTGTCCTCTGATTAAGTTACTCTCAGATGATTTTCTGTAAGAATGTGACGTTCTCGTTGTATCTCAGACTTCAGAGCGTCTTTATCAGAGTTTAGCTGATTTCTGTCTCATATTTGATCTAAACTGTTGGTTTTCTTCTCAGAGAGAAACACGAGGAGAACCATCGACCGGCTTTCCACAAGGTGACGACATTTATTTATTCATCCATCATTTAAATAACACAAACCTGTTTTTCTGTCGTTTATTATTAAACTAAATTATTATTAATCTTTTCTTTGATTAAACATTTTTTTCTTTAATTAATCGGTCAGTTTATTGAACCTTAATCAATGAAAGGATCAATATTGAACAGAAATTAGAGAATGTTTTGTAATTTAACGTCTCGGCTACATGATCTGATAAAAACATTCACATCCATGTGAATAATTCTCCTCTCAGGGTCCAGTGATCAAGTTCAACAGCAACCAGCGCTACGCCACCACCGCCGTCACCGCCTCCGTCGTCAGGGAGGTGGCCAGCAAGGTCGGGGTGCCTCTGCAGGTACTGTGTGTGTGTGTGTGTGTGTGTGTGTGTGTGTGTGTGTAAGTCAGTGAGAAGTGACAAATAACAAGTGATGCAGAACCGTCTGCTCACCGATCTGTCAATCATAAAAGGAGCAGCGACACCATCAGGACAGTCTGACGTGTCCTTCCTCCTCCTGCAGGACGTGATGGTCCGTAACGACAGCCCGTGTGGAACCACCATCGGACCGATCCTGGCCGCCCGTCTCGGCGTCCCCGTGTTGGACATCGGCGCTCCGCAGCTCTCCATGCACTCCATCAGAGAGATGTGCTGCACCTCCAGCGTCCTGCAGAGCACCACCCTCTTCAAGGTGACCCCGTCTGTGGAACAAGCGCCTCCTCTCTGTCAGGACAGCTCTCTGACAGTCAGGAGGGTTGGAGCAGTAAAGCATTAATCAGGGTTTTCAGCTGTTGAACAAAGGTTTTCAGGTTGAACATTTGAAACATCAACATTTGTGTGTTTGCGCTCATGTCCATCAGAACATGAGGGTTCTGCTTCCCGGCTTGTATTCGTTCACACATTCTCAGGTCTTCAGGAATCACACACTCGGCTCACTCGGTGTAAATTCCTCCACGAGTCACAAGTGATGTGTTGTCTTCATCCCTGCTCTCCATCTGCTTCCTCCTGCAGGGATTCTTCCAGTTGTTCCCCACAGTGAGGAGCTCGCTGGTCGTCGACTAGAGCCGCAAGAACCCCGACAAACCAACCAGAGGATCCCACGTCGTCTTCAACACTTGGTTCAGAAGGTTTAACATCAGGAAAAGTGTGGATGGAGACTCATGTAGATGTTGAAAGTGACTGAATGATGTCGTCGCTGTGCCCCAAAGAAGAGCTCCCATCAGGCTCACGAGCACCTCTCCATCTTTCTGAAGAACTGAAATTGTTTAGAAAATAAAAACCCTGAACAGTTTTTCCTGAGTCGTCCTGTTCATTCATCTCTTTTCTGTCTGTCTGACACAACGAAGCAACGTTTCTGAGCCAAAGGGAAGCTATTGAGGTAATAATGACATAATTTATTAGAAATTAACACTAAATAAATAACTACAAATTACAAGTGTCTCGTTAATAAAAAATAAAAAAAAAGAAAGAAAATCAACACACACCCAGCCCTCTGAGTCTTGTTTTCTTTGTTAACCAGCAATGAACAACTCAGAGCACATTTGGAGAACAAATAATGGAAAAAATAACATAAAATGTGAATTTTGATTAAAAAAAAAGGAACATGTCCAGTGTAAATAAATAAATAAATACAATAAGTTTTACGTTAATAAAAAAAGAAAATCAACACAGGATGGTAGATCTAAGCCTGCTCTATGACACACACCTCTTTTTATTGCATTTGAACACATTTAATATTTATGAAATTGTAATGTATAACTCCCATACAGTCTATGATAACTCCCCAGTCATGTGACCTATTGACTCAGACTGTAGTCTGTTGATTTGAGATGTGGACCTCCAGAACCTCGTTAGATTGTTTAGATGCTTCCTGTGGTTGTTAACAATCATTTACAACAATCTGAGAAGAAGAACCCCCAGACTCCCTTATGAAATCTCTCCATTTAGTTAGTTTTTGAGTCAGGAGACACTTTATAAACTCCGTGAAGCTGTTTGTGACTGATTCTTCATTATTTGGGCCTTCTTGTAAATTCGGCATGTGTTCGGCTCGTTGTGGGTCGAGCTGCAGCCCCCTCAGTCTAACAGGATGACTTCCGGTCAGTCTCGCGCCTCTCTGGGTGTTTCCTCCTCACAGTTTAGTTTCACTTTCTCTGACAGGTGTGTTGCGCACCTGTATTGTTCGTCTGAACCTCCAGCTGAAGGTAATGTAATGAATCTGACATGTTCGACTCGCTAACACAAGCTCTACTTTTCACTGTCACACCGGAAACAGCACAAAAAGTGAAGCTCGGTTGTTTATTTCTCGACGAACTCGTTTAAGTTTAAACTCGGGACGACGGGGGAGAAACAACTGCCCATAAGAATCTCCGCCATTTTGTGCCGATACCTGCGGAGTGTAGCCGGTGAAATGAGAGTAGAAGTGGAGTTAGTTGGTCAGTGTTTGGACACAGAGTGGTTGTCAGTGTGTAGCTCCACTTACTGATGACTGAAGGCAGCTTCTCCTGCCTGAATCAGCCTGTGGAGGAGGCCGAGACGAGCCGCCGCTCTCCCGCTGTCTGACGCACTAGACGCGGCTGGAGAGCAGCTGCTGGTGTCGGTGAATAATCTGTGGTTGTATTTACAGTCCAGTTACGTTATTTGAGTATTTCTGCTCCTGATTACTTCTCAGAGGAAGAGATTCTAACTTTTACTTTGCACATAAATGTTTTAAATAAACAACAGATGACCAGACTGACTCTTTCAGATTAAGAGATATCAGAGAAACGTGTGTGTTGACTCCACCACAGCGTCATGACGTCATCTAGTGGACTGATCCAAGTCCAGCAGCTGATGTTCTGACAGGAGACGTGACGTCAGTGAGACAAAACCCATCTGAACACAGCTGAGACTTTCATGTTTTATAATAAAACAACAGGTTATTAGAACAATTTCTGCCTCTTGGTTAAATCAACTTGTCATTGTTTGTTTTTAATCAGTTATTTAACACTCCAAGCTCCACAGGAAGTCTCCACAGTCATGTACAGAAGGAACGTGACTGTTTTTATACCGTTTAAAATGTCATCATGTTTACGTAGAAATGACATCAATAACATTCAAAGTAAATATTATAAAACATATAATGAGAGATCGTCCTCTGGAGTCACTGGTGTTACCGTGTGACAAAAGTCTTTTATTTTGAAATAAAACTCACACTGATGACATCACTTTCCTTCCTGCAGATGTGTGAAGACAGGTCCTGGTTCAGTCCACTGTCTCTTTTCTGTCAGAAGACATTTTCACATCTGTCTCCAGATTTCAGGTCACTGCTGTGAGCGACTTTATTAGTAGAGAACAGTAAAAAACAGAAGACAAATGGATTTAATGACATGATTTAGTTTTGGTTTGATGTCCTGTAGCAGCCATTTAGTGAAATATGTATTAATAGAGTCAGTGAGTTCTGGAATAATGTGCTCTGAGTTTAAATGTTAGAAGAGGAAGTCGACTTTCAGACATTTTGTCCTTCAAGAGTGGACGGTTCTGACCCAAAGGCTGATTTCAGTTGATGTGCAGATGAATGATTTGTGTTTCCTCTCCAGATGAAAGTGTGTGTGAGCTGAGCAGCATGAATCAGTGTGAGGACAGAGAGGAGGGAGGCCCTCCCTCTAAAACCACTGGACCTGGACCTGGACCTGGACCTGGACCTGGACCTGAACCTGGACCTGAGCCCAGCTGTGTTTCCTTCAAGAGTGACCGGTCAATAGGTCGTTACATTAATTTTAAAGGACAACCACCTCCTGCTGTAAAGAGGTGAGCTGTTAATAACATTAATATGTGACTGATTCATGTTTTAACTGTGGAGAAAGATGTTTTTTGAAACCTGATGTTTATTTTCAGCTTCGTTCTTCTTCACTTAAATTTATATTCTCACTTTAGAAAGCTGCCCAATAGAACCAGTCTTCAACTCTTCATTTCACTTTATTGAATTAGTTTGGTCCAATATTCTCTGAAGGTTTATTCCTGATGTTTTCACCTATTTTATGGACAGAAGCTTCTGTGTCTGAAGACTAGAAAGTGAATTAACATCTCTGGTGGTCTTCTTCTCTGTCCAACAGGAGACCAGCCTCTACTGGACCTGGACCTGGACCTGAGCCCAGCTGTGTGTCCTTCAAGAGTGACGAGTCAAAGGATTTTTATATTGAATTTAAACAAGAACATTCCTCAGACAGACAGTAAGTTGTTGTCATGTTGCTCTCTGTTGATGTTTGTCCTCATTAAATCCAGTCTGACCAGTTGTCCTGATGATCTTCATGTCCTCAGAGTGATGATGGAGGTCAGAGCAGGATTAGTATTAGTTCAAACACTTGAGACAAATGCTGTTTTTCCACCGACAGTACCAGCTTGCCTCCATATAATTTCCAACCGAGCTGAGCTGATACTTCTGTGTGACGTAAGCTGGCAGCCGGCCACTGATTGGACAGAGAGTGATGCCACTTGATGACTCATGACGAGCGCGACGTCCGAGCCTGACACCCGCTACCTTTAAAAACTGGCATCTGCGTTCAGTCAACATAGCGATTACATGGAAGGAACAATGCGCAAGAACACGCCGTGGACCGTGGCAGAGGTGGAGACGCTCCTGAGTGTTGTCGCTGAAGACGCATCCAGAAAGAGCTTGATGGTGCGACAAGAAATGAAAAGGTGTACGTGTTTTGCGTAGCCCACAGCTAGCCCTGTTTATGTGTCGCATGGATAAGTACGTCACTGATGACGACCCGGCCACGTTGATGACGACCCGCCCACGTTGATGACGACCCGCCCACGTTGAAGAGATACTAATTCTAGATGGAAACCCAACGCGTCTGAAACCAAACCAAGTAGAGCCACGCTAAGCCGAGGCGAGGCGAGCTGGTACTGTCGGTGGAAAAACGGCAAAAGATATGAACTGAAGGCAGAACATTTTACTGTTTTACAATATTTATTAAATATGCAAAAATAATAAAGTGTCACAAATACGTCTAAAGTTACGTGGAGCACTTTGAAACTCAGACGTTAAGTACTTTTTCTTACTACAAGTCATGCCTACATGAATATAGCTTATAATTATAGATGATGAATTTATTATTATCTTTATATTTGGGCCGTTCTGTCGTTAATCACCGAAAAGCAACACACAAAAAAGTCAATAAATGACTTTCAGGTCACAAATCAGACAAATTAAATATCAAAATCAAGTTTGTACAAAAAACAAACCAGTATTTTAGTTTTTTGGTGTCAGATTCAAATTTATTGCAGAAATAATATAAACGAAAACAAAAAGACATAATGAATCATTTTTTCATTCTCCAATGTTGGAATCTCAACTGAATACAAGTTTATTGAGACTCTTCACCAATTTGCACTGGACAGTTAGCATCCAGCTAGCTTGTGTTAGCTGTGTGTTGCTGTCCACAGTATTAAACGGGTCAAGAGCTGGAGGGACTAAACCAGACAAGCTGCTGAACCAACCCAGTAAACTGACTGACTGTTGATTCACAGTGGGATCAGCAGTACGACCAACACTTTGATGTCAGAGGAAACCATCTGATTCAATGATGTCATCAACACTTTAACTCAAAGGACCTTCAGCTTGTGTTTGTCTCTGAGTGGACAGACACAATGTGACTGATTCTTCATGATTCCTCCACAGAGTCGACCAGGAGAGCTCAGAGGTTCCCAGAGGTCCGTCTGTCCAGCAGCATCAGACACACCTGGACTCCATATTTATGGTCTGTACATGAACAACAACTACTTTTACATCCAGTCTGTTCACAATAATCTCCATGCTGCACTTTACAGACCAGTGGTGAATCTGTCCAACATGGATCTGATGTTTGGCTCCATGATGTTAAATGTTGTCATTCACATAATATTCTGTTTCAGCTGCTGGAGGAGAACATTGTGACTTTTGTGAAGAACGAGCTGAAGAAGGTCCAGAAGGTTCTGAGTTCAGATTACCCAGAATGCTCAGAGAGTCAGAGGGAGGATGAGGAGGTGTTGGACGGTGAGGATGAAGAGCAGAGGAGGAGCAGCAGAGAGGCATTTCTGAAGATCACACTTCACTTCCTGAGGAGAATGAAGCAGGAGGAGCTGGCTGACTGTCTGCAGAGCAGTAAGAGGATTTCTCTAAAGATTTAACATCCTGGATCAATGAGACAATTTGTAATGTCTCAACAGATGGAGGAAAAACATGGAAAACATGTTTATATGTGCTACTTTAGGGGAAGGAAATTGTCATATTTTCTTTATAAATAACTTAATGATCTTTTTTGTTGTGTGTTTATTTAGA
Source organism: Lagodon rhomboides (assembly GCA_039737535.1). Lineage (NCBI taxonomy): Eukaryota > Metazoa > Chordata > Actinopteri > Spariformes > Sparidae > Lagodon > Lagodon rhomboides. The sequence goes on from CM077807.1 coordinate 10,579,018, forward strand.
AAGTCATTCTGGAGTTTGTCAGCGTAAACTTAAATCTAACCTTCAGAAGAAGTTCCAGTGTGTGTTTGAGGGGATCGCTAAAGCAGGAAACCCAACCCTTCTGAATCAGATCTACACAGAGCTCTACATCACAGAGGGAGGGACTGCAGAGGTCAATGATGAACATGAGGTCAGACAGATTGAAACAGCATCCAGGAAACCAGACAGACCAGAAACAACAGTCAGACAAGAAGACATCTTTAAAGCCTCACCTGGAAGAGATGAACCAATCAGAACAGTGATGACAAAGGGAGTGGCTGGCATCGGGAAAACAGTCTTAACACAGAAGTTCACTCTGGACTGGGCTGAAGACAAAGCCAACCAGGACATACAGTTCACATTTCCATTCACTTTCAGAGAGCTGAATGTGCTGAAAGAGAAAAAGTTCAGCTTGGTGGAACTTGTTCATCACTTCTTCACTGAAACCAAAGAAATCTGCAGCTTTGAAGAGTTCCAGGTTGTGTTCATCTTTGACGGTCTGGATGAGTGTCGACTTCCTCTGGACTTCCACAACACTAAAATCCTGACTGATGCCACAAAATCCACCTCAGTGGATGTGCTGCTGACAAACCTCATCAGGGGGAAACCTGCTTCCCTCTGCTCGCCTCTGGATAACCACACGACCTGCAGCAGCCAATCAGATCCCTCCTGAGTGTGTTGACATGGTGACAGAGGTCAGAGGGTTCACTGACCCACAGAAGGAGGAGTACTTCAGGAAGAGATTCAGAGATGAGGAGCAGGCCAGCAGAATCATCTCCCACATCAAGACATCACGAAGCCTCCACATCATGTGCCACATCCCAGTCTTCTGCTGGATCACTGCTACAGTTCTGGAGGATGTGTTGAAGACCAGAGAGGGAGGAGAGCTGCCCAAGACCCTGACTGAGATGTACATCCACTTCCTGGTGGTTCAGTCCAAAGTGAAGAACGTCAAGTATGATGGAGGAGCTGAGACAGATCCACACTGGACTCCAGAGAGCAGGAAGATGATTGAGTCTCTGGGAAAACTGGCTTTTGATCAGCTGCAGAAAGGAAACCTGATCTTCTATGAATCAGACCTGACAGAGTGTGGCATCGATATCAGAGCAGCCTCAGTGTACTCAGGAGTGTTCACACAGATCTTTAAAGAGGAGAGAGGACTGTACCAGGACAAGGTGTTCTGCTTCGTCCATCTGAGTGTTCAGGAGTTTCTGGCTGCTCTTCATGTCCATCTGACGTTCATCAACTCTGGAGTCAATCTGCTGGCACAGGAACAAACAACAGACCAGTCAAGCTGCAGAGACACATCTCTACCTAGAAGAAAAGCTGTCAACATCTTGGTGGTCTAAACTATTCAGAGACAAACCAACACATCTCATCAATTTCCAAGAAGTCTGAAGCAAGAAAAAACGAAGTTTCATTGACACAGTACCTCCACAGTGCTGTGGACAAGGCCTTACAGAGTCCAAATGGACACCTGGACTTGTTCCTTCGCTTCCTCCTCGGTCTTTCACTGCAGACCAATCAGACTCTCCTACGAGGCCTGCAGACACAGACAGGAAGTTGCTCACAGACCAATCAGGAAACAGTCGAGTACATGAAGAAGAAGATCAGTGAGAATCTGTCTCCAGAGAGAAGCATCAATCTGTTCCACTGTCTGAATGAACTGAACGATCGTTCTCTAGTGGAAGAGATCCAACAGTACCTGAGTTCAGGAAGTCTCTCCACAGATAAACTGTCTCCTGCTCAGTGGTCAGCTCTGGTCTTCATCTTACTGACATCAGAAAAAGATCTGGACGTGTTTGACCTAAATCAATACTCTGCTTCAGAAGAGGCTCTTCTGAGGCTGCTGCCAGTGGTCAAAGCCTCCAACAAAGCTCTGTAAGTGTGGAGAAGTTTCTTCAGAATGCAGTAAATGTGCTGTTATTGAACCAAATAGAAATATTTGTCTTGTTCTGGTCATTATTCTTTATCCAGACTGAGTGGCTGTAACCTCTCAGAGAGAAGCTGTGATGCTCTGTCATCAGTTCTCAGCTCCCAGTCCTCTAGTGTGAGAGAGCTGGACCTGAGTAACAACAACCTGCAGGATTCAGGAGTGAAGCTGCTGTTACCTGGACTGGAGAGTCCAAACTGCAATCTGGAAAGTTTGAGGTCAGATCACTGTTTGTTGTGGAATCATTTATATATTTCTATGAACTCAGACATATGAGTTTTTGAATTGCAGATTTCTTTTGCTATCAAACTTGTTTCCTTTCAGTGTACCTTAATTCAGCTCCTGCACAACATGAAGGATGGAGAACCTAATTTATGTTTGATATCATAAGACTTTGATAACTGGATGTGTGTTTATTCTTGATTCAACTTTTATTTATTGTCACATTGATAACATGCTTGGAACTGAAAGCATTGGAGCAAGAGATTATATATACCAGTCATTCCCAGAGAGGATTTTATTTGGGTCGCCAAATAAATTAGTAGACTTTCTTTCATAGTCTTTAATTTAAGATTTCTCTCTGCAGTACACCTTTCAGCCACATGGGGGAGTTGCTGGTATTTCAGGGATTTGTAAATCAGGAAGTCTCAAACACAGAGACGGTCCTACTCCGGTGGGTCCTTCCTGTGGACTGCTTCAATGGTGGGGAGAAATGGAATTTAGGTCAAGTGTTTTATTTACAACCAAAAAAAGCAGCAGGCCAAG
>CM077807.1:10594689-10828330 GCA_039737535.1 Lagodon rhomboides
ACTAAATGACTAACTAATTCCTAACAAATCTGTTATAATGAGCCATATTTCTGTGCACAAGAGGTCCAGTGTGGGGTTAACAGTGAAGGTCATCGACCAGGACTCAGGAAGATCGCTTCGTCTTTACCTCTCTGATGGCGGCGCAGAACTTGCTCTGCAGGACCCTCTGCAGGGCCTGCAGTTTGGGAGGGGGCAGCTCACCGCTCCGCTGCAGCCGGTCCAGCAGCTCGATCACCCTGCACACATCTAGCACACGCAAAACACAAAAAAAATAAAGGCTTGACGCAGAGAGAGAGAGGTCTTTTCTCACTTGCCTATCATGTGCCTCCTCGCTCCGTCGCCCTCCTGCCTCTGACCCCGAAATCGATCTCCAAAAGCCATATTGAAGGATGTCTCAATTCCTATGTTCCACGAGGAGAGAGGACAGAGGGGGGGCTTTCCGGAGGAGCTATGAGCGAGGTTGCACAGGTGTATCCTAACCTGAATTGTGATGCACAAAAGAGGCGTGACACACAGCTGGAATGTACAAACCATGGTGGAGGCAGGGCTCTACAGATGTGCTCCTGTGTGTTCGTAAGTTGTACAACTTTTTTTAAATCATTGAATGTGCAACCAAACTATCTGCCCTTGACCACTGAATCTGGTTCTGCTCTGTGGTTTCAGCCAGATAAAGGGCTCATGGGGGAAATGTTGGGTCTCTGTAAATACATTACTAAAGTGTATTGGCTGGAAAGTGCTATGATGTGAACTGGCGCTACAGATATAAAGGTTGAAGAAACACATTGAGTGTTTGTCATGCCACTATAGGGCACAAAATGAGCTACGGGCCCTTTATGAGCTACATCTATCCATCTCAGTCGGTCACAGTCCATGGCCTCGAGGGCTCCTTGTTACTGATGCACTGTGAACACGAGTGAACCTACAGTAGGCCTACATCTCAAGTGTTGCGTGAGCTGCACATTTGCAGAGGCCCATTTCAAATCTGAGGTTCCATGTTTTTGTCTAAAGGTCACCATAATGTCCAGATGTCATAATTCCAGAGATCGATTGATAAATCATCAGTGTTTAGGTCTTCAGAGAAGATCCAACAAGAATGCCATTGTTCTTTCCAGGCGTCAAGTCAGTGACAGGTCAATGTTCTTTAATGTCTGATGACTGCTGTCATTAAGTGTCATGTGGTCGATGATGTCACCTCAAATGCAAAGTTTAAACTGTTTGAAATGTCTCTGATGGCAGTTGAGTCCTGATAAGGAAGGCACCAACAGGTTCCGTTCAGGTTCTGTTCGGGCTGTCTGAATGAACGCATCTCATACATCAACTTAAAGTGGCATCGTTGACAGAAGGACGTTAATGACCCCAGTCAAACGTTCATTCATGACGTCATGTTCATCCATGACGTCATTGTTTTCATGTCCTTCAAACAGAGTCTTAATAAAACAGATTAATTGATCAGGATCATCATCGAGTCGGTGCTGATTCATTGTTGGTATCTGGGAACAGAACCGGCTGGGTTCGTGAGGCTCATTCAAGACAGGCTTTTCATAACGAACGATGCCTTTGAGAGGCACCATCAATCGTTTAAAAATGCGTATTCAGAACCCGTGCTTTTGGACCACACCTTGAATTAACGAAGAAACACCAGGGCGACGATTGCATCCGAACGAGACTGCGGTCAGTTCGTCCTCAGATATGATCGAAGATACGAACAGTGTCGTTCACGGTGCAGATGTGCCAACACCACGATGGTCTAAGTACTGATAAAGGTTCAACTCGAACATTTTTTGTAATTAATAACTGCGACATACAATTTCTTCATTTCACAAATGATTCAGTAAGCAGTAAATGCGGTTATCCCAGGATGACTCGTGGTCATCGCTGGGTAAATGAAGATCTGCCTGCGCTACATCAGGACCAGCAGCCTGGTGGAGCAGCTACGTTACCTCTCTCCAGGCACAGCGGCTCCGTCATAGCCGCCATGTCTGCTTCCTTGGCCGGGTGGTAGTAAGAGGACATCATCGTGGGCTCCCTCTGCGTCCGAGATGCTCCTCCGGTGAACGGTGCGTGGATGAAGGGGGGACGCGGCTCACAGAGATGTGCGGTCCATGTTGTGGGGTGACGTGGTGAGCGGGCTGAAGATGCTCCGGAGGGTCAGGACCGCCACACGCAGCCGCTCCAGCACAATGACTGTGGCTGTACAATGAGCATCAGCAACGTGTGTGTGTGTGTGCGTGTGTGTGTGGAGAGCTCCTGCTGTGCACACTGGAGGCACAGTAATGACAAATGATGCGTTCAAATACAATTTTCCATATCATGTACTAATTTCAAGTAGGTGGAGAGAAAAAAAGAAATTTAAGCAACACAGGGCCGGCCCAAGCCTTTTGGGGGCCCTAAGCAGAATTTGATTTGGGGCCCCCTTCCTATCACAAATGGGGGAAGGGGGGTCTGCGGGTCCTCCCCCAGAAAATTCTGAATTTGGTAGATGTGATTTCCTGTATTCTGGTGCATTTTTGGGATGGCCAGCTGGAGAAGGGCAATACCTAAATGCATTCAGATTCACGCAACAACTTGGGCTTCAGGGCCCCTTGACCTCTTGGGCCCTGTAGGCTCATTCAGTAATCCATCCTTGCTCACATGTCACAAATCTTGCCTTGAATTATTCATTCATTCATTCATTTATGTCACTTGTTCAATTTATTTAATATGTAAAAAAAAAATATTTTTTTTTTTTCTCGATTGGGGCCCCCTGGTGGCCAGCCGCCCCTGTTCGTTTATTCCTTACAGCACTGGAGCAACAGAACACATGATTGAATTAAACCTCCTATACTCTCCTATATTATTGATTTGAAGCTGCTTTTGTAAAGACCATGTACATCATGGCAGTCTTCAGTTCCTGCTTTGTCACAAAAACATTCATGATGTAGTCTATGAATTTATTATAGGCCTCCTGAAAATGTGACCACATCTGCTGGGTAGAAAAAAATACATACAACAACTTGAACAATCAGTTTTGGTGATTATAGAACATTAGGTCAGTCCAATTTGTTTTGTTGCATGCCTCTTCTGGGTTATTATAACAACGGCTGGTGACAGTTCTGGGCCCATTTATAGGGCTAAGTCTAAGGAGCTCAGAATTGATCTGAAAAAGCACACTTTTAGTTACAGGTCCCAAGATCAACTGTACAACAACAGCCCAAGCAGTGAAGCCGGCGTCTCGAGGGGGGAGCCTGTAGAGGTGACCGGAGAAGGTGTTATTGACCCACACCCTCTGATCTATTGGTCAGGAATAGCCAGCAATATGTTTGGAGGAGAGAATGTGAAGCCTTTAACCCCAAGAACACCACACCTACGTCCGGCTCTAAAGAAATTAAATGGAATAATGAAGGAGGAGGATTATCTACAAATTGTTCAGGAAAACCTAGTCTTGGGCGCAGTAGGGTGTTCAAACTGGACAATGATCCCAAACACACATCAGAAGTGGTAAAGGAATGGATCAGTCAGGCTAGAATGCAGGTTTTGGAACAGCCTTCCCAAAGTCCTGACTTGAACCCCATCGAGAACATGTGGACTGTGCTCATGAAACAAGTCTGTGCCAGGAAGCCAACAAATTTAGTTGAACGTCACCATTTCCATCAAGAGTAGTGGTTCAAATTCAGACAGGACTACCAGAAGCTTGCGGATGGCTTTCAGAAGTGCTTTATTGAGATGAAAATGGCCAAGGGACATTCAACCACATGTGAGATTTACTGTATGTATATTTTTGAGCTAGCAGATTTGGTCACATTTTCAGAATAATTCAAAATTCATATTTGAATCACAATTCATGAATGTTTTTTGTGTTCCACTCATTCCATCACAGAAAAATGAGTTGTACACATTACTGGGACTCAAGGCTGCCATGATATACATGCCCTTTACAAATTGTATGTACACTTTTGACCACAGGTGTTGGTTGCTGCTATACACTTTAAATTTTTTTTGACTCCCAGTCAGTTTACATTCATGCAGAATGGAAATCGGACTTTGGAGCCTTGACATATTAAGCTATGCTGACCATGCAAAAATAACAAACAAACAGATCATTTAAAAGTGTTTTATTCCAAAATGAATAAACAGAACAGCCCTCAATTATCACACAATACTACATTACCTTCAGTTTCACATACATTAAGCAGAAATTGGTCACTGGATCCAAATGAGCATAAATCTACCTGCTTTATAAGCTTGAAATAAAAAAATCCAAAAACAAACAAAACTCATTTTTACACTTCATCCCAAGCCAAGTGGGAGAAAAAGAAAAAAAACATACCTAGCCTGAATCACTCAAGTAATCTGAAAAGGGATTAGTTGGGCAATGCAGGAAATCTGCAATTTTAGTGAGATCAAATCAGTTTTATGCATCAGTGGTGCAGGCAATGATAAAGTTTTCCAACGGATTCCTGAAAAAAAAAGAGGAAAAAAAGCTAGCTAGGTGTCTGGTACCGAGGAAACCCTGACAGTATCCAAGCTTCCTGAACCTTGGCAAACAGTTATGCACCACGTTTAAGTATAGTATGAAATTACTTATTCATAAGTGGGAGTATGCTGGGTGAAGGACCATCTCAGTACTCATCTCCTGGTGCCTCCATCTTGTAGCCATTCTCACTGGAGACATAACCGTCTGCAGATGGCACTGACTGCTGGTCCATCATCATCCCATCCTGACTGTACTCCTCCATGTTTGGCGGGGCTCCTCCCTCATCATCGTTGCCCATGTCGTCTTGGGGACCGGTGTCGTCTCGTAGGGAGCTGTGGCGATCCTCTCTGCGGTCCCCCCTGTCTCTATCCCCCCGCTCCCTCTTGTGCTCCCTGTCTCTGTCCCGGTCCCCCCTGCGCCTGTCTTTGTCCCTGTGGCTGCGCCTGCGGTCTCTGTCCCTTTCTCTGTCCCTGTCTCTACGCTCCTCCATGCCCTCGCCCACTTCTCCTTCATGTTCCTCCAGCAGCCGCTCCCCAGCCTCGGGGACGCCGTCGCCCTGGCCGACCTCCTCTCCGTCCAGCCCCTTCCCCCTCTCCCTGTCCCTCTTGCGGTCACGGCTCCTGCTCCTTCTCTTACGTTCTCTACTCCTCTCCCTACTCCTGCTGTCTCCTCCCGCTGCCCCCCCCACGCTCCCTCTCTCGTTCGCGACGCCGGCTAGTAGGAGGGACCTCGTCTCCTCCTCCTCCTCCCCCTCCTCCTCCTCCTCCTCCTCCCCCAATCGGTCTCTCTCTCTCCCTCTCTCCTCTCTCCCGGGAACGGGTACGACGACGGCGTTCACGAGACCGGGACCTTCGGCGTTCTCTGTCCTTGTCCCGGTCACGCTCCCGACTGCGCTCCCTCCGTTCTCCACGGTCCCGATCACTGCGGACAGAAAGCAATCATTGTTGTACACAGCAGCATATAATTTGATACCAAATGACAGGTCTTCCCTGACAGTACTCACCCGCCCAGGGGACGATCATCGTAACGGGACGCATCATCTCGCCCAGAGTGTTTGATATTGACGTCAGCTCCACCTCTCCTAGTGCCACCCAATCCACCGCCTGGTTAGGAAAAACAAGCCAGACATAGGAACACGTTAAATGTCTGGAAAGCTATCAAGGCAGACATTTGGCTCATCCATCTGAACACTTAGCTAAACTGGAGCAATCAGTATTCTGCTACATGTAAGTGTCACATATGCATGTGGTAACCTTTTTAACCCTCTGGGGTCGACCGATTTAAGATGACACAACAGCAAGACGCAGCCTCAGTGAGTCTCTGTATCAACCTGTGTGAAAGTGCAGCCTTCAAACTATATACCAGTTTTAAAAATTGTGTTGATAGGCTGAGTAAAACCAGACTTGTGATAAATAATGTATGCAATGCTTTTTTGCGAATATTGTCGTCATGTCTGGTGCAGGAAGAAACGATAAAAACAGGCTTTTCTCAGGAAAGTGTCTGCAAGCAAAAAAAAAACTAAATGTGTGACACCTCCCCTTTTCCTATTGGTGGAAAAAGGCACCCCATCAACCAATCACAAAATTATATGGCAAAGCACGTGATTTTGGTTGCTGAGGAACAGGGGGGAGTTGTGGGAGGGACGGCGGCAAAAGAGTGACAGCGATACTGTTGTGTGATTTTAGGTCCAACGTGTTAATACAGTTTGTCAAAATGTAAAAATAACTGTACAGTCACACATGTGAGGTTGTGCTAAAAAAAAAAATGACACCACACCAACAGTTTTTAAGGTGAAATATAATGGTAAAATCAAAAGTAGTCAAAAACGGCCAATTACACCCTGGACCTCAGGGGGTTCAGCCCAGCACTGCACACTGAGCTGCAGAGACCCAAAAGGGTAGGCATCACAAGGGAAAACTGACAAAGGAAGGAAGCCTGAGCCGCAACTGGAGCACAGATACAGGACTGCAGTGTTTGATCAGCATCGAGCCCACTCACACATCATGGGTGCGATAATAAGGTTCCTCAATATTTTCATTTGTTCTGCAGAACCTCTGGATGCAGTACTCAGACTTAATGAAGAGGTCTTGGTATTAGCGCCCTAGTTATTCTGCAGTTAGAAATATCAAATGTAAATTTAGAGGAGGTACCCCCTAAACTGTACAATTTGAATCATGAGTTGAAATGCACTATATTCAAACTTGAACTTCAAGTTATTACCACTATTACTGGCGCTCAGTGCAACTGACTCTTTCGTTAATGGTGATGGGAAGAGGCACGGACAAGAAACAGGTCTATGGTGTGCTGGATTCTAGCCTGTATTTTTCCTGACTGTAGCAATTGGATGTTTTCAAGCCACTGGTGATGGAATTTGAACCTGAGCCTTGCAGGTAAAACGAGACTTGTAGTCAGTAATAGGATGTTAAATGTGGGGCAGCTGCTCCGCAGGTGTGCTGAGTGAAGGCTGTGAGTAATAATTTGTCTTGACATGGTAAAAACATCATAAGCCAATAGTGTTGAAAATTTAAATAGATTAGAAAAGGTTAGCACAGCCACATAGCTTAAGCTGTAATAACATAAGTGTCAGTGGAGTTATTACACCTCTGGTTCATTTACCCATCTCTCTTGTTTTAGTTGGGTTCAGTGAATTCTGTTTGAGAGTCCGTTAGTCTTTCAGGTGAAATGAAAACTTGCTTAGCAGACAGCTTCTGAAACTCAATACATAAAAAAAGGCAGCTGACCTAGCCTGCGAGGATGCCATCCTTTGACAGTGCGTCCTCGTTCCACGTCCACCAACACCCTTCTACCGTCGATCTTCTTCCCGTCGGCGTGTTTGTAGGCGGCTGAAGAATAGGAATGGGGAGAAGGAAGACAAACGTTATATGCAAGTATACCGGCATCATCTTGGCAAAGGAAACAAACAGTGCGTCATTATACTGACCAGGAGCAGGTGAGGCCGAGATGGCTGCTCTCTGGGTAAAAGCCGAAGGATAATGGGAGTTGACTTCCTTCCACCCGATGAGTGACTGATGTGTTATACTTTTAACGGCATCATTTAACTACCAAGCATTCAGTTCTTTCACCGTCTTCACTGAATAACACTGTAGCTGAGACTGATATATCGGTAGCCATTATAAGTTGTTCAGGATGTCTTAAGGATATTACTTTGGATGCAAATGACACCCTGGATTTAGAGTGCGACCATTCTAAAAACACTACTATTGAACAAGAAGAGTGAAAAGTGACTCCTCATATTTTGCTGACTAAATGCTTCATCCGACACAGGTTTGACTGTGGCTCAGTAGAACTCTCATACCAAAGTGTGACACACTGTCTTAAAACAATTCTTAATTCTGTCATGGTAAATCACCTTGACCGTGTATTTGCTAAATTTAACCAAATCTGTTGGGACAGTTAACAGTAGTTTTATTAGTTACTAAAGCTCTGCTGTTATAACTGTTGGTAGTGTTTTCACTACCCCTGAAAAATATATCATTTTTCAGGCTGCTTAGAGATGAAATGATATTATTTTGAAAATCACAAAACTGTTAATCCAGGTTTTAGAACAATTCTAATCCAGAGTTTGTACACGAACACGTTAGTGGTTGTGGAGACAGAAGAGCACATAGCTGGTCAGGCAAATTGGACTAATAATTATCAAACCAGATATGATATGGCCGTAGACTGTTCTACTGCAGCGTCTTTAATTTGCTCAAACCTTGTTCAAGCTTCATAACAAAGCAACATGATTGAAGCAACCAAGAGCAAGATTTTGTCAACGAGGAGTCTCCAGCATTTGGCATATTTCCAAACTTGTGTGCATTCAGACTTCGTCCCACACCTCATCCCATTATACCATACAACAGGCTTCCGATCCATCCTGTATGATGGAAGGACTTGGCGAGATCCAGGCAGCTCATCCTGGCTGCCACACTGGTCTGAAGTGATGATGATCCCAGAGGACATAACTTTTAACTCCAAGTAGACGGGCCTTACCAACACCCATATGGTACAGCATACAGTCTGAGGGCCTTACCAAATCCTCACATATACATTCTGAGGGCCTTACCAAACTCCCTCACACGTACTATACAGTTGATGGTCTTACCATATTGCCTCAACCATGGGCCTTATGAAAATCTGCAGTCTCAGGGCCTTACCAAAAACCCCTCAGCACCAGAATACACATACTATCACAACAACAGGGCCTTACCAGAACCCCACCACTTCCTGTGTTCACTAAGGATGGCAACATCCCATCCAATGACAGGGCCTTACCAAACCCCCACCAGTCCTACCAAAACTGCCAAACTGAAAAAAGAAAACAAAAACAAAAAAAACAGGGCCATCTTCCTTGCAGAAGTTGCCTCATCACAACCCAAACCAAAAAAATGAGAAACAAACTTTGTTTTAACTAATAAATAAATTTTAAAAAATTAAAAAAATAAAAAGAATTCAATGAAATCCTGTCCCTAACACATGTCTTGGATCTAAAGTGGCCTGAAATCTTAACCTGATTTAGGGCATCCAGTGTCTAAACTCCTAATGTCCTGACATGTCAGAAGTTGAATGTGGAGGAACCATTTACTGGAAAATCTTAACCTTACTATTGTTATGAATCAATCTATAAGGCAATAACTAGTGTCTAGTCTAACCTTTAGTCATGTAGTGAATAAATAATGTATTAATAGCCTATTTAGCATAATTACCAAGAAAATTCCCCTCATCTGCCTTTTCTATTAAAGCCAGCTCAGACATATTAGTTTGAATAGAATTATGCATCAACGTCTCAAATGAGTAACATTTTCTAGATTAAAAATGGATTGAACTGTATTCAACTGATAAGGCTATACACCCAGCCAGCTGCTCAATGTTCTGCATAGAAAATTAGCAGTTTGTAGGAATGGAGTCTCATGTTTATTGAAAAAGGTACAGTGTGTACTATATTGAGTATTTAACGGATTCTAGTGGTGAGATTCTAGATTGCAACACTCTTCAAAAACAGAAGCTACAGTGGCCCTCGTGGACAAGAAACTGATTTTCTAGACATGGACTCATCCACAACAGCGCTGAGCATTTCTACTAATTCAAGTGATGAGGTGAAGATGTATTTAGTGATTTAGTCTATAAAGCTAGAGGTTATAAGTCTAAAAAAATAATTGGGATCATAAAGAGACATTTTGGAGCACTAAAAATAGAGAACTAACTGACTTCTCAGTTTCTGTCACACCAAGTCATTACTGAAACCGTCTTTCACACAGTCCCAGCCCTATAAATCTTAAGTTATCGCTCCATATGTTGTCTTACTGCTAAAGACAAGGTAATATCATTGTCCATTATCTAGGTTTCATACCATTAGCAGCGGGAGGGAAATGTACTTTACAGTCGGTTGTAATCTTTACGTTACTCTTACCTGACCAGCAGAAAGCAGGCAACTTCGGCATCAATCTGCAAACATTTCTCTATCTGAGATTTCCATTTGGAGAGGCAACTCGAATGTTTGTTCTTGTTTAATGTCGCTTGCTGCTAACCTACCATATTTATTGGGGGTGTCACAATCTCGATTGTAAGTTGGATATCGATCAAAATGACCTCATGATCTCAGCCTTTGAAATCAAAGGTGGAACCACGCCCCCAGTATCATGTCCCGCAGGCGTGCCAAGAGAAAAAAAAACACACAAACACAGCGTGCTGAAGCCCAGAAAGGTAATGTAACCTCCTCTAACCTGAAGCAACCAATGAAAAGACACCATGGCAACTGCTGATATAGGAGACACATCAACTGAACTCAAACCCCTTCCTGAAATATCTTATGTTCCCGTTGACATACGTTTACGACGCTCATGTTGTCGACAAGGAAACGGCAGTTTGTAAGCATCAGACATGCAACCTTATTCAGTGGTAGAACACCCTGGATTTAAGCATTTAATTGGAACCATGCTACAAAATGCCAAGCAGGTCGTTACCACAAAGGCGTTGCCCACTGTGTATGATAATGTGAAGGATAAAGTCTGAGCAGTGCAGATTTAGTGGCCTTAACAGATTGCTGGACCTTCTGGGCAACACAGAGCTGCATGACCATCACAACACTCTTCACATCTGCAGTTACAAAACAGTGTCACTAGATGGCAGATACCCTCAATGACTCCTCTTCTTGTGTTTACAGTTAGTTTCCAACTGACTGGTGAAACAAGTTATTGTTAAATTTAGATTGTTAATACATTTAAATGTGACTAGTCTAAAAATGGTATAGCCATCTATGCTAAATGGAAAAGAGATCGAGAATCGAGTCGTGACCTTAAAATCGAAAATCAAATCCGAGGACTTTGAGAATCGTGACACCCCTAATATTTATCATTTTATTGCTATGCAACAATAAAAATTTAAATAGCATCACTATTTTTTTAAAAGCGGCATCAAATTCAGTTAATCTGCACAACAATCTCCACAGGAAGCTAGTGGGATTGACAGCTGTGCCACACCATATTTGATTTCCCTCTCTTGATCGCGGACCCTTTGTCTCTCTATACATCTAAGACACCGCTATGGCGAAGCATGCGCCCTCAGTGACCCGAGGTGGCTTTCACATAAAGGGCAGAGTCATTGGGCGACATTTAATATAATAGTCAGGGGTGCGTTCAATGGTCAAAGCCAAAGACTATAGTTGTATTTATTGCACTTAAAGCACTTCAGGGCTTGCAAAGTATGATGCTTTACCCATTGAACGTAGCTCCTCTTCCCTATGTAGGAGATGGAGGGTGGAAAGAAATCTTACCCATCATACAAACCCATTATACCAACCATATACTGAGCTGTGGTAGTAGGGTGTAGATGTATCATAACCATCATCATCTGCCAGCCAGCTCTGGCCAATAGCCATCACAGATTGTCGGCTGCAGTGGCAATGAGAACAACACACAGTTAATATACTGTTTAGCCCCGCATCCCCCCTCAGTTCATCCCCTGCTGTGACTACATGCTTGCTGTGATTCAGCAACTCTGGTCTTGAAGAGCTGATATCACCAATATCCCAGAATGGTGTCACTGTGTTAGCACCATTCACTTGTCTTAAAAGACAGTACTCCATTATTCACTGTGGTATCACCTCCCGCTTAAACTCTCTCACTTGTGTGCTGAAGTTTAACTAATCTCACCATGACCAGGGTTGAAGACCACCAAGAAATACTTTGACAAACAAGCTCCATACCTATTCATACAAAAGATGGGTTTCCATACAGTCATTAACACTGTTCTGTTAAAAAAAAAAAAAACTAAAAAACAAAACCCATTCTATGCTTGGTGACCAGTCTGACTTTGTGCTTACCATTAGAGTCCAACCACGAGAGCAGCTTTCCCACAGAGCTACAACGCCTAACAGTTAAAAGACAATGTGCCCGTTGAAAGGCAAAGATTTTCAAGTTCACAGATGACAGACAGTTGCCCCCCAACCCCCCCAAGATGGCCCATTGCATTGAATAAAGCTGTTCCCCTCCTCCAGACTATTGCTCAACTGATGACATGCATCAAACACAGACACACACATCACAAAACCACCAGACCCAGGTTTTCAAACATGCAAATGTAGAACGTAAGTCTTTAAAAGTACTCTGATTCTTTTGATGCCTTAACTATTAATTTGCTCATTAAGTAGCGATCACTTTCCCTCGGTGTAAGAGAAAGCTGCCACCCCAGTGTCATAAACAAAAATATCCATGTAGAATAAAGGAAATGGAGTTCAACTGGAGAACCACCCTGCATGTCAGAGACATCAGTCTTCATGAACATGTGATCATATAGAGAAAGGTTTTGGCTCAGTGCTTCACACGGGGTTCCTACACCTTTTTTGACAGTCAAATTCATCACTTTTAAAGCATTTTTAGGGTGAATTTCACTTTCACCAGCAGTAAATTACCATTTTATACACTCAAAATGATAATTTCACTTCTACTCATTAAGTGTGATGCTACTGTGCTATAAACAACAAAACTTAATTTTAGCATTTTACAGGGGGGGTGACACGTTAAAGTGGCATGTTTCAATATGTGTCATCAGTCTGGAAATAGACTTGGCCTTCTATATAACCTGGCTGAGCCAGTATTAAAACAATGGATTATGAAAGTAATGTAGTTAAAATTTCAAGTACTTTATCCAAAATCCCGGCACTTTTCTAACCTTGAAAACAGATTAAAATTTAAGCATGTTCAGATATTTCTAGCACCCATACAAACCAGCATTGGTACTCACAGTGCATGTCTCGTTCATGCTCGTATTCAATGAATGCATAGCCCCGAGGCTTCCCCGTCCTCTTGTTGTAAACTATGTAAATCTGAAACACAAGCATGGACATATCATTAGGCTTTCGTCATTATCAAAACACAAACTGCTACACTTGTCACATCAGCAGCGTGTATCCATACATCAGTGACATGCAAACCATTTAATGAAGGGTCAGTTGTGTTATACTCATTTTTCCTAGGGGTGTGATCTAATGTGCACTTCTGGAAGTAAATGTGTGAGAGAATCATGCTCCCAGCTGTGGCTGCAGGCCAGCTGCAATGAAACTGTATCAAATGTTCCAAACTTGTACCATTTGACACAATTTGTTGCTTAAAGTAACATTTTTACCTTAAAATAACAGATTCAAAATCATTTTGGTGGTACAGTGCCTTATAATGGGGTGAATGATGTCTGTCACACCCAGTCCGTCCTTGTCTCGCTTGTTTTTGCACTATGAAACCTCAGTAAGAGGGTAGGATCACAGCGTTAAACATGTTTACTGCAAGACGTTTTGAAGGCATAACATAATGAGCTTTGTTTGTAGTTAGCACCTACATTATGTCTGACAAATTGTTACAGACCTGGGACTTGTATTTACAACAGTGGTGATGTACTCAAACTGCAGGGGGTGTGTCAAATCACTCAAAATAAGGACCATTACATAAAGAGATGTGGCAGTTAATAACTAGTATGCTGGTGATTTACTAAGAGCCATAAAGTGGGGCTACTGTTATCAGCCCTAATATGTCATGCTCTCTCTTGGAGAACTTGATCCAATTTTATTTAATTTAGTCAACAGAATTGTAAAAACACTTATAAATAATCCTGTTGTGCCCCTTTAGACAGAACTGTAGGAAACTTTACACACTGGTGCCATGTGGTTTACGTACGTATGTAAACATGGCTGCAATTCAATTTAGCATACAAGAATTACAGTCTTCAAATGTGGTATGGTTGGTCCCACGGATGCCAGAACAGATTGGGATTAGATCTGTGGAATTTGGGGGCCAGATAAAGACCTTGAGCTCTCTGTTGCGATCCTCAAGCCATTCCTAAGCAGTTTATGGTGGTTGTTGTTGCATGTCAAGTGGCATCCATTTAACTAAACTGAATGTCAAGGTGTAGGCTAGAGGACATACAGTACCACGTTTTCACTCCCTAGGGGCTTTTTTTAAATTAACAATAAAGGTACTCAGCAAGTGTGATTACAGTGTAGTTTTGTTCACTTATTGCAAACATGAACAGGTTAGGACAATTGAGAAACATCAGCTAAACATACCCGTTTGATGGGTCCATAGACCTCAAATTCACGTCGAAGCTTGGACTCTGTAGTATCATAGTTCTACAGCAAAGACAAAATACGTTAGACATCAGCTGTAAGAAAAGAAACATTTGCATAATCCACAGACCTGGTGTAAGAGCACTTGAGAAAATTAATGTGTCCATCGTACTCACCACTCGTGCTACAAACAATGTCTTGAAGGCATCCCCTTGTGCATTGGGGTCATTATGGGGATCCCCTGTCATAATGCAGTCAGAAAATCAGAATTAGCAGAGAAACCATACAATGAAAGGATTTTGTAATCGATCAGTTCTCGTGAAACTTACAAAGCTTGAGTTCTGTCTCAACCACTGCTTGTCTCCTCTCAATCTTCTCTCGCCTCTGAAAGCAAAACATTTGTAGGAAATGGTCAATACTCAATTGGTGGGTTTGAAGTGATTTCTAATCAACTTCGATTGTGATATGACAAAGCTTCACATAAAGTTTAATATTGTGAAACTTTTTAATGTGACCTGAAAGATGAATACAACTTTGAATTTAGACAAATTGTGGAATATTCCAAAGTTTGAAGGGAGTTTCTATCTGGAAGTGTGAATGAGTGGATACGTTTTGAAAATGCTTGAAAAATTAACAATCTGGGGATTTCTGACAATGCCACAAAAACGTTATATATACACCTGAATTTATGAATGTTGTCAATGAGAAAAATGAGGCAGTTGAATCATAACTGAGATGCATATTTTGGTGTCTGAATGGAGTGAATACACTAAAAAATGTGCAAGGCCTTATTAGAATGTGTAGAAGAACATGTGTTCTGAACGCCTCCAGCATTCACAACCAATTGTCTTCTGTAGTGTGGTACACTTGCTTGTACAGAAGCCCAAGCCAGAACCAGTATTTCTACAGTTTATGAAGGGCAAATATAATTTTAAATCTTACCTTTCTCTCCAGGCGCTCCTCACGGGTCTCCGCCCTCGTTGGTGGAGGTGCATCTCTCGGGTCCTGATCACAAACGAGAAATAAAAAACACAGGATGTGCGTTAATGAGGGAAAAATGTGCATATATCAAAGAATATGAGCATAACAACAGTTCAAATAATCACCTCGAAGTGCCTGATGAAGGGTGCGATGCCACTATATGGTTGGTTATGATGTTTCTCATGGGGCAGCTTCTCTAGCTGTGGCAGGAATGGTATAGGGTCCCGCGGTGCAAAGAGGGCCAGCAGGTTCGGAGGTAAAAACTGCGTCATCTTGCACCTAAATAGACATTTAGAGTTATTAGTACAATCATTGCTACTCGGGGCTCGGTGCAATATCCCAGCAGGCAAAGGCAGGCCAACCCCAACAACGGAAGCTCGCAGGGCAGCTCGCTGTGCTAGCGTCAATTGTTGTCTTCACTCACGACTTCCCTAATTACGAAACATTATTTTTCACACCAAACAGCGAAGCCATTAAAGACAGAAGTTAAGCTTAAACTCGAATATCTTCGCAACAGGGCAACGTTAGCTCAGCGCCGAGACTTTTTTGGAGCCTTTTGCCTTACGAATCAAGCTAACGTTGCCACGGCTAACAAGGAGCCTCGAGCACGATTCTTACCTGTCTCTCCTCCAATGTCTGGACCAATGTCAGACCATATACCGGAGGAAGAAGCGGCTGATATATGGAAGTCACACGGACAGAATACTATAGCGAAAGGATACAACTAATAACTTAAAAGCGAACTGCGCAGGGAACCTACTCCGTGCGGCGACAAAGTTAAAATGCGTGCGGGCTGCTGTCGTCCTCGGTAAATAAAATGGCGGGATGCCGTAAATCGCAGAAACGCTTGCCGTAAAGCGCGCCGGTCGCGAATCAATGGGGGCCGCAACACCACACATTTCAGCTGAAGTCTGCAGTCACGGGTGATCTGTTGTGGTCTCTAAACTAATTTCTCTGTCTCTCTAGAGCCCTGCAGATGTTTCAGAAGAGGAGAGACTAGAATTAATTTCAGAACAGATCAAATTGAGTGAAATGAACTCAAAGCAAAAGGGGCCTTTATAAGGTCAAGAAAAAGTGGATTGAAGGAGGTGAACAAAATTCAATCTAGACAGCCATCATGGAAAACTGAATTTAATCCAGCAATTTATTGGCATTGTAACTGATGATCAGCAAGGAATAGCTGATTTTTTGCTCCAATTTCTATAGCAATCTAATATGGGAAGTCACTTGCAGTTGATCATTTTAAGATTAATAAATCGGCTGACTTTGATGGCCTCTCTATCTTACTGAAGATTTAGCTCCCTCTTTCACTTGAACTAATATAAGAAAGCGTCATCAAAAGAACTCTACCTTTGCCACTGACACAAAGCTTAATAACCTTAATCCCAAACCCAAAAAGGATCCTCTGTTTAATGACAATGGGCAGCCTATTTCATTATTGAACAATGACTACAGAATCTTTGCCTCAATAATTGCTAAACAAATTAAACATGTATTGGATCCAGTAATTGATGAAGTCCAATCATAAGAAAAAGACACATTTCCCCAAATAAATGGCTTGTCTTAGATGTAATTGATTATTCATTCGTATGTCCTGATGATAGTTTCATTCTGTTCTTGGAATTCTACAAAGCATTTGACACAGTAGAGCATAACTTCATGTATTAGACTATTGAGTCACATGGATTGCTGTGTCTGTAACACACCGGTCAGAGAAAACATCACTTATCTACGGAATACCATTGTGAGAAACGAAGAAGCAAGATGTTCCGAAAACTTTAATTGAATTATTGATAAGACAAGAAAAAGGCTTAATCAATGGCTGCAGAGAGATTTGTCACTAAAAGGACAGGTATTATTGACTAAGGCAGAAGGATTGTCTCGTCTTACATATGCAACTATCTCCTTGTTTGTCAATGAGCAGTTATGTGATAACACTGATTAATTACTTTTCAATTTTATAGGCTAGGCTGGGATTAGACTAGTCTCAGCCAAGGGAGCAGGAACTGATGAAGCCTCTTGGATGAGAGGTGAAACGTCTTCAAGACAAAAACCAAATCCAGTTGCTTTCGATTCAATTTCCTTGAGATAACTATGACCTGGATGAATGAGAATATTCACAAGCAAGACTCATTATGTGAAAAAAATATTATGTTAAGGTATTATGAGCACTTATGACTCTGGTGGTCTCAGCTTTCTTTACCCTTGACAGTACCTTTAAAATCAATTGGATAAAGCCATTTCTAAACAAACTTTGTACCTAATATTGTTTTCTTTGAGGTTGGAGGCCTTGGATTTGTGCTTTCATGTGGTTACAAAACTTCTCTTAGTCTTGTCTAAATTTCAGAGTAAAGCTTATAGTACGAGCTGACTCACTTCCCCTTGTCCTTGCTCAGCAACAAAGATCAGAAAATGATAAAAGGGGAACAAGGCAGGCTTTTCCAAGACTAGCCTGAAGAAGTTGACCAATCCACATGACCTCACTGACCAACCCTGCCCCAGTATGGTGGTTGATGGCGGATGGCTTCTTTACATGGTGAAATGGGAACAAGGTCACTTGGCAGGAGATTGCCGACAGTTATCTGAACTAAATGCAGCGTCTTGGCAGTTGCTCTCACAAGATCATTGTGGTCTCTGATGGCATCACAAAATGATCACAACCAAACCCAGCGTACTGAGAACTCCTGCTGTGATCTACTGATGCGGCCAGATATGATACATTTGACACAGTGGACAACGTTTATGGACATCATCACTCATAACACGAGTGAGCTCACTCCATTCTGGAAACATCAGATGACAATGGAGCAGTGTGACAGTGATGCTGACACTTCAGTTGTGAGAGCTGCGTGGGCTGCTGCTACAGGTGACTCAGTTGAGGTCAGTAAAACATTATGTACCATTGTTACATTGCTCACATCAACTACAATTCCGTGGTTGATATTTGGCTGCTGTATTTTCATGTGTCACGTTGTTATGCAAGTGTATTTGTCCTCAGAAAAGAAGAGTATTGGCATTGTAAAAATACTTGACGATTGCACAGTTTTTTTGTACACTTTACCCATATCTTGCTCTATTTTCAGATTGGGGCAGAGGACGCAGACATACTGCTTTTGCTGGTGCACCACAGCTCAATGACAAATCGTCCGCTCTTCTTAACTACGTCGGAGGGCTCTTACGATGTCGGGAATATCCAAGAAGCTCTCTCTGAAAGACAGAGGCCCTACTTCCCCTTTTGTCACCCCTTCACCGGCTGTGATAGGGTTTGCGCAATCGAGGGGCCACGGGAAGTCGAATCTATTTGACAGGCTTTGTGCAGGAGACACTGATGAACACATGGACATCTTCCTTGATGTACAGGCTACTAAAGACACAATGATCAGGGCTGGTATCGTGATTTTCCAGCACATTTACCATGCATCAGGTATTACTTTAGGTGTCTGTGTAAATTAATGTTCGAACTTATCTTGAATGTGCATGGTTAACTCTCATTTCAAACAAGGGAATGCAAATTGCACATGTATTATATATTGTACACTTCATGTACATACAAGGACAGTTACTGTATATAGTATGTTCATCTTTATTCTAATAGTTCTTTATGATATTTTTTATTTAAATTGCTATTTTATTCTTTCCAATATCTCTCTATTATTGACTCTATTATTTGAAACTTATTCTTGTGCTGCTACTTTTTTCCCTCTGTACTGCTATGTTGCCTGCCAATTTCTCCCAAGTGGGATCAATAAAGAACATCTTTATCTTAAATCTTAGATCATTAATAGATAATATATTAATGAATCACGAACACTTTCTTTATGAGTTGTTCTCGACCAGCCGCTGAGTGAAATCAGCTAGTGACGACTCATTAATTCCTAATTACTGAATTATCAATGACTCTTTTTTTGCGTACCCTCAAGTATAGTGAACCATCATACTGAGTAGAAACCCAAATAGAGTATCATTAGTTACTAGTTACTGAATCATTAGTTACTCTTTCTTTTTGTATACCTTCATATAAAATGACACATAACACTGAGTAATTACTGACTAGTCTCTCTTTACCTAATGAAGAGGCACTGAGTATTTCCTGGCCTGTTGAAGCTCCAACAGGTAGTCCTGTAAGTAGGCAAGCCTTCCTGGGTTGATGGTGAATAGCTGTGCCAGTCGTTTGCAGAGTCTGTTTACGTGCCATGAACTGCTGATCATAAGCCATAGGCGGGCCAGGTGTAACACTGCTGCCGTTAACATTCTGACAAGACGATGCAACAAAACGTACAAGAAAATGCAAGTTGTAAAGTTGTACCAGTGTGTTCAGAAACATCTTTGCTGCTAACACTGGCAGGTTCAGAGGCTTCTTCATATGGATATTAAGCGTTCACTCCACTATGTTTGATCACTTTTGTCACTTGTCACAAATAGATTAAAAAATATATTATAAAACAATAATTAAGATGTATTATTGTGGATTGATATGTATGAGTTTAAGTCCCACCTTTAGTTGCTGCTGTACTGTAATCAGTAATGTTGACATTACTGTATCAACAGTCATGATGCAATGATTTAATAACCTGATTAACCTTTTATAGACCACTGCGCAGAGTGAATAGTATACTTCTGACGTTGCTACAAGTATATTTTGAGCTAACACTTTTGGTAAAACTTTGAATGCTTAGTTTATTTTTGTAACAGAGTATTTGTACACTGTGGTCATCCTGCTTAAGTAAAAGATCTGATCAGGGGTCTGATCTGATCCCACGCAAAAGTTTTGATCTATAAAAACAAGCTTGATGGGAGGATGTGCGTACCTGAAAGCTAACTCTCACCCATGCGTGGAACATTTTTTAGACTGGGACAGGTTATTATTAAGATACATATGGCAAGGATTAAATATAAAACTCTGCAATTAAGAAAAGAAAAGGGCGTTATTACACAGATAACCTGCAAGGTGAAGTGATGCTTTCAGATGATCCCACGCTGGACACGCTTCTGAAATCCTGGCAGGAAATAGTTAAAGTTTGCAGAATAGAGGACGCATCGAACCATCTGAGGTGCCTGTGACTCGGATTTTACACCAAATAAAAATGATTGCTGTTTAAGGAATGGACCTCAAAAGGTTTAACTACCTCTTATTCATTTCTTCATAAGGTAGCATTCCAGAGCTTTGAAGCTCTGCAGAATAAATATGGGTTGGGAAACAGCTGAATTTTACAGATACTTGCAAGTTGGGCATTATTTTAACCAAAACCTAAAAGAGGCTTTAGAGAAAGGTGAATCAGAGTTTCTGCAGGTATTTCTATCATTACTCAAATGCAACAAAAGCTACAGTGGATCTCAACAGGTTCCAACATATGGAGAGAGTTTTCCTGCAGAAATATTGTGAGGATTTGTTGTAGAGATGACATCAAGGTGGTGGCGATGCTTGTTGGAGACTTTGTGGGACTAATGGAGCGAATCACTTTCATTTATTCTGGAGCTGCCAGGTTATTAGAACATATTGGGAAGAGATTCATGAACATATAAATAACATATTTGGAGTAAACATCCCTTTCAAATGTGAAACTCTGTATTTGGGTGATATATTGTTCGGATATTAGACATTTCAATAAGCTAATTGGTAAGCTAATTGGTAGCTTGCAAAAGGTTCATGAGGAGAAAATGGTTCAGAGTTGATCCACTCACCATCGAGGACTGGACGGACATCGTACACGAGATCTACATCATGGAAAAGTTGACATTTTCCCTCAGAGTGCAAAGAGAAATGTTTTACCAGATCTGGTCTAAATGGACGGAGTACGTGAAGACGGTAAGGTCGGACTTTATCTGACTCTGTCATTCACTTTTGATTCATCCAATTGTCCATTAATTTTTCATTTTAACAGTCTTGAGAGGTTAGCCTGCCCGGGTTTGTTGTTTGTATGTTTGTGTATGAAACTTTTTTTTGAATAAAAAGAAAATTTCAAAAGGAAGATTATTTTTAACAAATTGACAGCTAGAATGCCAAAGGCCTCTAAGGCTGTACATACTGCAAATGGAAGTTCCTTTGACAAAAGCAAAGTTTGAATAACAGAATTATCATTTCAAATAGAAATCTATTTGTCTATTGAACATGGACAGTTTTGGGGTGAGCCCGAACACTTGAGCGGTAGTGTGTTTAACTGTGGACACAACTTTATAACTTCTTTAAAACTGATTTAAACAGCAGGTTCTAGTTCTTTTAAATCTACGACAACCTCCAAGGTAATAGATAATGGATAATGGATAGATAATGAACCACTGTAGGTTAGAACCAAAATTCTAAAGTGCAGTGTGGATAAAAGGTGTTTTTACACTGCAGATAAAAAGCTATTTATCTTTAAATCATTCGTTCTCAATTACAATTCCACCTACAATTTTCTTAGCTTTGGTAATTAAATACGCATTTGTTGAAATTAATTTCAAAAAATAATACAACCACTTAGATGCACTGTTTAAAACGTGGCGTAATGTCTATTCTAGATATGGTGGGAATACTGTTTAAATATCCTAATCATGCACTTGATCTTTTTTTTTTTTTTGTCAGTGACATGACATGTATTTATTTAATAAAAAGATATTTTCGCAACCTCAGTCAACGCATGCAAAACGGAACACAGACAGCAGAATCAAAGAGCTCAGAGGTCAAATGTCAGTGTATTTGAACCATCGTCATTCGGCCCTCCGTCCCGCCGACAGCTCCAGCCTGCACACCGGCTGCAAAGACACAGAGACAGACAGAGGGGAAATGCAGTGTAGTGTCCTTACAGTACACAATAGTATAATATCGCCCCCCGTCAGCTTGGATTATGATATACATGGGGATGGTATAGACAGATTAGCATGAACACCTAATCCAGTGCTATTGAAATATAGCCTTGCAGTTAGTACCACCGTTGCAAAGTTTCTAACAGACACAGTCAACGAAAACTTTAAAACTATTAAGCTTCACAAAGGTAGTATTTATTGCAGGGTTGGTGTACTGGACTGTATTAAAATCACACAGGTAGGCATGATAGCACTTACGTCCTGAACACTGTATACATAATACATTTTCTATGTGTGACATATTTACAGTGAGGTCACAGAGATAAGAGGAGAGACCTCCATAAGATCACATAAAAGCATAGACAAAGTGGGCTATGAAACCAATAAAAAATAGACAACAATCAGTGGATGGGCCAGATCTTTTGCAGAATGCAGAGTAGGGGACCATTTTTAAGACGGTCCTCCATCAAGCAGAGGAATGCAACGCTCCTGGCTCCCTGTCGTCCCTCTCTTCCTCGTCCATTTTGCGTCCGTGTTTCCGGAAGTACTTGTAGCGCTGGACGTACAGCTTGACGAGGTTGCTGACTTTGACAGGGTTGATCTCCCCGGTGCGGCTGTGGCAGATCTGAGACAGTGACACGGTGTGATTAAATAGCCAGTTTTGATACAAGGACATTAGTCAACAGTAGTTTAGCTTTTTTCACGGGGCTTCATGCAGGAATAGACACTTCTATTGCTATATCTAGCAAAGTAACACTAAAATATTGCTGAGGCTGACCTTGTGCACAGCTTTCCTGAGGATGTCTTTGTATTCGTCTTTGTTGATGTCTTTGCGCTGATAGTAAGGTTTGATGGCGAGCTTCACCTCCTCCACCGCCCGTTCCTGGGTATGCAGTTTCTTCAGGTACTGGACAATTCAGGTAAGAGACGAGTTAAATTAAATAAAAGGGCTCGAAGTTGCACAGATCTCCACATTTCCATTATAGTCATGTTGGCACGTATGTAATTCTGACTCAACATTAGGTTTATAAACTTTGTTTAGGAGAGCAAAGTGTGCTGATCGGGTCAAGAACATCAATTTCACCTTATCGGGGTCTTTGCTCTCATTGTCCCATCCGGTGTCACCAGAGCTCCCGGTGACTCCCACGGGCATGATGGAGGGCGGGGTCTGTGCACATCCGCCACCTATTGATTGGTGCAGGAGAGAGGGCGGAGTTTTGGTGCAACCGACCAAAGGGAGGGAGCTGTGGAGGATGAACTGCGCTGGGCTCAGTCCGGGAGGCGGAGGGAGGGCGGGAGGGGGAGGGATCTGTGAGGCGGAGGAGGCGGAGGGGGGAGGAGCATGCTGCTGGGACTGACTCTGGTTAGCCTGTGAGAGGATCTGTGTGAGAGACACGAGACAAAGTTAAGGGCGCTCCGATCAGGAGTTTTGGGGCCAGTGACGATCACTGATAGCAGTATTGGCTGATCACTGATCAAAAGCACGCTTCTTTTATTAGTGGCATAGTAAAATCAGCATTAAAATGTTGAGCAAATAAAAACATAAAGCCCCAACATATTTATCAGGGGTGCACAATATGGATTTTTCAGCCGATACGATATTCGTAAGCAACATTTTTATGCTTTTCTCATGCACACCTGAGTGTATAGTGATAGTAGTGAGCAAAGATGGTTTATTTGATATTTCATAGCTGTGATAAGATTTTATGGTTAAACATGCAGACTCTTTCCCTCCTGTTGTGTTCTTCTTGGTGAGTAAAATGTCTTAATCTGCTGATAACCGATAATGTACATTTTCCATTATTGGGCCTTTAATTAATCTATCCCATACAAGTGGTGCGTCCCTAATATTCATTTTACATCGATACAAAGCAATAGGTTTAAGACAAAATGAAAAGTTATCTCTTAACTGATAAAAAAGATTATGGAAAAAAATAAATGGGTCACTCTTTGTACTCCACCTGGTCAAGGTTTGTACATCCGTGGTCAAAAGTTTACACACACATACAAGTTTACATACACACAGTCCTGAGTTCCAATGATTTCTACATGATTTGATCATTTCAAATCAAAACGGAGGAGAATCACAGCTTAAGACAGAGAGACCGTCGGCCTCGCTCTCTTACCTGGCTGGTCGCTTGAATGAACTCTTGTGCTTTTGCTCTGCTGGCAATATTGGCTTCCTCCATCTTGAAGAGTAAAGCAGTCACTGAGAGGAAGAATGATAGAGACCATTATTTCACAAATCGTACATGTACATCTATAGGGCTATATATTAACATAACATACATGCCAGTGCAACATGTACAGTTGTATGTCGCATACTCTGAGAGTTTGTGACTTAATGATTTGATAATGTTAGTGTTTTTATCCAATTTTGGGAACATTGACTACTTTAGTTCTCCTGTTAGAACAACACTATCAAGTGCAGATGCAGAGACTGCCCATTAGGGACGCTGGAAGTCAGTCAGAGATGGTGTGCTGATGGATGCTCAGAACCATTCATCGTTTTTGCTTTAATTTGTGGGGTTGGGATCATTTATATTTGACAGTTAATAACAACAATTAACAACAGTTTTAGAATGTTTTACACAGCACAACGAATCTCTGTGTCCTTGCACCCTCTCTCTCATCTCACACTCACAAAATTACATCCTTCTGGTCATAAAAAGAAGAAGACACCGTAAGAAAGACTTTCAAGAAACAGCTGTCAGGTAAACGTGTGGTTTCCAGTAACAGTAAAGTGAAGCTGATGTGTTAGCTGTAGTCCGTCTCTGTCTACGCTGTCTGTCTTGCTAACATAGCTGGGCATTGTCTTTTGGTCTGTGTTTTATTTACCAGCGCTGTGTATTATGACTTTGTGCCTGACAAACATGAGACTGAAAAACAACTGTGGTTACATGGTTTAGTCAAAGCTGCCCAGTAAAGTGAAACTTCAGGACTGGACTAACTACTGAGCAGCAGAGCCGAAGCTCAGAGTTATATTTTATTAACTTCTATATTTTTCACAATTTCTTATTCATGGTCATGTTGTTTATCATACAGACTTTTTAATCTTCCTCTTAAAGTGCACCGTATTGACCCATTTCACTTCAAAATGAAGAAAAGGAGTCAGAGGTCCTCCCACGATAGTCTCACAAAATCCTGTGGGAAACAGCCTTGATTGATTTCCACCATCTGTGCCAATTAGAAAAAATGAACACTACAGACTGCTGTCAGGGATCAATTGATAGTCTCGTTCTACTTTTAGAGTTAGACTGACTTACTTACCAACTAATCACCACCATCTTAAGATTGTGAGGTGCCAGAAGCTTCGAAGGCATAGCGCTACAAAATAACACAAGAGCCACCCGGCAGACATCTCTACTCACATGCTAGAACCCCTCCAGTTGTGCAGTCCACCCCGGTTTGCAGACTCCAGGGCAGGGTGGCCGCTGCTGGAGGTGGAGGAGGAGGAGGCTTGCTAGCGGATGAGGAGGACACGGAGGAAGAAGAGGAGGGGTCCGACGAAGACAGAGGTAGAGAGAGCGAAGTGAGACCACAGCCCGTCGAGGAGGACGAACAAGGGGGTGAGGCCAGCGATTTGATTGTATCATCCGGAGGAGGGGGCTTGGCGGTCGATGAAGACATGGTGATGTTGAGGCCAGCTGCCTGGGCGGTGGACATGCTGGACGGACTGGACGCCGGGAGTGTGGGGCTGGTCTGAGTTGGACAGTCCTCAGCTAGGAAAGACGGGTCTGGAGTCTTGCAGCTGCTGTCTACAGTCTGAGAGTCTGGCGAAGACTCTCTGGTGTCCCGCAAGGGAGCCATAGAGGGTGGAGGCGTGTGGGGTGGTGAGGAGGAGGGTGGGAGCACACTGGTGGAGGAGGATGAGGAGGAAGAAGAGGAGGAACAAGAGGGTGCAGGGCCGGCTTGGCCAGTATGTGGACTGACTGTCTTGCTCCCATCGGCAATGGCTGACTGAACATCTAAGGAGGCTCCACCCCAGCCCTCAGATGTGACCTTTGCTTGGCTGCCGTCTCCAACTATCAAGCCAGACGCTCCACCCTTTTCTCTTGTCTTCTTGGCCAGGCGGCGGCGACGCTTGGTCGCCAGAGATGACGAGGGGGAGGAGGCAGAGGACGAGGTGGACGTGATGGAGCTTGGTTTCGTTTTCTTGGATTTCATGCCCGCAGGACTGGTTAAGGTGGACGGCGGTGCAGCCAGACTGCTTCGCTTTCCCACGCTACCCAAGTCCTTACCGCGGCTGCCCAGTGACAGCGGCTCTGAGCAAGGTTTCAGGAACGGAGACCTGCTCTCATTGTCCCTGCAGAAGACCACTGCGATCGAGCCACCCACCACAGAGCCCCCGCCGCCTGGCCCTGTGCCCCCCGACCCCAACAGGTCCATGCCCAGCTTTCCCGAGCCAACCGAAGTACCTGTGGTGCTGCTCACACCCTCTCGCACCAGCACGGATACTTTGGACTGCAGCTTGCCTTTCCGACTGCCGCCGCTTTCCTTCTTGGACTTGCCGGAGCGACCCAAATCCTTTCTGCTGCTTTTGTCCCGGTCTTTGTCTTTCCCCATCTTCCTGGCTCGCTTTACTGAGGGGATTCCAGATGAGACAGAAGCAGAGCCTGATGTCACGGTCAGCGAGGAGAGGCATTTACTTTTAGTTCTATTGGATGAGGAGGAGGAGGATTCAGATTGGCCAATTTTCTTTAATGCGTGAGACTTCTTTTTCAGGTGTCCCGTCTTGGGGGTGATCTTAGTTTTAGGGCTTGGGACAGGTGGTTCTGGAGGCAAGGCAGCAGGGGGTGTATCCTCTAAAGACGGGTAGTCAGAGTCCAAAGCTTCACCATCCAAAGACAACACATCAATCTCTAATTTATCGGAATAGTGGTCTGACTCGTAGCTGTGATACCTTGGCGGTGTGAGCGACTGCGATCGGCTGCGACCGCTCCCTCGATTCTCCACCTCTCCAGCTGAAGGCCATTTCCTCTTCTTCTTTCTCTTGTGGGGTTTGTCAGATTCCTGCGTGGGCCGACAGGGAGAGGCCGGGGCAAGTCTCGGGGAGCCAGGTACGGTGGTAGTGGTTGTGGTGGTGGTGACTGTGATGGTTCGCTTGATGGCAAAGAGGTCAGACCCATTGAGATCTTGGATGGATGGCGGGACAACAGGACGACCATCCCGCCGCCGTTCCCTCTCAAGCTGCCTGTCTCTATCGCCTTCCCTCTTTTCTCTGCTTCTTTTGGACCTCTTTGAACTGTTGCACTCTCTGCTGCTTGAATGCTGTCTTCTCTTTCTTTCCCTCTCCTTTCGAGAGCTAGAATCTTGATCTCTTTCGTCTCTCCTACGACTAGTGGGGCGATCTTGCTCCCTCTCTTTATCCCTGTCTCTCTCTCTTCCTCTGTCTCTTTCCCTCTCTCTGTCTCTATCTCTAACTCTCTCCCTGTCCCTGTCTTTATCTCTTTCCCTCTCTCTGTTTCTTTCTTCGGATAGGCTGGAAAAGGAGTGCCTAGTGCGGCCCCCTCTTCCAGAAGAATTGCCTGATTGCGGGGCGTCTGGGCTGCTGTGACGTCTTTTCTTCATCTTCCGGCTGCTGCTCCTGCTGCTCCTTGTTCCTTTAACCTCCTTGCGCCCTCGCTCCTTTTCTTTGCTCCTTTCCCGACCCCCCTCTTTGTCCTTTCTTCTCTTTTTTCTTTTCTCCTCCTTCTCCCCGGCCTTTCTGTCCTTGCTTTTTTGCCGGTCGCGGTCCTTGGAGCTCTTGGAGGACTTTTGGTTTTTACTGCCTTGCTCTACAGGAGGCGTGAGAGGGGGAGAGGGTGTAGAAACTACAGGATGGGAGGGAGGAGGCAGTGGCTGAGGAGAGAGGGAGGAAGAAGCAGGAAAGGAGAGATATCTTTCCTTCCGCCTGCTGACCAGCTTCCTTCTCAAATCTTCCACTCCTACCACAGGCTCATCCTCGGGTTCCCTGTCCACCTCCCAGCTGCCCTCCGTACGCACAGACACAAAGCCATCCACATCCAGCACCCGCAGGATGCGCTCCGGCTTTGAACCAAAGAAGGAGACGCTGGGAGAACTGAGGGGGGCGATTTCTCCAGCTGGTCTCTTCTTGCCTCCGTCTCTGTCGGCGGCCCCGACTATCTCCCCCTCCTCTATCTCAGAGTGATCAGAGTCACCGCTATCCCTCCGCTCTCCGGCGTTGGTGGCTCTACAGTCCACTCTCCTTCTAAGACAGAGCTTGCCGTCCATACGGGGGCTCGGCAAGTCGGTCAGGGTGTCAGTGGAGTCTGGAGGTTCCTCCTCTTTCTCCTCCTCATCTCCCTGCTCAGAGTTTCTCTTCGCCCCCTTCACTTTGACATTCCTCTCATCAGCATCTGATGCTGGAGAGCCCGTGGGGTCAAAGGGGTCATATTTCTCACCCTCCCCCTCATCCCCCCTCAACCCCTCGGTTGGGTGAAAAGGGTCATACATCTCCCTTTTCCCGCTCTCGTCTTCACAATCAACACTTGGCTGCACTGAAGCGAGGAAGGAGTCCGACGAGTTGGTGTTAGGTCTAGGTGTGGAGGGAGACTGCGTCGCAAGAGAGGGAGAAGTGGAAGACACCCTGGCCGCCGCTGTCCCCTGGGTATAACCTTTTACATGGTTCTGATAAACTGACAAGTTGGCACCAACAGAGGATGTAGACAAGGGTGAAGATGGATCCGACGAAGGCGACGACAGCGACAGAGAGGGTGAGCATGGAGGAGTGCTCCTGGCAATCTCTCTAACTCCAGTTGGGGAAGAGGAGGCAGCAGGCCTCCTTTTGAAGCCTGATGCTGGAGTCAAGTCCATGGGCCAGGAAAACTGGTGATGCGATAGTCAAGACACTGGGACTTGGAGGTCGGTAGAAAACCAGGACACCTAGTAGAAAGGAAAGGACACGTTCAGTCTTTATCTTACAGTGAAAAACCAACTGGAAATTCTGACAGATTCCAAAGTAGCTCTTGTGAACACTTAAAAGGTGTGAGAATAATCTATAGGGATATAAGCTGATTCATGAGGATCAATTACAATTTATTTGAGCAACAAAATTTGTATTCTTCTTCTTTTTTTTTTTTAAAGGTGGCAGAGGCTGGAGAGCATGCGTTGTATGTGCAGAGTTAATAAAGTTAATCAAAAACAAAAACCTGAGGGCAAACAAACAGGGATAAAAAGGCACAAAGCAATGTTAAGTTTCTAGGGATGCACAATATGGATTTTTTTCAGCCTATACCATAACCAATGACTACCTGCTTCTCCTGGCCAACACCGATAAGATAACTGATAAATAATAATTTTACATTTTATATAAAATAAAAAAACGCTGGCCAATCATGAGTGCACAAGTAGATCTGACTATGATGTTTTTGATATTAAGGTCATTCGATTCAACTCGATTCTGAATCTATTTTTTTCCATTTAGCACAGATGGCTATACCATTTTTAGTCTAGTCTAGGATCATTGGTTTTATGCCAATCTAATTCTTATTTCAAAAGATGGTCTACATGGTGTAGTGATATAACCTCAGTTATTTGTTTGCAGTGTTCCACACTAAGGCCTTATTGTCACATTTAAATGTATTAACAATCTAACAATAACTTGTTTCACCAGTCAGTTGGAAACTAACTGTAAACACAAGAAGAGGAGTCATTGAGGGTATCTGCCATCTAGTGACACTGTTTTGTAACTGCAGATGTGAAGTGTGTTGTGATGGTCATGTAGCTCTGTGTTGCCCAGAAGGTCCAGCAATCTGTTAAGGCCACTAAATCTGCACTGCTCAGACTTTATCCTTCACATTATCATACACAGTGGGCAACGCCTTTGTGGCAACGACCTGCTTGGCCTTTTGTAGCATGGTTCCAATACGCCAATTAAATGCTTAAATCCAGGGTGTTCTACCACTGAGTAAGGTTGCATGTCTGATGCTACAGATGCTTACAAACTGTCGTTTTCTTGTCGACAACGTGAGCATAAGTCAACGGGAACACAAAATATTTCAGGAAGGGGTTTGAGTTCAGTTGATGTGTCTCCTATATCAGCAGTTGCCATGGTGTCTTTTCATTGGTTGCAGCTTCAAATTAGAGGAGGTGACATTTACTTGCAGTGCTACAACATACTGTGTGTGTGTGTGTGTCTTCCCTCTTTGCATGCCTGCCAGACATGATACTGGGGGGTGTGGTCAAATCATCGATTCCACCTTTTAAGGCAGAGATCGTGACGTAATTTCAAACGATATCCGACTTACGATCAAGATTGTGACACCCCTACAATAATATGAAGCCAAATTGCTTTCATTGACTTCACAAGAGCAGCATTCACCATCTCTGATCCAGTAGGTTACAGCTGCACCTTAAAAGTTGGTTTGTGTTCCACAAATAAACACAGAGAAGAAGAAGTACTGGGAGAAGAGTCAAATATGTTGGTGCGAGCTGACGTTTCTTTGTTTGTTTCAGAACTAGACAAAATGATTGTAATTTGTGACATGTGTTTTCCAAGGGTTCAGGAGAGGAGGGAAAAAGTCCACCAGTTTGGGCATAAGAAATCTTAGAGCTGTGGAATATTCAATCATCCCTCTTTGCTCACTGCATCTTTGTTAGGATGTTCATTTTAAAATAACAGAAAAGTGAAATAATCTGTTGTCTTATCGG
Organism: Lagodon rhomboides; assembly: GCA_039737535.1. NCBI lineage: Eukaryota > Metazoa > Chordata > Actinopteri > Spariformes > Sparidae > Lagodon > Lagodon rhomboides. The sequence continues at coordinate 10,625,115 of CM077807.1, forward strand.
TATCGGACATGAGAAGCAGGGAACAGTATTGGTGAATATCCATATCCTGCATCCCTAAACTAAAGGTTTCACACAAATAAGGGAGCGTTGCATCATCCAGAGATTCACTTATTTTAGTCATGACGTGCACACTGTTGTTGGCAAGTCACAGACGACAACCTTTTACTACAGCTAAATGTAAATGTCTGTATCGTCACAATTTGACACAGACATGAAGAGAACACACACAACAAGTGAAGGGCAGTTTTTTCCCCTGTGGACTCTTTTCTCTCCCTCCCTCGAGCTTTCTCACTCTTTCAACAGGGGTAAAGGAAAATCATGTCACTATATTCATTGATAATTTCCAAAGGCTAGGGCTGACAGGAGCTGCGCTGCGACACAACGCTGCCTGCGTGGACACATACAGTGTCCTGTGACAGCATTGCGTGTTTTATGCCAGCCAGTGTGCAATATCATTATGCAGACAGTTATAGTGAGATAGTTTTGTCTCTGCATGCAACTAAGAAGTAGAAGAAGAATTGTTTCCTCTACATCCCTTATGAATGCCTACAGTTCACACCCCCTGGTTCATGTATTTGCCGAGACTCCCGTCCACTCTCGTGTATGAGAGTTATTTCCACATGAAAAATTAGTTTTTCGCTTTAGCTTTCAGTTCTGCTCTCGGGGTATCTATACACCTCCGACCAGGTAATAATGGTTGGAACTCCAATGAAGGTTGATGGGATGTATCCACTCAGGAATCCTCCCATGGATCCTCTGTCAGCCTGGTCAGATACAGGTCAGACTGCCAGTCCACCATGAACCATAATTATTAATAATATTGCAAAGCAAGTTTAAAGTTGTGTGTGAGGTATGGCATGAGGAGCACAGTCTAAGAATCTAATGCTCACAATGGTTTCTCGCTATTGATCACAGGCAGCAGGGAGTCAGCTCAGTCTTTTGTCTGATGTCATTAACACGTTATCTACAGTCCGCTGTTTACCTCTGTTTTTGTTTAGCCAATGACCTCTAATTTTTCCGCTTGCTGCACACTGACTCAGACTTTTCTTTCCGTCACTGATGGAGAAAAGGAAAACGTTTTGTTGTCGTGTTGGAGACCTGGCTGTGCGTAATCTGTGCTCACTCCTAGCCTGTGTGAGCTGACGGGGAACGCCGCTGGAGGTCCGGCTCCATATCTTTGTAGCTGACGGTGTATACGCCATCTGTAATCCAGGTTAATCGCTGTCCCTAAATCACACCACGTTTATTAAAAGACACGCACCCTCCGAAGGACATTTTGGAGCAGGTTTTCAACTGGCTAGCTGGCTAATTTAGCTTATAGTCGCTAGCGAGCTGAGGGCAGCAAGAGTCGCTGTGTGCTAATTGGTTACCTTTTCTCCGGCGGTCTGCGGTCTCAGATCAAAGCCTCCGTTTTTCATCTACCGCTTCGTCTTTTTATGACATCAGAGAAGCCGCTAGAAGAAACTATCGACTGCTTTTTTGCCATTTTAAGACGGCAACAGGAGCCCCATTCCATCAATCGCCGCCATCTTCCTTCCCCTCACGCCGGACGACAAAGAATGATGGGAAACGTAGTTTTTCCCGAGCATCATCGTCGTCACCGCTCCGAGTCGTGGTCGTCCTCTTGAGTTTTCCGCCTAATTCATTAGAGATCATTAGAAAAATTAAACGCCAGCAATATAATAATGACTATTGCAAACACGGTCAGCTCACATAAAGATGATTTTCTGGATTACTTAATAACTAGATAATAAGATGTAACATTTAAATCAATTGAGGAGCCACTTTAGTTCAGATGGGGTTTTATCAAGGTAGTGACTGAGGCATACAATCTGAGTAATTACAGACTTTGCAATGTTGAATTTCAATCAGTTCATAGATATGCACTTGAAAAGCTATTTAAAACTGATTAATTAGCGTTAATGTACATTCAGATATTATGCCGTAAACAAATGACAAGAGAAAAAAATGAAAATTCTGTCTTTAAATGATGCTCTAATAATTAATTATTAAACTGGTACTTTAAACTAATTATGAAACTCAATTTAATATTGATGCCTCAATATTACCCACACAAGCAAGCTATTTCTTAATAGTTATTAAAGTTATTCTTTATGCCTGTCACCTCTCAGAACATGCTGAACAGATCCTGATCTTTATTTGTGGTGATGCCTATGTCAATTTTGTCCAGAATATTGCTATACTGCTGACCATTTAGTTTGAAACTGGCAAATGTAATATCGGTTTGCCATCATTTAAACATGTGGGTCAGCATTTAAAATGTGTCTTTAATCTAATGTGTTATAAATAATAGCAAAACACAACGCTGACTTAAGACAATTTGGTTTTATTTTCAAAACAGATTTCATAAACCAAGGAGTGCATATACAAAAACATTAAATATACACTTTGTAATAATCAATATAACACAAGTATGCTTTATTCAATTTGAAGATGCTTTAAATCGTACTGAAACATGTAGTCGAGGGACATTGGCAGAAGCTACTACCGGCCTTTTCAGCGAAGAAGAGTGACAGCCACGGCTACGCATTGGCACACAGATGTCAACAGTGTGATGATCTGGTAAGAGGCTACCCCTTACATTAACAACACAGTCTAAGAGGAGACATATTGCTCTGTCCCCCAGAGGACAAACTGGCAATGAAATCACGCACACGCACACACACGCACACACACACACACTACTTCAAACTTTCTAGGAGAGGCTGGCAGACATCAATCTGAATTTTGAGAAACAAGTCTCCATTTTTTTTTTTCACCCACAGATTTCCAGAATGAAACTTAAATTATGAAGTTCAGTACATTTTTTTCATTCTAACCTTTATCCGAGAATTCTGGGCTTTTCTCAGAAGTTTTTAGACATTCGGCCCTTACCGTCTGTGACAGAGAAAGAAACAGAAAAGAAATCTCCTACTGTACCAAAAAAAACAGAAAAACATAATTCCATGCAACAGCTGTATGTCACATTTGGTAACAACATGGTAACAACATGGTAACATCCACCCCATGTGATACTGATGATAAATAAAACCATCACCATTTATATTTATGTATTCCTTTCGTATTACCAACACCTTGTATGACAGCGTTTCACTTTGAATAAAGTCAGTAACATAACTGTACGGCTTGTGAAGTTGCACAAACTAAAGAAAAAAACGTTTCTAATGCACATTATAAACAACGTGCACTAAAACTTTGCTGTGCATTTTGCACTAAAAGTTTTCTGGTTAACTACCCCACAAGGAAGCATCTCTGAAAGGAACAGCTTCCTCTAAATGTCTCAAAGTTTCCTTTTTACGAATCAAATCACTGCAGACTTATACTCAACTGCGCGTTGTTTGGTTTCATCAAAATACGTCCGCTCCAAAGCATCGAGCACATTACTAATATATGCCTTGGAGTGGTGAGCAAAACAAATCAATTTAAAGCTGAAAGAACACAAACACGAAATAAATTAACAATCAGTGCCGCATGTAAAGTAACAGTCAAGTGGAATCTATCCCACAGATTCTGTGAGTTTGTGCGTTTTGTTGTGATTTGTATGCGTGTCGCGACATACAGTATTATTTTGGTGTTCAATGTTACAAACCAACATTGCCTTGGTCTGTGACACCCCCCATAAATTATGTTTCTGATGAAATCTGCCGGTAAACCCGCTATTGCCGCCAACACCTGCACACCTTCCTGATGACGCTCTGACTCTCCTCTAAGAACGATGACTCCTGGTGAGTCCTGGTGCTGTATAGAAATAGCACACTACGAAGATGAGTACGTAGAACATTCTGTATCGATTAGCACGTCGTATGGAATCAGGACAAGGCAGTCATGAAGAAGGGATTTTTCAATCTTTGGTTCTTGTTTGTCAGGACATTGGGAAGATACATCCACATCACAACCTGAAATTAAATCAAATTATGTATTTGAGAGAAAAATATTGCACTATATGATTTCATGCTTCTGTCCTCGACTGAGCTCAGCGCTAGGAGTCAACTAGCTATGATACAAACTGCATGGAATTTTGTCGATGCTCTTTCAAAATAAAAAAAGACACAAAGACCGGATCTGGGTGGTTTGGGCCAGGCAGCATCATCCTGTGTAGTTAAAGGAGGATGGAGGTGTATGGAGGAGCAGGTATCACCGAACCCTCTGTTTTCATCAGCACTCCTGCTTGAACAGACAAATACTCTAAATATTAAAAATCCCCTACTTGATCTCCCTCTCTTTAGCTCGGGACTTCGCTAGCGGGAAGCCGGAGGAGCTGGAGGGAGCTGGGGCAGCAGCTGGACGAAGCGAGGCACGTGGTACTTTCAGACCAGACCGGCGTCCTTGACCATCTTGTAAAATGCTCCTCTCTGAGCGATGAGATTGGAGGGAGAGTCAAATTCGGCCGTCTCTCCTTTGTCCAGCACCAGGACCCTAGAGAGGCCAGAAGAAACTCTTTCTGTACAAGTAGCAAAAAGAAAAAGGAGCACTTCTGCTGCTTCTTCTACATACACAATACCTCCCTCCATGTCTATTACTACTAAAGCCTCAAATCTGCTTCATGCACCTCTAGTAGTCTATAGGCATGCACACATATTATTTCACACGAAGTTAAACAGTAGTCTTTCATTATCCCTAGATTCAACATAATAAACATATATAACTTGAAATATTGAGATGACAATGCCATGATAAATCAGTATTAACAGGATCATTGGTAAGCATGACCAGTGTTGGCTGAATAAACTGTACGTGTTAACATATAAAAACATTCTACGACTGTAAATGTGAACTTTATGGTACCTGGTGTAGTCCATGATGGTGTTAAGGCGATGAGCTATCGTCAGGACGGTGCAGTCCTCAAACTGAGAGCGGATAGTGGACTGGATCAGGTTGTCTGTCTCCATGTCCACGGCTGCCGTGGCCTCATCGAGAACCAGGACCTTGGTTTTCCTCAGCAGAGCTCTGGCCAGGCACAGCAGCTGCCGCTGACCCACGCTGGAGGGAAAACACAGAAACCTTAGGCTCAGTTCCAGGTCTTCACTACTTACTACTACCTCTGGAGGCTGGTTGGTGACATGGTCGTATATAAAGCAGTTGTACCTGAGGTTCTCTCCTCCTTCGCTACACTCGTGGCTGAGTTTGTTGGGCAGGGCGGAGACAAAGTTCTTCAGATGGGAAAACTCCAGAGCCCTCCATATATCGTCATCAGAGTAGAAGTCGAAGGGATCCAGGTTCATCCTCAGAGAGCCTGAAAACAGCACCGGGTCCTGAGGAGAGGAGAGAGGGTTGTTTGTGCGTCACATCATGGGACCAAATGTTTTGTCGTATGTGTCTTTTGTCTTTTCTCAATTTCTTTTTCCACTAAAGCCGGAACCCCTCAACGTAGGCGGGACTCTGTAGTGTGGCAATTCTTCCTGACCAGTCAGTGGTTGGCAGTGTTTTCACTCTGATGTTAAGTATCAGCTAAGCTTGCTCAGAACCTCAACCCAGGTTACACCAGAACATATTAGCCATAATAATTATATACATAATTATACATACGTGTCCTATGAATTCAACCAAATAAGGTTACAATAAGAATTCAGTACAATGAAGCCATACTAGGCCTGTAGCAATGAATACATTATTGCCAGATTATGATTATTTGATTGGTCTGTGACCATTTTATTGTTAGACTCCACAATCAAGAGAAGCTTTGCAATTGAATATTATTTATCATTATTTACATGTTGATATAAAGTTACGGTTTGCTTGAGTTGTTAATATATTATACTTACACTTGACTGCAACTTAGGGCAATGAGTTGCAGGGTAGTTGTACGTGCAGAGTGGAGTTTTCCTACCATATTGGGGACTTTTGGAACATACCTTTTTTTGCTGTGATCTACAAGAAGAGTTGTACTCTAGCAATATAAAATCAATCAATCAGTCTTTCAACTGGGAGACAAGTTTTGTTTCTTTAGCTTGGAAATACTTAACTGGTTTACCGCCAATTTAACTCCACGTCGTTTTGTGACTTTTTCGGCACTGACCTGTGGTATGATGGTTATTCTGGAGCGGAGATCATGGAGGCCCAGCTGAGCGATGTCCACCCCATCGATGAGGATTTGGCCCTCGGCTGCCTCTATGATCCGGAACAGCCCCAGCGTCAGGGATGACTTCCCGGCTCCGGTGCGCCCCACAATCCCCACCTTGTGGGTAGATGATGCAACAGTCAGAATACATACTGTGCACATAGATAAAGTAACATACTGCAGATGCAACACAAACACAGTACACACAATCCCTCATTAGTCCAATCACTAAGTCTTATCTGTACAGTACAATATTCTCAAGATGATCAAATGCATTCTGAGTTTTGTTTCTAATATGAGGTTCAAAGCTAAGATACCTGCCACCTTTTTTACCTGTTGCAATACCCAAGACATTTCTTTTGTCCTAACTAAGCAGTAGAAATGTTCTGCCTTCCATAGCTTGATATCTTAAATACAATTAAAGAGGGCATCTATTGGCGCAGAGTCATCAAGAGACACAGCAATGTAAAGCCCATCTAAAAGAATAAAGAGATCTACTGCATCAAAGGTAGCTGTTAAATCAAGTAGTGCTAATACGGAAAGGTTTTTTTTTCATTCACCCATTTAACTAGTGTTGCCTCAGTGCTCTGATTGGTTGGAAACCCCGATTAGTATTATTCAAAAATATTGTCGGAGTTCCTCAAATTGTGTAACTGATTAAAGGAAAGCTTTTGTAAAATGTTATGTTAAAGAAGCAGATTAGATACAGGTCTGTAGCTGAGGAAATGAGGGTTCCGACCCGTTTTTTTTTGACAGGAGAGGTTTAACACTAGGGCAGCAGTACGGAAAACATTCTACCCTGAAGAGAACACTTTACAATGGTAAGTAAATCTTTATCTAAAAAGCTGTTTCTTTTAAAATGACAAAGGATGGGATCTAAAAAGAAAGTGGCAAGTCTTACAACAAAAAATAAACTAAGGTTATGATACACAGGCTAACAATGACATACATCTGATGGAATAGTGTCTATCTGAAGTGGACAACACATTCTGGAGCTGGTAAACTTACTGCTAGCCTTCATTAAAACAGGGTTCATTGAACAGCCAGTGGTTGAAAAGAAGGGATTGGGGTTTTTCAGATTGTAGGTTACTTATTTTGAGAAGTGTTCTTGTCTTACGTGTTTAACTGCCTTATTATAAATCGTCAGCTGTTCACAGAAAATTTGATAATCGTCCAATAATTTATTAGTGGACAGTTTTAAGCAGACCACTGCTTCATTGTAGTGACATAAAAGCAGACCTTCTCTCCCCCATTGATTTTGATGGTGATGTTGCGGATGGCTGGGTCCAGGTCGTGGCGGTAGCGCAGGCTGAAGCCTCTGATGTCGATGCAGCCCTCAGTGGGCCAACCTGCAGGGAGGCTGGAGGGCTTGTGTTTCCACTCCGCCTGGTGGTCAGAGAAGACAGAGCACAAATTAAGCCAAGTCAATTTTACTTGTATAGAGCCTACTCACAGTAGAAGTTATGCATTTACATAAATAAGCACACGAACATCCCCAAAACTCCACAGCCCACCCCTGCAAACCCGTACACTTTCACACCTACGGCCTTGTTTGGAACTCTAGCTGGGAAACGGCGGTAAAAGTAGAAGTGTGGCCGTATCTTTATCTACAGAAACCTGCCCTCTGCTTTCATCTTCTTAGTTTCTTAGTATCGTGCTGTGTTTGGGACATTCCTGGGCATCAGTGTGCTGTTGAGACTCTATATAAATATAGTGATCAGGTTACACTGCTGTCTCCGTCTCTCTCTTCTGCTCTTGTTGTCGTAAAGAGCTGCAGGTGTGGGTAACCCTAACCCAGAACAGAGTGTGCTGCACAGAGGCAAACAGCAGACAGCGTACAACAGTTGCACAGTTTTAGCTGACTGAGGTGGAGCTGAATGTAATTATTCTAATTCAACATATTTAATCTGTTGTAAAGTCATATTTTATCTATAAATTTTGATATAAGATATGCTTTGCTTCAAAAAGTCTCACTGTAAGAAGTTATTAGTGACAATAACTCAGAAATAAATGTATGGTAAAAACTAAAAAAAGCCTAATTCAAAATACTGAACTTAACAAACTTTATATTTGCTTTCTTGTTCGGCTGAACCTCGTTAAATTACTCCTTCATATTTTCAGTAGGTTTCTCTTGGTTTTCAACCGTTTCTCATCATCAGTGGGAAAAGTCTGAATGAACAAGACGTTGTGTGTAACAACAAGTGTAAAAGTCCCAATCCAACGCCATAAGAGACAATGAGGACGAGTAACTACACCTTCCAAAAACAAAAACAGTTTGTTCCCTTGTACCTCTTTTTCTGTGTCTCTGTACTCTTTCACTCTCTCCACAGCCACTATGTTGGTCTCCACATCCGAGGACATCCTCACCAGCCAGGTCAGAGAGGCAGTCAGCTGCACGTGGTACAAAGGAAAGGCAAGGTGGTGATTAGGACAGAATTAATGGGATCTCTTCATCTATCTTTTCACTTACCACTAGTAGCATCTATCCATGCATGTGGTTTTGTTTTTATTGTGCAGGTTCGTAGAATGATTTTTGCTTCCAACCCAAAACAACGGAGGTTAGCGGAATTCAGATTGTAACACTAGATTGTCCACTTACATAATAATTAAAAGAAAAACAGGTATTGGCAGGGCAGTTAGGCTAAACTCCCTGTAGCTGAATCTTTAGTTACTCCTCTTTTGTTATTGATGGCACCATCAGCTGACATCAAACATGTCAGAGATTACTCCTATCCTTAACTTTGCTGAAGCAGAAACAAGTTGCTCAGCCTTTCTCAGTGTGGGTATGAAGTGGACCATAAAGAGATGGAAAAAGAGATGGTAAAAAGCTCAAGTAAGGTGTTGATATGAAGTAATTTATATGCTGAATTATGTAATCATATACATTTTTCTAGGAGGTATGAACTGGAACAGGTAACACAGGTGTGACTATGAGCTTTTACCTGGAGGGCGTATGAGATGGCCAGACCCATGATGCCTGGACTGAGTCTTTCTCTGGCTACGACAGCGAACAGAGCAGCAAACGACACGATGATGTTTCCAACAAACTCCAGGCGAACCGCCAGCCATCTACACAAACACAGATTCATTGACACAATGAGGGAAAAAGACCACTAGACAACTGGGGCTTTTCCACGCACGTGTGCTGGTTCAGCTCGTTTTAGAAGTGGTAGAGTGTCTCTGACCTGTTTGCCACTATGCTGGGGTAGTAAGCCTTCTGGTTGTTGTCCACTCGCTGGTCACTCTCGCGGATGAAGCGCTCCTGTTCGCCGAAGGCTCTGATAACAGAGGTGCCCAGCAGGGTTTCGTTGAAGTGGGTGTAGATTGGTGAACGGCTGACCGACTCCAGACGCTTCAGCTGGCGAGACGACGCCACATAAAACCTCTGGACAGAGTAAGGACAGATATGTCCAACAACTTCAATCATTTCAGTCAACCAGTTAGAATTAAACACAGTGCAATGAGAAGTAAAAGGACAGCAACACTTTTTTTTGAAGACATTTACATCCAACTGGAACTGTCGATTGTTTGCACACAGCCCTCCAAAAGAAGGAAAAAAAAGTATTTTTTTTTTCTCAAATTCCTACTAACCTGCACAAAAAAGTAGAGCAGACCAAGAAAAGGGATGACGATAGCCACCAGTGGTGTGGCGATCAGGATGACAACACAAGAACCCAAAACATTGAACATGGAACCCATGAACATCTTAATGATGCTCGGGATCACTGAGTCGATGGTGTCTATCTCCTTGGCAAAGCGGTTGACCAGGTTGCCGCTGGGGGTTCGCTCAAAGAAGGACATTGGTGAGCGCAGGACGTCGTAGAGCATGGACTGGTGGAGACTGCGGGACGCCAGAATGCCCCCGATGGACATGGCGATGGAGTAAGCAAAGACTGCCACACCTGCAAGAAAGTAGAGGGTTTAAAGAGTAAGATCATTTATATATGATGTATGAAGTTTAACACATGCTCAGGTTTCTAACCACTCAGTTGTCATGCATTTAATGACTTCCATTAGCAATATGAGTAAAATATATTGCTAAGCCCTCTCATCAATGTTTCCCATTCCGACTTTGTAATTTTGTCAGGAACTCTTCAATTGGAATTGGGCGCAAGACTTTATCCCATTCTTTATGCTTCATTAAAAAGATCATTAACTAAACCTGAGAAGCTCAAATTCCTCTCTTAGCTGTTTAATGGTTTCAGGTTGCCATCCTGAAAGAGTCGGTGTAGATTAGTGAGTCCATGTTCTGACCATTGTCCTCCATAAATGGCAGCTTGTGGACTTGAATATAGTGTTTGCATCCACTTTACGAAATTGAGGACACATTGGAATCGATTCAAGTACTGCCGGGATACTTATTTGTGAGAAATGTTAATAACCAGTCTCGCAAGAAATGCTGTTGATATACTTAGGTCTGTATTCAGCAGTGATATGGGCCTGTATGGTTGGCATTTGGTGGAGTCCTCGACTTTCGTATGTATTACTGGGCTGTGGTTCCAAATTGTAACGCATACTGTCCCTTTAAACATTTTGTAAAAGTGTATTTAAAGTTGCTATAAGCTATAAATTGTATTCTTATTAAATGAGTGTTAAATAGCCCTGTATTCCACAGGTAAAGACATCTCCCAGTATCCCTGCCCACTTTGTCAAATCAGGACAGACAACTCTTCTATCACTTGATTCATGACTCCTAAGTTTCCAGATCATATGTGAGAAAATGTCCTAAAAAATTCATGTCCTATTGGTGGGTCTGACCGATTCTTTTCCCGAGCTCTCATTCCTTGTAGGGTCAATGTCTAGTTTTATTTGTGCGTAATTTCTGTATTGTGCATCTGCTTCCCCCTCCACCTCGCCCCTCCTCACCCTGGGACAGGCCGAGACCACCGTACACCCCGAGTCTCATCTCTCTGTTGGGCTGAGTTCCGTTAACCACCGGGTCATCGGTCCACAGGCTCAGCCAGTAGTTGGAGAACAGGGAGACCAGGTGATGTGTGAGGAACAGCAGCAGACTAACGCATGACAGGAGCACTCCTATGGCTTTCAGATAGGCACAGAACACAGACAGCTTGACCTGGGGAGGGAGAGGAGACCGAGTGGGTTCAGGTGGAGGTTAGAACCATCACATACTGCACTTTGTGGTGATGAATTCTTTGCTCCGATGTTGCAGAAGGTGTTGAGCCTCGACCCACCTGTCCAGTGCTGGCCTTGTCAGCCTCTGTCAGCTTGCCCACCTCAGGGTTCTTTGGCTTCTTGTCCAGCACCATGTTCTCCTTACCCGTCTGGGACGGTTTGGAAACACTGCTGACATCCGGACTGCAATTTACAAACGGGAAAATACAATGAAACACACAGGAGACGAACAGGTAGTTAGGTCTACATTCTCTTGAGTTGAACGATGTGGTTCAGATCTGTCATATGAGGGTCATTCCACACCAACTCACCTAGGATTTTCATGAAAAACATTATGTCAAAACTATTAAATTCATGTGTCCTAAATCCTATAACTGTAATCCAAATAGTTTATTAGTTATGAATTTTGACATTTCACCATTTCTGTGATCCTTTGTATTTGTATTATAAGCCTCAGCAGCTGCTTATTTTTCACAGGACTGGGTTGAAATTTGTCCTGAACATCCAAGGATCCCTGAGGATAACTTGGAGCATGTATTCAGATAAAGAGTGTTTGTAGAATGTTCACAGAAATCAAAATGATGAAAGTAAATCATTTAAATGAATTCAAAAATTTGTATCTTTACTAGATTTCAATTTGTTGTGACCACTAAATTTGAATTTCTTTAAAACCTTTCTTTACGGGAAAGTGTTAGTATTCATTGAAGACATGAAAAAAAAAAGATTTTACTCACTCATTCAATATTTTTTTTGCAAAAAGCTAATTTTTCGTACATTTTGTACGTTTTCTATTTTTGTATGTCTCCATTCTTCCATCCATCCAAATTCTCAATTATTTTTATGGTTACCAAATCCCATTTGGAGACCCAAACCAACAATGAATTACTACCACTTAATACCAACTATAACTAATATGTGTTGTCTGTGTATCCAAATGCTGATCTATCTCATTTCTCTTGGCTACAGAGCTTCATTGTTGTCCATCATCACTCACCCAACAAGAGCAGCAGTGCTGCCGTTCTCCATTCCTTTGGTTACACTCTTTGATACAGATTCTAAACGTTGGAAGGAAACAAAAAAGTGAAGATTTCAAAACAAAGGACTGATCCCTAAAAATTATTTTTAACTATTCCGCCGAACGAGGAAAATCCAAAACCAAGTAAAACTGTGTTTCCACTGTAGCACGTAACCCGTGGTGACTGTACCGACATCAGAGACAGTACTCTTGAAGGTAGGCAGGGTTGTTACTGTCTGAGCCTCATCTCCACGAGCCATCCTGCCACCCAGCCTCCAGTCACCAACCTTGACTACACCTTGGACCTTACAGCATCTCACTCCAGCAGCGCCTCCTCTCCTACCACACACCTGACCCACAGCCTGCGTCTACACCTGTGTCTCCCCCTCAAAGAGTTCCCACTGAGCTGCTACCGTCTCCGCTGTGAGCCTCTCCTCCCCACCCGTGATCCACAGCCTGAGCCAGTGACTGCTACCTCTACCCTGCACTACAGCTGCTCAATAAAATCCGTTGAACCTATCCCAGTGGTTGTCTGCTCCTGGGTCCTGCAACAAACACCTAACCTGACTCTCGCCAGATGCATTTCGTTCCGCCTAGCTCCACTCACATCCATCTGGGATTGCTCCCGTTGGGAGGGATTACGGCGCCAGATTTTATGGTGGAGCCAATCAGGACCGCCGGGCGGGAGTTTCATAGATGTGAGCGTAGCGGAGAGCGACTCTTCTCCTGCGTGAAAGGGGTTAGTGAGTTCCGCTCCCACACCAGCTGACCCACAGCCTGCATCTACACTCTCAGAAAATAAGGTACAGAATTGTACCTTTAGGGGTACAATGGCTTGTCACTGGGGCAGTACCCTCTGAAGGTACAATTTTGTACCCTTGACACTGGGTACTTATTTGTACCCTTGTGGTTTGTACCTTATAAAGACCAATCTTGTACCTCTGGTGGCAATTTTGTACCCTTGTACCCAGAATGTATTTTTTATTTTCACATTTCAATTTCATTTAACTTTAAACAATGTAAAATTGTCCATTGCAGGCAAGTCCATTCTCCACCAACCTTAAAACTGCATACATGAAAATAACACTTCGTGACAGAAGATCTTCACATGTCAGTTTTGTACATCTTTAAATACTATGTTGAAGTGTGACATATAAGTTGACTGGTGGAGTCAATAGTGGTTTACTTGCCTAGTGACAGTTATTGGCAGAGGCGTATCACGTATCACCAAGGATCTAAATAGGTACTTTCTCGCATAAAAAAATATTAAAACTTAAGAAAGTGATGTATTAACAGCGCTAAAGCGAGAATTAAAACAGCTTTTAGCAGCTCTACCGCTGCCGGTTGCCGAAATGCATTCTGGGAAACTTGCATACTGTATACTGCGGTGTGGACGGGCTCTTTGTCTGCCAGGCTGTAGGTAGCTGATTTTACTGTGCATCCATGGTTGGCCGTTTGTGAATATCATAACATACAATATTGACTGGATGATTAGTCATTTTTCATACCTGCAAATCTGCTAAAAAAAATATATATATTTCAAGGCTACTCAAAAATGGCTTAGAAGTTAAAATCTTCATTGAATACTTAAGGAAACAGTGAAACCTTCACATTTAAAAAGTATAACTACTACTGAAGAAAGACTAAATAATTATTTAAACATATTAATATTTAGGCTACTGCCATTTGTAGAGCCTAATACAATTGTACCCCAGCATGTAGAAGAAAAGGTACATATATGTACCTTTTACCACTGGGGTACATATATGTACCTTTTGGGCCCTCAAAAGGGTACAAATAGTTACCTTAAGGTCCAATAATGAGCCCTAGGGGGTACATTAGTGTAGATTGTACCTAGGCGGAACGAAATTCATCTGGCGAGAGTCAGGTTAACAAACACCCACGAACCGTAACACTACGCTTACATCCCTGGTCTCTTTTCAGCTGCTCTCTCTCCTTTTCTTGCTTGACCACACCATTGCTACGCACAGCACTCTCGTGTGGTTGTTTGCTCCGGAGTTTGGGAAAAATACTTTGGGGAACAAAAGAACAGCATGGCACGGAGCAGTTCTTTGGGTACCATTCACACCTTTTGATAACGGAAAACCCCAAAATGACAGTTCTTATGTGTATCGAACTGAGCTCATCTGAACTGCACTGAACCGAACCGGACTGCCAAGTGGAAACGAGGCTTTAATGTTCATGCAGCAGACAAAGTCATTCTCGGCACTGCAATCATAAACCTCTCCTTGTTGTAATAATTTAAAAAAGTTTCCAAAATCTGCTGTATGTTGAAATTTCGTACGTATATAGTGAAAGATCTAAGATCGTTGTGGCGTGTGAAGTGTAGCGTGCGAACAGTGCGTCTCACCATCGTCGTCCGTGTGCTCGACAGCAGTGTACGTTCGCTGAAACTCGGCGAAGGCTCCGTCCGTGTCCATGAGCTGCTGGTAGGAGCCCATCTCGGTGATCTCTCCCTCCACCATGACCAGGATCAGGTCGGCCTGGGGCAGGTAGCTCAGCCCGTGGGTCACCAGCACACGGGTCTGCACACATCACACACACACACACATTTTACATGCTCGTGTGTACAAGAGACACTACTCCAAGGACAGCAATGTACACTGACTGGAAAGAGAAGACAGATAGTTTGATAGAGGAGTGAAAGAGGCCATCTACATCCAACTGGCACAACCATCAACAGAGGAAAGAAGCACTTATTACACACTTAAAATACTGTCCTGACATCCCTTTCCAGTTCACTGTGTGAAGCTAGAAAGGTGGCAGGGTCCACCACATGATCTCCAACAACATGGAGACGGCTTATTTGGAAGAGGTGGAGTTGCTGGCATCATGGTGTAAAACCAACAACCTGGACCTGAACGTGACCAAGACCCAGGAGATGGTGGTAGATTTGAGGAGGGAGAAGCAGAGGTCCCATTACGCACCACTAAAGATCTACGGGAGCCCGGTGGAGAAGGTGAGCAGCTATAGTTACCTCGGAGTTCATATCTCTGAGGACCTAACATGGACAGTCCACATCACCTCACTGGTGAAGAAGGCTAGGCAGCGCCTGTATCACCTCAGACGTCTGAGGAAGTTTAAGATCTCCACAGGGCTGCAGAAAACCTTCGTCTCTGCCGCTATCCAGTCTGTCATCTCTGGAAGCATCACCACCTGGTACGGCTACTGCCTACCATCACAAGAACTGCCCTGCCTTGAGGACATCTACACCAGGCGGTTCAGGTCCAGAGCGACCAGGATCATGGAGGACATTCACCACCCCAACCATGAACTGTTTGTGAAGCTGCCTCTGGCAAGTGCCTACGCAGTGTCATGGCCAGGACTGAACGTCTGAGGAGGAGCTTCTTCCCTCAGGTCAAACTGAGTAAATACAAGTGAAACATCTTGTTACACTCCATTCACTGTGTTTTGGGGCATTCATGCTGCTGGCGCCCATTCACACTTTGACTTTTGTGACTCAAAACTGCTCTCAAATTATAGCCAGGTGGACCAACAACCCACAAGTGACATCAACAACTGTACAGGTGTAAACAACACGAATGAGGTCAGATGCCTTACACGTCCTCGCCAGTCAACCCGAACACAGATCCAAGCGAGCTCGTTCCATCCATTAGGGACAGGCTTGAATAAACAAGACGGCAGCTTGAGCAGAACAAGCAGAGCATGACAGCTGAATCCAAACATACAGGACACAGATGCCACCAGCACCAAAGAACAGATGCAATCTTCTGTTAGGGGAGATGTTTGTGAAGTATGTAAAGTGCAACGTGTTTCTTTGCGTCTCAAAGACAAATACCTGACATGTGAGTGTATGTCAGGGTTTCCTAGATTTACCCACCAACCACCAATGAAATTAAATGTGTTTGTTAAAATTACAAATGATAAAAACAAATTTCACAATGTGTTTAATATTTGTTTCCAATAATCATCAAATGAGAAAGAATGAAATGGAAACCAGAGCAAATGAGATGCATCATTGCCATTGGTCCACTACAAAGGACGTGCTATAAATCATACATTTTTTTTAATTGCAGATTGTCTGAAAGCAGATTGTATGGCTGGAATTACTGGAGTGACTTCTCCTCTTAACATTTTCACAAACAGAATCACTTGAGTCCGTCCTGTTTTCGCTACCCCTCAAGGCTACCCGAGCACTTTGCCCACGTCCTCCTTTTGTCAGCACAAACAAACACATTTCTGAGCTCTGGCGTAGACCGCTGCACAGATTATCTACCGGCGCATGTGTTGGGGGCGTTGTTGGTTAAGCTTAGAATTATACACACCTTGTCTTTCAGCAGACCGTGCGGGCCGATGACTTTATCAAAGATGTGTTTTCCTACGTGAGCGTCGACAGCAGACAGCGGATCATCCAGCAGATAGACAGAACGGTCACAGTAAACGGCCCTGGCCAGGCTCACCCTCTGCTTCTGACCTCCAGACAGGTTCACCCCCTGCACAGAAGAGGCACAGACAGAGACAGAAACACAACAAAGGTTAGATTATAGGTTTAAGTCTTTTGTGCCTGTGTGTGTTTTATGTATTGCATCGGCTTTTCATGAAGTTCTCTCCAACTGAGGTTAAAGGAGATCATATGGAGCATAATCCACAAGTTTTGACCAAACTATGGGATCTTCTCCTCTAGGGGTTGAAGACAGAGAGGCAAGGAGGGTTGTGGTTCTCTTGTTTCTAGTGTTGGGCGTGTGATTCTTGCCCAGCAAACAGTTTGTCCTTCTGTAGCTCTGACCAGAAGCCAGAAGACCATAGACCCTCCAAGACCCTCCAAGCATGAGGAGCTGAGACTGACCACCAAAGGTAGAAGCAAGAAAACTGCATTTCTAAAAAATATTTAAGAAAGTTTGATAATTGTTCAAATTTATGAGTATTGAGGTAAGAAGATTTATATTATGTCTAGACACAGGGAACAAGATGACATCATCTAGTATACAACGAACCATCTCATTACAAGCCTCAACTTAAAGATGTTCCTAAACCCAAACAAAAACCTAGAAATCAACATAGTATAGATATCTACCTATGAAATAAAACCACTAATCCTCTCGATAGCAGTCTTCCTGTGTTCCCACTGATAGAAGTGTTTTAAATGCAGACAACTTAGAGAAAATACCCTACATTTGTCCTACAACCCTGATCCATGAAAGCTGTGTAAAACATACCGGTGAATGAAACTGAATGTGATAATTTTCTAATCGTCATAAAATCAACTGGAAACAAAACAAAGCCAGAGCATATTATCTAAGATTCCCCTCATCAACTTAATTGATTTTTGTAAATCTATGCTTATGCTGAATTTGATTCTAGCAGCACGTTTCAAATGATTCGAGACGGGGGCCAACACGAGACTGGGAAAGTTGCAGAATGCTCCAAAAACACCTGTTTGGAACATTCCACAGGTAAACAGGTTCATTGGTAACAGGTGATAGTACCATGTTTGGTTATGAAAGGAGCATCCTCGAAAGGCTCAGCTGTTCACGAGCAAGGTCAGGGCGAAGTTCACGTTATATAGTTTGTATTTACGTTTGACACAGCGCCCAAACTGGTTTCAAATCAGGTTTGTGCTATGCAGATAAACAGACGATGTGCTCCTGAGTTGATACCTTCTCTCCAATCTCGGTTTCATCTCCAGCAGGAAGGATCTCGATGTCAGGCTGAAGGGCACATGCCTCCACCACATGCTGGTACCAGGCCTCTCTCCTTTCCTGACCAAACATTATGTTGTCCTTCAGTGTGGAGTTCTGGATCCAGGCCTGCTGGGGAACGTAGGCCACCAACCCCTAGAAGCAACAGAACAGGTGAAGCAAACCACAAAAACAGGCACTGATCTCAATCTTTTAATAGACGCTCTCTAAAAAAGCAGTTTTGCATCAATGCAGTCAGATGTTTAGCTTCTTATCTTGAACTGAAGCCAAAAAGCGAACAATATCTTAGTGAACAAGAGCGTGAATCAGCCTCTGGGTTTCTTTAGGAGTGGCTTTACTGTAGTTGTCTTGAAAGGAGCTGGAATAAGGCCTGAAGCGAGGGAGGAGTTGATCAGGGTGGTGAGAAATGGCAGGACGTCGTGAGAGATGTTTTGGAGAAGAGAGGAGATTTTCTCCATTTTCTCCCTTTCTCTCCATCACCGATCTATTGGTTCGATAAATTATCTTGTCTCGAAAAATGACGACGTTAAACAAATAATTACACCTCTGGGCTTCCGCACTTTCAGGACCTGTGCTACTTTAAGCCCTGAAAACCAGTCTCCCATGTTGAAGGCGCAGCAGACGGACAGCCTTCAGTGCACACGTCTGAGTGATGCGTCAATGTATTTATGCGAGAGAGCGAGAGCAGCCACCTTGACAGCCACAGATCCCTCCAGCTTGTCCATCTCTCCGAGCAGGGCAGAGAGCAGCGAGGACTTTCCTGAACCCACGTGTCCCACGACGGCCACCAGAGAGCCTTCTGGAATCAACACATTAAGCCTGTAGACACACGGGGAGATTGAACAAAATAATTACATTCTGATAAATATAAATTGTAATATATACAAGTCGATAATCAGTGACTAATGAATCTCATCTGGTCTGCTTTGTCTGGTGGAGAAAACATTATGAGGGAACAAAAACAGAAACTAAAAAAAAACTAATAATGCATTGAAGCATCCTTAGGAAAGACAACACATACTTCTTGAGTGTTGGTGATTCACTTCTGGACCAGCTGAAAACTCCATCCACTATGGAGATACTGTACGGGGCTAGGAGAAAGAAAGAAAGAAAGAAAGAAAGAAAGAAAGAAAGAAAGAAAGAAAGAAAGAAAGAAAGAAAGAAAGAAAGAAAGAAAGAGGCGTATTAATATACCACATGTGAAATACCCTCATATACATCGAAAATACAGGAAAGAGGAGTTACGAGATATGTGGGAAAGTACGATTCTGAAAGAAGGGAGTGCACAACAGAGAGAGGAATTGGAAAGAAAAGCAGAAGAAGAGAAGAAGGCTCACAGCTGGCTGCTGCTTTGTGCTCCACACTGTCTTCCTGCAGCTCCTCGTGTGACAGAAACACTCTCAGCCTCTTCAGGGATACACTGGCCTGAAGACGGTGGAGACAGATGAAGATAAAGCAATTTAGACAACAGCATGGAGGCAAAATACAGCAATTAGTGCGATTAAAGAGCTGATGTTTCCTAGACCCTTAAAGTCAAAGAACAAAACATCACGTGCAAGTGCAATCCAGTGGAAAAAATGGACACAACTGATGATGACTGAGTTCTCAGCCTGTGAATAGAGGCAGACTAACCTGCACCATACTACTGATGACCATTGGCAGCATGTTAAGAGGAAAACGGAGGATGTTGAAGAGCGCCAGCGACACGAAGGCCTTCTGTGCGTCAAGTATGTTGTGTTCGTCGATCAGCACGTACACGGTAAAAGTGGACAGGGCGACCTGTGCAGAGACCCAGCAGGAGGGAGAGAGGTCACACAGAGGCAAATAGATCTTAATGGGATTACAGCTGATTTGATTGATTCATTGTAGTTTCTCTACAAATTAAGTGCAGCTCGTTTTTTTTTTAAACACTCACACATTTTGCTGGTGCTAGCTTGTGTGTCTGTACAAGCTGAACATGATTCTATGTCCTGCTGATGAGGTCCTATGTATTTTTGAAAGAAAACTATGCACTTCATTTGTTCATTGTGATCCAGATCTGTCCTACCGTGCTGTACTCACCAAGAAAGGTGCGCAGACCCAGGTGAAGGTGGACACTGCAGCCAGATAGGCGGCTTTCTTCAGGACCCGCAGCTCACTCTCGCGGATTTCCGACACCTTGTCTTTGAAGGCCAGCTCCCAGGCGTACAGCTTCAGCACTTTGATGCCGTTGAGCATCTCGTTCATCAGCTTGATGCGATTGTCCTTACTCTTCATCTGGGCGACCTGCTCGACACACACGTGCACAAAGTAACATGAGGTTAACTGTGGATCCTCAGTGCTAGCGACTTGTTTGAGTTGGACCTCTGTGTGTGTTTCATCTGTGAGATTCTGTTGGATCTGCCCTTATGGTCACTGCACACATGACCTAACACAATGCACAGGTCTGATCACTGAAAAGGGTGGGAAAGGCCAGGAAGTCGACCCAGTCATGACGATGTTGGTGTCTGTGTTGAGGTCCCACCTGATAGGTTTTGGTTTTCATGGCGATGACAGCATTAACAGGAACCATCAGAACCATCACAGCCACCCCAGCCAACACGGAGGGACCCAGGTTCTGCACAGAAACAGATGTAAAAAACCACAAACAATAAAAAAAATTTAGGAGGCATTTCCACCATGTCCACTTCTGCTCCCTCATGTTCACTGGAAACATTTCAGAGGTGGAACATCATCCAGCACACATAAATCCAATACGTTTGTTTTGCTTATATTTTTGTGTTTTACAGAAGATCACTTTTTCATCTGTTACCTCATCATACATACTGTACAGCATACACACAGGACAGACATATACAGCTTATACAGTTGAAACATATGCAGACTGTGATGTTTCAAGAGCTTTCTTTTATTACAACAAAACTGTGTCCATAGCATCAACTGTCAAGCACTGAAAGGTCATACTAGTTGATCAAATAGTGTCCTAAGGCCCTCTGTCCATATAGAGTTTTTTTATCTGAGCACCACCATCTATTTCAATTGTCCCACTGAGGACCTGGCGCACTGCAGGGATGATTGTCTCCCTGTACATTGCCTATGCTCTGGAGACCACTGCAAACTCAAATTCCACATATGCATACATGTACTTTGCCAATAGGGCTGATTCTAGTTCTATGTGGACAGTCTCAAATCTGCTAACTTGAGTCAACCTCAGCATGGAGATTTTGCTGGTTATGACAGTGATCTTGGACCTGTTTGACAGTCGATAACTGCTCTGTTATCCTACCTGCCAGAGAAAGTAGAGGGCCAGCACGACCTGCAAAGGGGCGGACCATATCATGTTGATGTAAGTGATGAGGTCCATGAAGCGCTGAGCGTCCACCGACATCAGATTCACAATCTCTCCCACCGTGGAGGTACGCCGCGCCGCGCTGCTTATGACCAAGGCCTGAAAGAGCAGATCCAGGGAGGAAAAGTCCCTACAAAGGTTAGAGCCAAAGCATGCACACAACTGACCATGAGTAGAATTAAACCAAGAATTAAATCATGTGACTCTTTAACTTTAAAGGATTGTTTCCACTCATAATCGCCAAATCGACCAAGAAACAGCCTCTTCTGGGTGAAAACAGAGGAATGAGGGAGCATTATCTGGTTTTAAAAATACTCATCCATAGTTCGTTATCGAGTCTGTGCCTAAAATGTTCTGTTTATTGTATTGTATTGTATATATATTGAGGCAGAAATTGTAAAAAATCACTTTAAGTTGTGTTCAAATTTGCCTGTACCTTTCTGTAGACAGCTCCGATGATGGCGGTGCGCAGACGCATGCCTGAGACGAAGCAGACGTGAAAGTACCTCTGCAGGATGAGCGACTGCACACAGGTGCTTATGAAGAGCAGAGCGGTGTAGAAGAAGCCTTGCCATGAGGGGGCACTGGAGTCGTTGATGAAGCGGATCAGGAGCCTGAAAAGGTCCGAGTAAACAAAGTGGACATATTCAAACTGAGCCCTAATTAAGTCACCGACACACTGTTGTTTGTTAACCTTTCACTCCAGGACATGATGGTCAACAGGTAAAAAAAGTGCCTTGAGTAAGAATTTCAGTCGAAACACATTTGTTACTCATGTCTTAATAAATGGGGCCAACTCATCATGAGTTGGACTTGCCAAACACAAAAATAACATAAACCAGGAAGTTCTCAACTGTCTGCGGAACATTTTACCAACAACCCTCTGATTCATTTACGTCACCTTTAGCAAACTTTAGATGGGCAGCAGTGTTCTTGAGAGAGTTGCTTCCTATTTGCTACCCTACTAAACACAATTCTTGTTCAATGTGTGTGTCTGATGGAGGACTCATGAAAATTGACATTAGTTGGTGCAAGAGAGCCCTGTTGATGCTGAGATGTTATCCTGGGGTTCTTTGTGACCTCATAGAGTATTACACACCAATCCTTAACACTTTTCTCAACAAAGACAATAAGTATTGGATAATTTTGCGAAATAGATAAATGATTAAGCATAACCTCTTCTGTGTATTTGTTTAACTGGATTATCTTTATCTACTTTTAGAACTTGATGGATCACATCTGATCATGTAGAGGGGTTCACAAACTTTCTAGCAGCATAGCGTGTTTCAGAAAAAACAGAGGTTTCTCACCGGAGGATCTCAGGCCCAACGAACATGAGTATGTCCTGGATGGCCTTATAGAGGCAGGAGATGAAGAAGTAGGGCCCAAAGGTCAGACACAGTGCCCACAACAGGGATGGCTCCTTTGCTTTATGGGGGCTTTTCACGAGCAAAATTTCAGTCTCTTCCACAGCCTGGCCTTCTTTGCTCTCACTTTGCGGGACCCGTTTGAGGGAGTATAGCGTTTTCCTCTCCGTCCTGGGAAGAGATAGTGGAAGGAAATGCAGACTGCTTCCATTAGACATTCTAAATAAAGAAAAGTTTATCAGTGGCCCTCTGAAACCTATAATTCAAGACCAGAATTCCACACAAAATCCTGGCATCATTGCAAAACGGATAAAAAAAAGAAGAAAAGTTTGGAAAACGTGTTTTAAGTTTAGATTACAGATTGGTTTAGACTTCAGACTGAAGCTGCTTGCCAAACATCTAATCAGCACCTATATTCTATCCAGAGCCTATAGTTTTTGTTTCTTCTTTGTATTTGATCCTGTTTACTGATGGAGATTATGTAATATGTAATTTAGAGCGAAAAACGTAACTTTGTCACTTTCCATGCTGTATGAATTGACACACTGGTGCGGCTTTACGCCGGAGCTGCTTGGTACAGTGTGAACAACCAAAGGCAGAGAAACGGTGAGCCGTCACTGCGGCGATAATGCGGCGTCTCTGTGTGAAAAGGGCTACTGTTTTACACCTCTGTAGGTTTTCTTGCAGTAATCGATCTCTGCTGTACTGAGCTCCTGACCTCTTGACCTTTTGGCACTCTGTGTTCCAGCGACACACCAGCTGCGGAACCACTCTTTGGGAGCAGTCTTCAGGGTTCAGAGACCACAGGTCCTTTTCCTCCAGAGGACGCTTATAGCCCGTCACCATCATCCTGGTGAAGACAAGATAAGAGGAAGAGGAGGAGGAGGAGATAGAACACAAAAGATTTAGAAGTGAAATCTGAGACACACACAGAAGGGTCATGACTGGCCAAAGGAAAGGAATATCAGAAGGCCAAAGGTCACAAATGCCAGCATACGCCTCTCTATCCTGGTTTAGGAAAATATTCACCATGTTTATTTCACTATTAAGACAGGACAGCTTTGTTTGTAAAAATAGAATACAACCAAAATAAAAAAAAACATAGACTGCAGTGAAATTGGTGCATTTGTTCCCTTTGTATGTTCTTCAGTAACACCTAGTGGCGTTTGCAAATAGCTGCATTGAATAGAGAGTGAGCGAATTCTGGTGATGGTTGGTTTGTGGTACATATACACCGATCAGCCACACATTAAAGCCCCTGACAGGCAAGGGGAAGAACATTCATTCCTGGCATCCATGTGGAAACCACTTGACACCCAAAAACCACTTGAATTTGGAGGTCAGGTTGATGTTTTTGCAGTGGCAGAGCCCATTGTCCTGCGAGTGGGTGGGTGGGCGAGGGGGGCTCATCGTTGCCATGATGAGGTGTACTTGGTCTGCAACAATGTTTGGGAAGGTGGTCTGGTCAAGTTGCATTCACATGAATGCAGGACCCAAGGTTTCCCAGTAGAACATTGCATTACATCTCGATGGCCATAGGCTTTTTCAGTAGGACTGTCAACGAGTCACGATGTAGTGCCTGATCGATGTAGCTGCACTAATGATATGGTCAGTAATCGTTTGTGCTCGTGTCTGACCATGTTACTGGAGTCATGTGTTATATCAGTGACTTATCTTAAAGCACCTGTTCATTGATTTAGGTCAGTAATGCTGATGAAGTGTTCTTGTTTGTAGTTTTACAACTGAAATACGTTCCTTCATATCAATAAGCAGTTCAACTAAGTGTATTAAGAAATATTTTGTGATAATTATGTTGAAAAATGACTTTTGAATGCATCATTTCTCTGTTAGTATAATCATATATGCAAAGTACATTTTGACATTTTCAGGCAATGAAACAGGTTCTTCTTGCTGGAATCATTCTTCTGGTTCATACTGGCCATTAATAAATGTATTCCTAGGCGTGCTTCCCAGTGGAAGTAACGAGGGGCAAAATCCACATTCTCTGTTCTGCGCAAAAATATATTTCAACGTTTATCCCAAGTTGATATGAGTTTTCAATGTGGTCTAAGTGTACAAATAAAGTGGAGATCTTCCAAAGGTACAGTCTGATTAGTTCAGAATTCATCCTTTGTGTTTCCCTGGCGTCTGATGCAGAGAAGAAGTCTCACCATGTTCTACATTGTATGATTGTATGTGATAAATAAAGATTGTTTTCTTCTTGTTCTTCTATCAAAAAGAGGGAACTTCATACTTAACTTTAACTTTTAACATTCAAAACTGACACAAGTTAATGACACATGTACTATCATTTATTCTAATCTTCCAAAGATTTTCAATGAGAAAAAGACAGTTGGAGCATGGAAAGAGCAGAGTTTTGACCTTCTCATGCCTTTCTCAGTCTTCATTAGACTGCACTGTCTGCTGACACACATACATATCCACACCACATCCACACCACAGGGATATTAACTGCCGGCTTACCTGGAGATCCACCAGAATGATATTTTTGAGAGGAAAGAAGCGCCAGGTTCAGGGCAAGGATTCTGAAAACACAAACATTACAGTTAGACCAAAATAGTTTTCTGCTCACGAGATACTGATCCAATAATTCTTTTTTTTTTTAAATCAGCATCTAGAAGGTGTACAGGGGTTGTTAGTTTTATATCCATTTATGATTGTCACTTTAGCAGGGGATATGAGCAAAGATGCTGTGTGCTCTCTTCATGTAGTTTTCCTGTGATTTGTATATTATCTGCGCGTATGTAAAAACAGAAATAAACCACATGTTGTTAAAACGCGAGTGGATGAGGATGTGTTTTCTGCTCATATACATAACGCAAAGAAGGAGAGCTTCATTTTGCATGTTTCGCAAACCTAACAAATCCCAATTAAGGACGGCCCTGACCGGTGGAGACGCCATGTTACGTGATGCCATGTTGACAGGACGTTTTAAAAAATAATAAAAACCCACATGTCAGTCATGTACTTGGAAAGAAATCCAAAGGATTGACTGAATCATGTAAACCTGTTTTTTCCATTATTGCATTACTAAAGTGCATGTAAGCAAGTCAAATCAGATTATTATCATAACCTGATTATTCCCAGTTATCGGATTATTGTGGTCATGTAAACATGCTCATTAATGCACTCCTTCAGATCATTGCTGAGCTCCTTAGACTTTCCCATTGTAGTGTTTGCAGCTGATTCTAATGGGTGTGTCAAACAAGCCTTATTAAAATGGGCCCAGAACAGTCATGAAACTCCAGGCAACTTCCTACATCACCAAAATTGGTCATTAAATTTGCTGTGGAGTTGTAGAAATCACTGGAAGTCAAGATTGCTATGATATACTTCTTCTTAAAGCAGGGGTGTCAAACTCATTTTAGTTCAGGGGCCAAATCATAAAACCTTTAAATGACGACAACTTCAAAATGTTCCCTTAGTGCAAAAAAGTACATCCTGAAAATGTAACGAACAATCTTTTTACAAAACATTATTAAGAACCTGAAATTTCTTTAAATAAATAAGTGCAATTTCATCAATATTATGCCTCAGTTTATCATTTACACATGTGCATTACAACTTACAGATCACAGTGTGTCTACAAAGGCACAAAACATTTAGTCACAGGTAACTGAACAATAAAGTGTTTTACTTTATGATCAAAACAACTTGTGAAGATCTAGAAATTATTTTAAATTTACATTCATTTCCACATCTGTGTAGTAATCCTGACCACCTGACCTGACACACCACACCATACAGAGTAAAGTGGGAACTATTAAGGAAGACGGTTGAGATATCCCCCTGACTTGTAAATGTATAAAATGCATACATAAAAAACAACATAAAAGCTGTGGCAATTGCATGAACCATTTGGGTTCCATCAAACCAAACTCTTTCGTACTGCAGCTGCTGACTGACATTATATTGCACAATGTTCAGTGTCTTTAAATATTTCCACTGTAAGTATTCAGTTTCACAGAACTATATTCATCAGTGTGCAAAAGTGTCTGAAGCAGCATTTTACATTAAGTAGGCTTACTCACTGTTTAATTTGCTCCTGAAAGTTGGTGTCTTTAAGACTTAACAAGTGCAGGATGTCATTTAAGTGCTTGTGTGTGAGCCTTGAGCGCAGCTTTGTTTTATTGATGCTCGGGGTTAGGATTAGGGTAGTCAAATCCAACTTGTGGCCACTTGCTACATGTCATCCCCTCTTTCTCAGTTTCTGTCGAAACCTTTAGCTGTCTTGTCAAATACATGCGTAAAAAGCCTAAAATATACATATGTATATAGAAAAAACATAATAAGTCGACGTTTACTGTTGCTTTCAAACAGGACGTGGACAGTGATGATCAGAAAGAGTGTTCTTGCAATTACAAGGGACGAGACACCCATTGTAAGGCGACAGGCACACAACAATACGTGACGCAGGACGTTTAACACCTCCAAGATCTACCAAGTTTTAGGGTTAAATCCATAGAGCCCCATTAGAGGGCTCCACCTCTGTTCACAGTACTTGAATGGTAGACACAGTTATCAATCGTGGCTTAATGCCACATCCAACTGGGCATTTAAAGTCTTGCAGTCTTGTTCAGCTTTAGCATCGCAGACAACCAACAAGAAAACATTTACAGAAATGTATAAAAGCCTCCACTCATTGATACAAATCGGTGAGAGTGAGAAAGAGAAAGGTCTACAGTGTGCGGTTGTCTCACCAAGTCTTTCACAGCCTGAGAAAAGAGAGGTGGCTGGTCAGTCAGGCAGGACAGGAACAGAGCAACCAGCAGCAGAGCGTAGTAGATGTAGAAGGTGGTGTATCTCCACGCACACACCGACGATAGCTTAAAAAAAGACAAAGATGAAGCTTTTAACCCATGGAACCATCCATACATGTTACACATCCAGAAGTTTTATTACAACTGTATCATCCAAACTTAATTCGAGACTGACCTGGTCCAGGGCCTGGAGGATCTTGGACCTGAAGGTGACTGTGGCACACAGCAGTGCCAGCAGCCAGAAGATTAGCATTACTCCAGATGACTGAACCCCTTTCATCCGTTCATACTGGATTACCCAAGTGGCCAGCAACTGGAGCGGACACATATTTATAAATCATAGTTGATTATTACTTGAAACACACAAAAAAGTACCATCTAAGCTCAATATGTTTTTTATTGGTGGTTTTAAAGCCTGTGACCCGATCTTGACAGCAGTGGAAAAATGACATATCCCATTAGGCTATCATAAAGGTCGATGTCGATGTCTAGTGTACATGGTTTATCCTGCTGCTATGAACCTGCACTTGGATGATTGTCAGAAAATTAATTAACTCAGGGACTGTAACCTTTATAACAGTCCAATGTTTGAAGATGGTTTATGGTCACAGCTTTGTTCCAAAGCTTTTTTGCAGTGCTGTCAAGATGCAAGCAGATCACTATTCTGTACCATTCTACCATTCTATACTAACGATCTTTAATTAAACTACACTTGTGTAAAATATACAGTTGAATTGCTATTTAATCACACCTTTAATCTTCATGAAAATGCAAATAAAACTAAAATGAAACTGAAACAAAATTCAACTCATACATTTCTGAAAAAAACTAAAACTAAGAACCAAAACTACACTGAGAATATCTCAGATCCAAAACACTATGAAAAATACAATAATCAAAAGCTTTGCTATACTAGGTGATAGATTTCCATCTATATAGAAAGGGTGTCAATGTGAAAAGTTAAATTCTCACCATAGTGAGGCCAAGCAAGGTCGGACTAACTAGGTGGACGGGTGCGGGGACACTGCTGCCATGACTTCTTTCCCAGAAAGAATAGAAAACATCTGACCAGCAGATGATCCAAAGTAGAAGGCCCACAGCCTGTGGGGAGAAGAACAGCTCACAACTTTCTGACTTGTAGATTCTATTTGATATAACTTTGCCAACTATACAACTGATGCATTACTGTTAGAGTGACTGCTCGTTTTCCACTATGCAAATGCAATACTATGTCATGGTGTACATTTTAATGGTGTTACTACTGTATGTGTTGAATACGATTATGTGATGCATGTATATAGTTATATTTAGCGATGACTAGAGCACTCATTCAGCCTTGTTTGAATACACAGACATGTTAAAGAACATTTCTTTAAAAAAAAGGACACAATACAACAACTAGCAGAATAATCTCACCCTCTGGCAGCAAAATTATGTTCAAACAATACTCAACGAATATCCAATTACAAAACTAAACATGTGACTAACATGCACACGTGTACTCTGGATGATATTCAGGATATGGTGTTTACACGTAACATTAGTAACAGGTAATGGTGTTTCAAAGTATCCCAATCGAGTGTCTTGAAGGGTCAAAAGCTGACACTTTGTTCCACAGTGTTACGGTCTCAATGAAAAGCTCCCTTACAATTAGAAACATAACTCCACACCATCAAGGCTCACTCACAGTTTTGGCTTTGTTGAGGTGAGTCATACATATGTAGCCATGGTCATGGCTGCGGAGGTAGATGAGATAGATGGGGGCGCACACCCAGAGGTAGAGGCATGGCAGCCATACCAGGACAGTGTTCTGGAAGCACTGGGTGAAGTCTGGGTTCTCGGTGTACCATGTCCGGTTCCAATCCTAGAGGGAAAAAAAAGAAGAAAAGGAGCTCAAGGAGAATATCAGGATAGACCATCTCCAGAGTGAGGCCAAAGAATGCCCGCGCTGCCTCCAAGCGGGCTGCGGTGAGAGGAAAAATATCTGGAGGCAGGCAAACACATCCACAAGACACATTTTTGACCACACACACATAAAAATTTCACAAAGTGCTCTCAAGACTCTCATAGTTTACACCACGTCATTACTTGAGTGATAGCAGTTACTGTTTTGGAGGGTGAAGCGTGATAATGTGAGGTGAGCCTCAGCTGGAATCACTATTAAATCAACTCTCTCACAGTCCGTTACCAGGACCAACCTGGTTACCATCACCGCGGCAACTCAGATCAACTGAGCCGACACACAGAGAGACAGATTAATCAGTGAGTCAGTTTAATACCCACACACACACATGCAGTCAAATATGCATGCTTAAGCGCGCACTCACATGCACACAAACACACACAGTAGATTTCCCAACATTTTAACTATATTTAACTCTTATCTTTTCATTCATTCAAGCCAGGAACTCCATCTAAATATTTAAATGTTCCCAATCATCGATACATTGAGATTTATTCACAGCCAGCAATGCGCATTTGGCTCCAGCTTGTCAACAGGGAGCATTCACAACCGGAAGTTCTGAAGAACTTGCCTTCTCTAGTTTTCTTGTGGACTTTGTAGGGGGACAGTTAAAAGAGAGTTGCAGTCTAAACTACTTGAAATAAAAGCATGTAGTGGAATGTGAGCATCTTTCTGGGTTAAAAATGATCACAATTTTTGCAATATTCCTAAGGTGATAAAAAAAAATGGTTTTGCAACCTTGTTAAAATGGCTGATAAAACTAAGTTCAGAATCTAACAAATACGTTCGCTTTTAGCTGTCTCGTGTTACTGCTCGTAAAAACCAAACATTTCCTGATTTTGCTGTGTCACAGTAAAAGCTATAAATAACGGAGGACTTTTGTTATGAGTAACTTAGGGGGAAATAAAACTGTTGAATTAGTAGGGTCTGGTCGCTGCTCTTTTTCGATAGTTGGCTACTATTTTCTTCTTACAGTTGCTCCTTTTTTTGTTGTTAAAGATTTTCTTTCAGGCATAGACACCTTTATTTGACAGTAGGTAGACAGGGGCATGTGACATGCAGCAAAGGTCCTCCGGCCAGGATTCGAATCAGGGTCCGCTGCACATGTGGCATGCGCTCTTAACCACTCGATTACCTGCGTGCCCACTGTTGCTCCTTTGACCACTGCACAACTCAAGTGTATCCTTAGTTTAAGATACACATTCAAGCAGGTAGCCCTACCGAAATGCAAATCCCTGCTGCGGTGGGCTGACGTGCTGAGTTAAAGTGAGTAGAGCCCTGCCAGCTAATGTAAAGCAAAGATGCCACATGATACCTTTTGAAACAGCAATAAGCTATTTTTGCTGAGGGACAGCGAGCACCACATCACTGACATGTTCAGGTAGTAAAACTGCAACAATAAGCTAAAAGAGGTTGGAGAAATTCTGTTTAAGACAACAAAGTAGGGTGATAATTATTTATTTTTCAGGTGACAGATGTATGAAAGTTCAATACTCACATTAGCAGTGAAACACTGTGCATGTCATGTGTGCGTCTGACATGAAGTGAATACTGGGTTATACGTTTAAAATCCAAACAACACAAGGTTGTGCATTATTCAGTAAACCTGTCAAATGTAGTTTAAAACCAGTCCAACGCTTGATAATTCATTACCATCAAAAGACTCCAGGCCTGGCCAGGTAAGAAAAAAGAAAAATAGCCAGTCTGAAGGTTTCTTTAATAAATCATAGGTGATTTTTTTTTTATGTACAAAAGCTTCCAATATATGAGCACAATCAGCCAGATAAACATGGAGCTGTAATCAAGGACCAATAACACGCTGCAGGTCCCTCTGTACATAGTATGTATATATATACACAGTTGTATAACCCTTCTTCGCTGCAGTACAAACACTGCCAGATGGCAGCAAATTCATAAGAGAGATTTCCACAAACACCGGTCTGGACATCGCAGAATGCACAAAGAAGTTCAAGAACTTGAGGGACAAGTGTGTTTGCCTCTGAAGGAAACCTGGTACAAGGAGCGGCTAGCCTGGGGGGGAAGCTTGACACATTTTATTTGTATCTTTCCTGGCTGGGACCTCATACAAAGGACCGGGACACTTGTCATGAAATGGCTGTGTCCTACATTTCTTCAGTACTCTTCACACTACACACATCAGACTAAGGGAGCTGTTAGCCCATTACTCACCGAAGTGAGCAACCCTGATTTAGCCAGGGGCCTGTTGGACTTCTCAGGAGCATGGCTTGTGGGGTTATACATTGAAAATTAAGTAAACACAGGGCCAAAAGATGCCAGTGTTAAACGGAGCTAAAGTAAACAGAGTAATGTGTTAAAAAGGGGCTAAGTTATCCGAGGGTTGACTCTTAGCCTAGGGCTAAGGAGACACTGTGTAAACAGCCATCTCTATATTCAATGATGATTGGACCATGGGTTGCCTTTCCAGTTTTTGTCTTGGCACCGTATCACTTCTTGTTCCTCTCCTTCCATAGCCTGTCACGAGAGCACAAACCCATGGAGGAGGAGGAGCAGACAGATAGTCCAAATCAGTGACAGCAGGACGGTCAATCCAATGTGGGAGCCGACCCTCTGCTGCACTAGTAACGGAGGGCAGCAGGTTCAAAGCCAAGTCCACGAGAGTGAACAATTATTTTTAAGGCGAAAACATCACTAATGCTAAAGACTGTGACTTGGATTTAAATATTGGATGTCTATATGTGGTGTGAATACAATTAATACAAATTATTTTGAGAATCCTACTGCCTCTCTGTTGTTGAAGAATTAATTGTTATCTCCCAGGAGATACTCAGTGCCTAATCATTAAGTAATGAGAAACTAGTCAGTAACTACTCAGTATTATGTATCATTTCAAATGAAGGTACAAAAAAAAGAAAAAGAGTAACAAATGAGTCCATTGGATAGCTTCTCAGTATGATATCTGACTTTAACTGAAGGTACACAAAGAGTAACTAATGATTAAGTAATGAGTAGCCCTTCTCACACAGTGACTCCGCATTATCTCCACAGCGGAGGTTCCCCAATTCTCCGCCTTTGTTTGTTCACACTGAATCAAGCAGCTCCAATGTAAAGTCGCACCAGTGTGTCAATTCATACAGCAAGCCGGTGCTGTGGATCCAAAAGAGGCGTGACGGTACACGTTATGATGATGACGTCCGTGTATTTTTAAAGGTGTTTCCCCCTGTATCCTCCTATTAATCTAAACATGTACCTGCTGACTGTTTCTAGATGTTGTTCGCTCTTAATTACATAATTACATAATCGCCAGCAGTAAACAGGACGGTGTCTGACTCTCTCACTAGTGGGGTTTTCCGGGGAGAGCTCACCAAGTCTCAACAACACAATAGTGGAAGGAGACAAACACTTGGTGAGTTAAAGTTTTAAACAAGACAGACGTTGTTTTTTGAAGTTTTTTTGTGACGAAGAGTCAGTAGGACAGACATGATGACAGACATGATGACAGACAGGAGGACAGACAGGAGGACAGACACTTTTCCGCGTATAACTGCAGTATCATTTTCCTTATATAAGTTGCCAAAGCATGATGAGTCACTATTTCTGTTGTTTGGTCATGTAACGTTGCTTTGTGGGACATTTCTCTTTATTTGAAGGATCTGTTAAGTTACCACACTGTGAACACTATCAGATCGACACGCCCCCGCTCTGCACCGCTGGCTTATCCATTCACACAGATGCCAGTTCGCCTCTGCTGTGCCTTTGATACTACCTCCAGACGCACATCAAAGCTGCAGCGACACTGTCCCCCCTGTCCACATCTGAAACTTTCACAGAGAGGACGATGTGGAGAACCACAATGATCCCTGCACTCAAAGGCCAGTGTGAATGGGGCAAGAAACTAATGCAGGGTCACTCCTACCATTTTTTTTCTCATATTGTATATTTACATGTACAGTGTACTCCAAAAGCTGTCTTAGTTAAGTAACAGAATATTACTCCTTTAGTTGATTCTGATATTTATGAACTAATCATTATCTCATGATTCATTAATGTATCATCTCCCACTCTGTTCTCCATTAACTCATAATTATATACTATATAATCATCGAATTACAGTTATTGAGGAATTGCTCACATTTTGTTAACTATCCTTTCAATTCCTTACTCATTCCTCAGTAACTACTCACATGTGTGTACCTTACTGGAAAGTGTTACATACACATCTTTACTCAGCCAGGCTCCAATGGCAAACAGGTATATTGAGAAGATGTATGACAAAGACACAAATTCAGAGAAAGGGTAACTTTCTCTGTGCTGTTTCCATCCTTTCGTAACAACAGACACCGCACCGCAGACTCCACACATCAACCTGCCGTGTTTTCTAATGAATATCGACACAAAGGCATTCGCGCCGACAGCTACGCCTTCTCTTCCGGTGTCAACATCTCCTGTAGCTCCGACAACCATAGACGCATTCGGCGTCGCTATTAATCCGAACCGCCGGGACACGTGGTAGCGTTCAGCGGTTCGGCTCCAGCACGGGTTGTTATGTCATCTTTATGTGGCCATGCGACGAATGTCATTGACAAAACATACATAAGACGGGATATTTACATGCAACGTTATTGTTGTAGAGACCAAAAGTAATGTTCCATTAAAGTGTTTTTCACTGCGATGTTCAAAACGTTATAAAACCAATAAATGAGCTAGAGAGGTGAAGACAGTGTCCATCTGCCGGTAAGCTAATAGAGGTAAGACAATAATACATCTTTATCTGACCACACAGCGGCAGCTCGTAACAACCCGGCACGGCTTTAGGATGGAGGATAAAGTGAAAAAATAAACTCACCCAAAAAGGGTCGGAACTGCAGAACTTATGAAACCCCATTCGCCGCAACGCAATGGAGGTTTACGTCCGGGCTGTGTTTTGGAGCTCAGCTGTGGTTTGCCCACTGTAAAACGCAAACGGAAGTCTCCTCCTCCTCCTCCTCCTCCTCCTCCTTCTTCTTCTTCTTCTTCTTCGGCTCCTTGTTGTTGTGCTTCTTCTTCGTCTTCTTCTTTAACGACAGCTTACATCTCCAGTGCTGCATTACTGCCACCTTCTGCAGTAGGTTAAATGTCCTCAAAAAAAGGAGACAAACATTTAATTAAAGTGTCAGTACAGTAAAAGCAATAATTTAAAAATAATAACAGCAATGGAAATATATCATTACTGTTATTATAGGAGCATTTATAATAATAACAATGGCAACAATATACTTAATATACTGTACTGCCATCATATTGTAACACTGCCAACAGCAGTAACAATAACAGAATAATAACAGTAGTGAAGGCACAGTTAAAATTCAACACAGAATTAGGCACAGCTAAAGGCTAAAGAGTACAAGTGTATTTTAAGACGACTCTTAAAAAAGGTCAATAGCAGGGGAGAATCGGATAGTGGGATGAAGAGAATTCCAGAGTTTAGAGATCAATGCTTCTAAACAGGAGGAGGGAGGGGAGGAGGAGGAGTTTTTGGCAATAATATCTGAGAAGTGTTGAGCCCTAGCATTTTTGTCGGACCGCTGGTATTGAAAGGTATAAAGCTCGCCTTTTGTTTCTGAATCCTGCCTTCTGTGTGTTGTGTGCATTTGGGTCCTCGCCTTGTTTGCCAAATTGTCTGGTCCTGCTGTTCCAATAGTTTTGGAGCAGACTGTAGGTCATTATAACACAGCAAACACACACACACACACACACACACACACACACACACACACACACACACACAAAAAGTCCTGTCAGAGGCACCAGTGGATGTCTGCTTGGAAAATGAACTAGTTGTATGCTACTTCTGGTCCTTATACCATCCCTGTCTCTTGCATTGCAAAGCCACATTTTCATTGCAGCTTCCACTTCTGGTGCCATGGCCTGGTTGCTTTCAGTCGCAACTAAGTGAGAAGAAAACAACGGAAATGTAAATGGAAGTAACCATAATGGCTTAAGCCATCTGGACAAAATAGTTTACTTAAACAAAATTATAATATGTAAGTATTTATTTTTTACTCTATACTCTATGATGTATTATTCATGTGTTTGCACTAAATAGCATTTTAAAGTGTACTTCTTATGCTATATTCCACAAAAGAAATATTTCAGGGAACATTTCTGAATGGTTGTCTTAAAAGTACTTTTAAATAACCTTAAAGAATATTCCTAGAATGTTGAGCGTTATTTTCATATTTTCCAGAGAACCGTCAGAGAGCTTTCTCTGAAGGTTCATTGAAGGTTCTGAAGGTATCAGGTAGAGATTGAGGTGGTGTCCGAAGGGCTGGAGGCTACGTGGCTGGCAGAGTAGGCTGATCATGGCGAATCTTGATCTCTGGAGAAGAATGGAGAAAGCAGGAATAATGCAAGACAACAAAACAACAAGTGACACAAAATTATTCTCAACTAGAATATCTTTCAAGCACTACTACTCTCTGGAGCAAAAGAAGGAGGAGAAACTCTTAAGTAGGAGTTTTAAACACAAAATTATTTATTTACAAATTGAAATAATTGTCAGGTCAACAAAAAACAAGGGCCTTCAAACAGAAGATGTCGTCGTCCGATGAAGAGGAAAAGACAATCAATGTTAGCCCAAACAACAAAAGACAAACACGGCCTTACTAGGGCCCTAGGCACGAGCCGTAACTGCTATTATCAACCAATTGCACTCGTCAGAGTTAAACTGAATTGGTAAGTGCTTTTGTGAGTGTAGTTATTGTAATGCTGCTTATTTAGTAACTGATTTATTGTTTGTGGTTAGATGACAGCTGTGAGGAGGTGGTCACTGCGCTCTACACACCAGCGAGAAGATTGAGCTACCTGAGGCGGATGAGGTAATAATATGTCACAGCATCATTTAGTATAAAGCCTCCAAAGGAAGCTTCATGTAATCTAAACACAAATTGCAAGTTGCATTGTGGGTAATGCAGGCAGCAGGTTCTGAAAAGAAAGAATAATGTGTAGAATAAAAAAGGTGATGTGTCTGGCTCAGTTCTATCAGATTGGATCATTTGTTTTTCTTTCTTATAAGAGTGCGATGCAAACCACTGGACTGTTTTTAAAACGTGGCCTCTAAATTACCCACAATGCAACTTTGCCTGTGAGTGATATCACTGGAGGTAATTTATCAGATTACAAGCAGCTTCCTTTGGAGCCAAAGAAGACTCTATAATACTTCTTCACATATGTAGAACTACTCGACAAGACCTGTGAACCAATGTCAAAGTGATGGAGTTACCCTTTAAGTGTCAGAGTGGGATTTAGCTTCGTCACTTGTTCACTGGTAATGGTAAACAAAGGCAACATGACAATTCATGATCTGCAATCCTGAGGTCAGACTTGATTTACATCCTATACCATAGTCCTTTTGTTTAGTTGACTAACTAAAGGTTTGTTTGCAACCTGTGGTCCACTGCGGCTGTGTTATAAATATTAAAATGTGGCATAAACAGCAACAACATGAGTGGCAAGACAAGAACATGTGCAGTAGGTGAAAATTAAATGTCCGGTTTGTAAGAGGCTTGATTTTTGAGTCTCATTCTAAATACTGATGCTTTGAGTTTCCTGACTGACGCTCTGTGATTGTGTTTGACGAGTTGTGAATTCTACCTTTCTCCTGTAAGTTTTCTTTTTGAAATATATTAACTGACACATGGGAAATCTGAACATTGCAGTGTATCTGAGTACTGCTGTGACTGGAAGTGTAGGATCATCAATTATTTTCACACTAAATGTCCTGTGCATACATTATGCATGCATAATAGGTCTATATTATAGAATAATCACAATAACATAAAACATATCTGTATATTGAATGAATCATTGTCCCTCATAAGCAATGAAACAGCAAAACAAGTCAGCATATATGTATTTTTTTTATATATATATAAATTCTGCTTACAAAATAAGTATAAACAGAACAAAACTCATGGGCTTTACAGAGGATTTCCTCCAATTCATGGCAGTGGTGCACCCACAGGATCAGGTGTCGCGGGGGTAGGCAATCGTCTGGTTGAGTCGTCAGTGCTCTGCGTGCACCGGCTTCTCGTCCAGTGCCAACGTGTCTGAGTAGTCGTGCTGTGAAATCCCAGACGTTTCGACCGTGTTCTTTGCCTTCCTTCACTCTGGCTATTCTCAGATTCTGTCGCTCAGGAGGATTCAGCTCGTAAGACTGCCGTTCGGTTGGCTTTCTCTTCACTGGCGTGGCTGTCTCTCAGCTAAGCCTGGGGCTTCAGTGGGCCTTCATCCCGGTCTTTTTTCGGTTTTGGTTTGGGTGGCATTTTAGACTGTTTTGGGTTAGCGGTTGTGCTGGTGGTATATTTGTCATTCCTCGTGAGAAGGTGCAGCTATTGAGTGATTTTTGTTCTGTTATTAGCCTATTTTGTTCGGAAAATATACAGAACTACTTAAGCTTGCGACCCATCACTCCATAGCGCCACCTGGGCGTCCAGTACTGGTTACTTTTTAACTATTGATTATTAACGCATTATCAAATGTAGGCGTTCAATTCAAAGGGGTTTTCTGTTTTTCCAAATCTCCCCACTTACCCCAAACAGTGGTCATGGTCACCTCTCCAAGTATCCTAGGCATGCTATAGAGTTTTGTGTTTGTTATTTGTTATTTTGTAGTTACCAGACACCCTCTTCCAGCCCACACTCCACGTGGTATGTTCGCACTTGGGCGGTCCGCTCCTGGTCAAGCTATGGCCTGCCACAAGAAGGCCATAGCATGGCCATTTGGGTCAGATTCAGCCCACCAGAATAGTGGCCCAGATTTGAGCGAGTTCTGGTTTATTTGGTTCACAGTTGGCTGACATCTATAGCATGGCCAGGGGCAGACCACCCAAGCGCCATCACCCAAGCACCATCATTCCAACAATTTTGATACCTGGGTCAGGGGTTTCATTGGTCTGTTTTTTGATCTGACAGCTTTATTGGATACAAAAATGCAGATGAAAGGTTTGGATATCAATTCAAATTGTTCATTCAGTACTCAATTATGATTTTAAGAGTAACTGAGTAGAATACATGGTGTAATCAATGCATAGTTCGGTACAAATTAAATTGCAGACTCGAAAAAAAGAACTTAATTACAGATCTCTGAGCAGTAATTAGTTACTTCCACCTCTGATAGTAATGTACAGTAATGTAAGAACTGAAGGAAAGTCAGTCCATTTACCAATTTGACTGCAAACTACCTGGCAAAGCAGGCAAACTCTTTTGTTTTCTTTCACCGAAAACTTAACTTCAGACATTCAGTCTAGTTAGTATTTAAAAATCAATAAATCATTCAGTGAAAGTGTCCTCTCTTTTTTATTTATAATATTCCAAATATGACTTCAAACTCTTCATTTTCATTTTTCAAGTAAGACTTAGACCTGTCAGATAACAACAGTACACAAATATATTAAGTTATTCTTTAAACAGTTTCTATTCAGTCATTGGTGAGAAAATGTGAAATATTCTCCAGGAAAAGATAAAAATAACTATGAAAATCAGAAGTGAAGGTGAAACATATATTATTTTGGCCACATGGTGGCAACATATGGTTAGGTTCAGTTGTCATCATCGTCATCGAAGACGTCAGCGACAGTCCTGTGGATGGAGAGAGGTAGAGTTTACAGGCTGTCACTTTTTTATAAATGTTGAACAGGGTTCAGTTCAGTGTAAATAGGACTTACTTGTAGATTGAGCCAGTCACTTTGTCAAGAAAACCGTCTAAAGAAAAGAAACACAGTAAGCGTAAGCTTGAGTCTGTCGACAAACAGCAAAGTCCACCATTTCTCAGTAGAGGTAGAATCTTGGCTCCATTTTAACTTTACAAACAACGATGAGAGTTCATATCAGGAGGAATTCAGAGAACAATCGGCCAGGACAGGAAGGTTCTACAGTGGATTTAAACCACATCTACCAAGCATTGAAGAAAACAAAAAACTTTCCTTTCTTAAAGCGATAATATAAGAATATGTTTTAATATCACTGTGGCAATTACTCACCAGGCTGACAAAGATTTTCGCACACAGGACACAACTGGCAGAAACTGCACATCTGTTGAGAAGACAAAAGGCAATTCATACACAAAAATAGAGTCAGAAATGTAAGTATATGTCTCTTCACATCCTGCTTCATGCACCAAGTGAGACCAAAATTGCCATACAAGTACAAAAACACTTGCTTATAGATATATGGAAGCCCAGTTCTATCCAGACAAAAAATATATATCAAACAGTCAATAACCTTAGTAAGTGCTGGGTGACATTTGAAAACAGCACAAAGCCCTGACTGCCATGTGTATAATAGAGGAAATGGAGGTGTGGTATTGGTGAGACCTTGACTGGGAAGAGTGCTGATTTCTGCTGTTAAGTCATTCAAGGAACATTTTTTTCCTCACCATGTAATGATTCTGGTTGGTAGGACGGCTTAGATCTAAATCACGCTGGGCACTTTTTTTTGGCAGAATGATTCTCATGTGCGACATCAAGTCAAATGATGTCTCTAAGGGCTGAAAGCTTTGTGTCTGCTTGCACACTACAAACTTTTCACAGGATGAAAATGTTATGGGATAGTGGGACATTTTGGGGGACACTGCAAACAGCATCCACCTTTATTCCATTTTACAGGGTAGTGCTAGAGAAAAGGTTGTAGTCTGAGATACATGTATGTTCATAGCAAATTTGAAGTGGCGCAGCTGTGGATCAGCGAGGGTTGCATGGGTTGTTAATTCATTTGGAGGTTAATAGTTTGATCCCTGGATCCCCTGGCCACACGTCGAACTGTCCACAGGAAGGATGCTGAAGCCCAGATTGCTCCCGATGACTTTTCCACCAGTATGTGAGTGTGTGTGAATGACTAACATAGAAATATTGTGGGGTTGCTTTGGTTAGGAATAGCTGTATTACTTCTCCTGTCCATGGTTCCGATGTTGTGGCTGATTATTTTAGGCTATATGTTACGCTGATACAGCATATTCAAACATGATCCTCAAGATTTGCATTTTAGGTCACACTGTCCCATAATGAAGGACACACGGAAATGTTTTTTGTTTGTTTGTTTCTGTTTGTTTTTACGTTCATATAGTATTTCGGATAATAAATGTCACTTTTTTGCACTTACTCTCGCATGTCGACCTGCTTCATTGCCATTCTTTATAAAGCTGCTGAGTGACATCATCTGCCCTTTACATGGGGTAACAGTGTCACACTGATACTTAGCAGGTAATGTTTACCATCTTAGTTTAGTGTGTACTAATCTAATACTGTATGTGCTAATTAGCACAAAAACAAAGTACAGGTGAGACTAATATGAAAGTCATTTGTTCTGCAGGAATTTGATCATATACCAAAGAATTGGACAATCAAAATGTCGATCTAATAATGGCGCTAAAAAAAGTTAGTATATCACCAAGATTTCTTCCGAACCAACAATCTGCTGGCGGCGTGAGAGGAACAGTCAGAGATTCCCCAGATAAGAAAAGAGCTGCAAATGCCACTGGAATAAAGTGTTTTGTGCTGGAAGTACCTCTATGTTACGGTACATTGCCTGTCAAAATGTTGGGTTAAAAAATTTGTGGCAAATAGAGCGCCAATCTTCCGAGACAGTACAAAACCAAGTCACTGGATGTACACTGACTCTGAGGTGAATGCTGCCGATGGTGCGTCAAGAGGAATGAGTGAAGACATGTTCACACGGTTCACAAACTGGATTAGCGGGCCAGAATATTTTGAAAAGGGACGAGGAACACTATCTGTTAAATGTGAAAATATCAGGACAGGAGCGAGCGGTAGGACAAACATCAGAGGAGCAGAGGGGGAAACAGCCAGAATTCTTTCATTTGCTTCCGGGTTTGAGAAGAGAATGGGGGTGAACAGAAGTCAAATGTCACAAAATGTGTGTTTTCTCACCTTGCAGTGCTCACAGTGCTCAGCCTTGTCTCCCTCTTTACAAGGACATTTGTCACAGCTGTCGCAGTGCTGGAAGAAGACACATTTAATTAAAAAGAAATCAGGAGATAAGCAGAAAGGGGAGTTAGAAAGGGTGACAGAACTTACAGAGTGGACACATGTGCATGTACGATTGATACAAATCCAGCTGTCTAATCTGGACAGTTGCTTCCCTTTACCACACACGGGGCTGTTTGTGTGATTTCAGATTTTAGTAACATTTGCGAAGGTCGAATTTTCTGACTGAGCTTTAATGACATTTAGTTTCTCCTATCAAATTGTAGACATACCTCACAGTATTCACAAACTGCGCACACAGAGCCTGTATGATAATCATTATCGTCGTCGTCGTCATCATCGTCATCGTCATCATCATCATCATCATCATCATCGTCATCATCATCATCGTCATCATCATCATCTGCACATAATATTGATAATAAATATATTGAACAGATAAAGCAACATCAGAAATACATATTACGTCATTAATAAGTTAGTTCAAGTTTATTTATATGGTAAATTTCATGTGACAGGCGTAGACTTGTAGAATCTGTGTAAAATATAAACTGATAGTGGTTTGCCTATCAATTTTACTTCACGGTATTTTTAGTAACAACTTCTGCTCAGTAATCTTTTGGAATATACCTGTGTATCGTCATCTCATTCATTTCATTTGACCTTGATACTGTAATGTGGAGTGCAATTTCAGTTCATGATCAACTTAAAACAACCTAAAAGTTGCAACAGCACAATGTAATTATGCACACATGTTTTGTTTCAGAATATCATTTAGATAAAAGTGCAGAAGGAAGAAGACGTGTCAAAGTATTAGTAGTCATTACGCAGCAGAATGGTTTAATCGTGGAAAAATATTACTTAACCAATGCAATGTTATGTTTGATGAGTAGTTTTACTATTTACACACGACTAGGTAGATTAATCTGTAACAATGTATTTTCTTTTTTTTTATATATATAAGCTGACAATGTGGTTTGGATGTAAATTATGAATTTTTAAAGTAACCCGTTGATACAGTTGTTGGATAAATGTAGTGGCATATTATCTGGCACATGAGGGAAATACTAAGGTACAAGTACCTCAAAATTGTATTTCAGCACAGTATTTGAGTAAATATATACAATACACTTCCCCACTGTGACAGATTAACAATACAAATACATTGCAACTTACTTTTGGACAGAATAAGAATGTTATTACATTTGTAACTACCAGTAACAATTATATTTTGGAAGTAATGTTTGATCATTTGACCTATGTCTATTACATTTAATGAATATTGTTGCAGTCATATTGCATGTGTGCCCAACTGTTGTGATCTCCCAGGAAAGCATGTATTAAAAACACAGTTCAGAAGAACATGCTGTGGAATAGACAGAATAGATACTCACAAGGGACAAATGTCTGTAGCTCAGCATTCTGGACCTCATACAGGTAACATAGCCAAATACATTTTCACAGGCAATCATGCTCTCCATGCATTATTAACAGCTCTAATACAGGTCCTCTGCCTTTGGTAACAGATTTGCAGTTAGGCAATGTAAGATCATTTGATTTATTTAATGAATGAAAGTTGGGTTAAAGACATATGGACAGAGGTCATATTTTCCACATATGAATGTTCACAGTCATCACAAAATCACATTATTCCAAACAAGAAGAGAAAAAGCAGACAACCATTTCATCTCTTGACAATTTGACATTTGAGCATTAACTCTTTGACATCCTCATAGAAAGAGATGTTTCTCTCTTTTCCCAAACACTTTCTCCCTGAAGATCTGAAAAACCACCAGCAAATCCGCTGTTGTAGCATTTCATGACATATGAGAAGTTATACATTTGTTCAGCTAGTTTCACATGACTTTAATATTTGTATTAAATGATTTCAGTGCCAAATAATA
This sequence comes from Lagodon rhomboides, assembly GCA_039737535.1. NCBI lineage: Eukaryota > Metazoa > Chordata > Actinopteri > Spariformes > Sparidae > Lagodon > Lagodon rhomboides. The sequence goes on from CM077807.1 coordinate 10,668,325, forward strand.
AAAATTGTATATATATATATTTATACGTGTATGTATATATATATATATATATATATATACATGTGTATATATATATATATATATATATATATATACACGTATGTGTATATACATTCATCATTAATGTAATTTGCATCTAACATATGGTCAAAACTTATTCTGTATCTAATGCATCAGAACATCAGCATTTTAGAAAATAAGATGAGGTATGAAACATTGAAAGTTATTCTATTATATGTAGCGTTTTCAAAGTCCACACACCAGACTTGAAAAATAAATTCTGCATAATTGTTAACAGACAGTGGCATAAATGCTCCACAGAGAAAGAAAGAGAGATATGGAGAAAGAGAGAAACTTGACATCAGTTGTTACTTTTATATTAATGGATTTAGGTGATGGCCCTCCTGCACCTCCCCTCGCGCTTTATTCTCCCTCTGTCTGTTTCTCTAGCATCCCAATCCCCAACCCCTCCCCCCCCAATATCACTGTCTCTCTTTCTTTCTCTGTAGGTTCACATAAAGACAAAAATGCAAGTCAATCTGATCCAAAACAAATGAATAAGAAATATCCTAGTGGAGGAACCACACTGGAGGAACCATTCTTTCAAACGAAACACAAATCAAACGATCGCAGACTAGTGACCCCAGTGACTGATTTCCAAGTCAGGCTTTGTTTGTCTGAAATTGGATTTTTGTTCTTTCTCTCTCTCAAATCAATGCTTCTGCAGTCCCCAAGTTCATATCTAGCGTACTGTTCGAAGGACTTCGGACAGTCGGACTTCAGATGGGCCAGTTCAATTTCCCCAGAGTGCTCATAACTCTAGTTAAGCAGGGAAAAGAACACAGTGTCAGAGACAGCAAGGGAAACAGACAGCTGGAAAGGGGTGGAGGAGGGACTTTGATTACCTATGAGCTATGAGTCATTAAAATTAAAACTGACAAAGAGATGATGAGGTTGTAAGAATGTTAACGAGAGGGGAGTGGCTAAACCTATCGGCTTAGCCCCTCCCCTTTTGCACATTGACCCTGTACTGTACATGCACACTTGTGCACCTGAAATGCATCACCAACTGCATGTCAAAGGATCACCCTAACTGATACCTGAACTTCAAATATAACAGGCAGCTGTAACATTGTTACATTCCATCTCCGTACTGTGTTTTGGCAATGTGCCTCAAGTGCAGATGTCTGCACAAATGCTAACACAAGATGACAAATCAGAACATACTACTGCATATTCAAAGTGACTAACCTTCATGATCGTCATCGTCATCATCGTCATCATCATCGTCATCATCGTCATCATCGTCATCATCGTCGTCATCATCATCATCATCGTCATCGTCGTCATCATCATCGTCGTCGTCATCATCATCGTCATCATCATCGTCATCATCGTCGTCGTCATCATCGTCATCATCATCGTCGTCATCATCGTCATCATCATCATCGTCATCATCATCATCGTCATCATCATCATCATCGTCATCGTCATCATCATCGTCGTCGTCATCGTCGTCATCATCATCGTCGTCGTCATCATCATCGTCATCATCATCGTCATCGTCATCATCGTCATCGTCGTCGTCGTCATCATCATCGTCATCGTCATCGTCAGCTGCCAGACCTTCCTCGAAGCGGAATGGGAGATCCTGTGCCTTGGCAGTGGGTGCCAACGGGGTATGGAAGGAGCAGAGCAGCGCCAGCAACAGCGCAAGAATCACGCTTCTCAACGATGCCATTTTCACAGTTCGGGGTTGTGCCAACTAATGAGGAATTAACCTGGAAACACTGCAGGAGTCCAGCACTGCAGCTCTATGCCGATTTGTTCCCCAAAATACACAACCTCAAAAATTCAAACCCACTCACAGTAAAACACACTAGATAGACTGCAACAGTAGGAAATGGATACCAATTATAATGGCATCCAATAGACAAGGTCCAGTGCAGAGAAGGTATTCCAAGCTGAGATCCAGACACTTGTTCCCAAGTCCGGGTAAAAAGTCTTGTTGGAAAAGCAGGAGGCACTCCCTTTAAATCTGGGACTGCAACAAGACAGCGTCTTTTAGTACAGTGCAGCACTTGTGTGATCGGTTAAGACTGCGACAAGAAGCTGAGAGGAGAGCCCTCAGTTACTGGTCAACGTTGGAGACACAGACAGGACGAATGTGAGAGTGACAGAAAAAGAGCTTGACCAAACTATGGGGTAAGCTAAGAAGGAGGGGGGCAGTCAGGCTGACTGACAGGGGCAAATGCTGGTAGGCAGGCCTGCACTATCCATAAGTTATGCTACTCAGAGAAGAGGGGAGTGATTGAGGTGGGTATAAGGAACGAGTGGAGCTTACTTGCTTTTCCATCATCATCAAATATTTGGGTTTAACTTTAGATCAAGGGTTCGAGCTTAACTTTAGAGAAGACTGCAGTAGAACCAGGACCGAGCAGGGATGGCCATATAGTCAGTGTGAAAGGAGGAGGATGAGTTCACATAGAGCTGGGAGGATGATAGACATATAATTGTACACAGTATAGACTGACTGTTTCTTACAACATCTCTCTTCTGGGAGGTTAGTTTGTCTGTCCAGTGTTGCGTTCCATAGTAAGGTATCTCAGTAAGTACTGGCCAGAGTTCCATGCCGTTTGGTTTATATATTCATGCTCTCAGAGGATAATTATTACCTATGTTGACTTCATTTTGACTTCCTGACCTTTTCCTTCAGAAAACCATTTCCCCCAACATTTTGGTCAATTTGTAACCCTCCGATACAGAACTGGATAACTAATAGATGTTCGTTATTGTAAGAGGATTAGTCTTAATACTTTTGGTGATCCCAAAATCATGTTGGTGATCACAAAGGATGAACCCTTTCTATTTTGGAGGCATTCTTGTCATGTCTTTGGTGAAAATGATTCATTAAAACAAAATCCTTACACACAATTCTGTATCACCAGATAGGGCGTTGATATCAGAAGATTCTTAAAGGCTTCAATTGCCATCATTTTTGTTGGGCAAGGTTTGGAAATCACCAATTAAATCACCATTATCACGACTTTGGCCAATAAACTATGGTTAGGGTATGTTTAAATTTTAAAGTCATACTTACACAGTTATGGTTACAAAAAACCCTACCTTAATCACTTCTCTATAATGGAATGGAAACTGTTGTCTCCATTAAAGCTGGCGATGCTACATGCCCATCCACCAGCAATCACCTTAACGCTGCAGTAAGTGATATATTACAATGAGTGTTAAATACCTCTGTATTCCAACAGTAATCAAAGTTATAGGATGTTTGATCAGTATCAAGTATCTCTCCTCCCCCCACTATTAGCAGTAAAAGAGAAAAGATATTTTCTGGTATTCCTGTCCACTTTATCCAATCAGGGCGCAGAACTCCTTAAAGAGGAAGTCCTGCCTGCTCGTGCTTGCGCATAGAGCAGGATCCTCCTGTTTGCTGCTATGTCTGGTGATTTCCGCTGCATGTTCATGTGGTGATGGAGAGAGACGGGAGGGGGTACTAACTACAAAATGAACAGAATTACACCTATGGCAACTTTAACACAGGACTATACTTAAAATGAATTTCCTTCTTTAAAGGAAAACATAATAATTGTTCAAAGGTGGATAATATTTGATTTTAGAGTGTCCCTCCTCGATGGCATTTGGCATTGCATTCGCTTGTAATCATGGGAAGTAACAGAAGTAATTGTGTGAACAATATAAAGAGCTTTCTTTGAGAAAGAGCCGGAAAAGGCTTTCCATTTTTCCACCTCCACACACCTGGCCGGTCACTGAGTGAAGTAAATGTGAATGTCAGATCGTTGGTTTTTGGAAAGTAACACACATTATTAGACACAAGCCTAGGCCCTCTTCTGCTGGTCCTCGTTAGACAATATCAAAAGGATTTTGTTCATAATAAACTGACCCCAGTACCATCCACCTTGCTACATAGAGGTTTCCCTACTTCCTGCAATTGGCACTTAGCATTTGCATTATACATCAGTGGAGCTCTGCACGAGGGGTTCCGAGCGTGGGGTCCAGGGACCCCCAGGGGTTCCCCAGCAAAAAGGGGAATCATTTATTTTTACTATACTTCCATTAACAAGTAGCACAATGACAGAATGTGTGACTATTTTGGTCATAGGTTTCATAAACATTCTGTGATAAAAGCAAAAAAGGTATCAGATGCTGGATCCTGGCCCAAAGATCTCATCAAATGGGGGTCTAACTGGTGTCAGTTAGGGGTCTTTGACCTGAAGAACCCCAGGACCATCATTCAAATGGATCGTAATTCCTAGAGACACTTGCCTGAAATTTCCCATGATGTAATAGGCAGATTGCCTTGGAATTTGCTGAGTACATGATGGTGCTAAGGGAATAAATCATTAATGTTTTAATCACCCTAGGATCTTTTGTCGCCTTTGGGACAAACACTAGCTCTAAGCATAGTGAAATCATCATTTTCCAACACTACATACTTTGAAATGACATAACAGACCATTGACTAGCTGTTCTGAGCTACTGGACCTTTCCAAACGTGTTTTTTCTAATCACGTCTTATACCTCCAGTGCTTCCGCCTGCTGATGCAGCCGGAGTGTATGCTCTACGAAGGGTATCCGCCAAACTCAGAATCTGATCTCTATCCCTTTTACTTATCTCCCTTCCCCCTACACACTGCACCCAAAATAGATGGATTTGTGCAATGAGGAGTTGACAACTACTCTATTTTAAACCCCACAGTCTCAGAGTCAGTGTAATGTGAGCTTCTCTGGCTCTGTCTGTGTGGGGACAAGCACAGTATCCCACCGGCCCTGTCAATTCTCACCTACACATGCATGAGGAAAGAGGTCACTGACAGGCACGTCTGAAATACCTCCTAAACCAATGTAGACTAAAATCAATATATACATGTGCTCTGCTTGTTTTGCATGCCAGCGTGACACCAGTGATGGTGTTCTTACTCCTTTATCCCCATGTTGGACATGTTAATTTTTTTAAAATAAAACAAATAATGCTTCTTAAAATACATATTTGTACTCAAGTCAAATGAAAAATCCTGATGATTGTTGATCTTGAACTTTTAACCAGTTTCTTTCTCTTTTTCTGGTCAAATTTTCTTCATCAGTCACATCCTTAATGCTGGAACTTATTATTTTTGGTGTTGTTCCAATCGGCCAGACACAAGGACTGGGACAAAGTTAAGGCTTATAAGTTGTTCTAGACTGGTTTTAGATTCCCATGAAGTCCCTAAGTCAATTAAATCAGGTGCAGTAAAAAATTGCACAGCCAAAAAGTCCCATCCTAGTGCATTTAACCTAGAGGAGTCTTGGCCTTGACAATTATCGCGATTATCATTCATTTCTTTAAGCTTTAGATAACACATCATCACATCGTTGATACACAGCGTAGCCTTGAGAGCAAGTTCCTTGCGAAGTTTCTAAAGGCTAGTGGCAGTCAGAAACAGCTGAGATGGAAAGAGCAAAGGACAGAATGAGAGAGGAGATCAGATCGAGATGAAGACTGCAAAGTGGCTGAAAGTGGAGATGAGCTCAGACATGCCAACAACATTTCTTCGCTTAGTTTGAACCACTGACTCTGCCTGCATTGACCTACTTGACCCATTTAGTTGACTACTGCTAATGTTTAATTCCTCAATGTTTAATACAGTCTTAAAGAAATCATGTCAGTCATCATCAGTTTGGAATAATAGCTGATTCATGTGACACTTTGCCTCTCTGCTTTGGCTTGGGGCAAATGTTGACACCCGAGTAAAGACCCGAGCAGAGGACCTCATTTAACTCTAACTCGTCTGCGTAAAAATAAAAAATGTGTTATTTAAGGTGTCGGGCAGGGTGGTGTGAGGTGAAGAGATGACAGGAAAAGCACAGCATCAGCCCATTCATCAACCAGATATGACATTCTCCAACAGGATTCATTTGCCTCCCTGAATCTGATCCAGTGCCACATCCAACCCGAGCTCTTTCCATGTAGGGACGGTCTAAAGTGGGAAATCACTTTCCATGATAAAGTTACCTAAGGCGACTGGTGTGTTTGTGTATTGGTGCGTGCATGCGTGCATGAGAGAGTTAGAAGAGCAAGAAAATGAAATCAAGTCAATTTTATTCGTATAGTGCTAAATCATAGCCAAAAGTTATCTCATCGTGTGAATGAAAAATTATTTTCTACAAATACTTCTACTGGGTATGGCTCAGACTCTCAAGTTCAATGCAGACAAAAACTTTCTTCTGTCTCACCTACTCCTATATGTAACCAAACTAATTGCCAGTCATATACTCTAAATGGTAGATGGACTTGAATTTACAGACTGACCAGCTACAACACCAGCAGTAACTGGTCAATCTTTTTACATTGCAAGGAGAATTTCTCTTGACATGTGCCATCCAACCTAACACCATTACAGACCAAGTACTCCCCTTCATGGCAAGGACACTCTCTGATGGCAGTGCTGTCCCAGCAGGACCTTGTGCACAGATACACCATTACACTGCTCAGGCATAGGAAGCATTTGGGTTAGGGTTTGGAGGTTCTCCCTAGGGTCCGACCAATTAATCTGGCAGGCATGCTTAATGAAATGCTTTGCTGGCCTGGAAGGAAATTAATAACGTAATGTTTACATCCCCGTCATAACCCTAACCCTAGCCCTAACCATCAAGTCAGTCTTATTGATCACAATTTCCCTGCGCCATATTACGTTAACCTTATGCTGAGCACATGAAGACTATATTCACAGCAGCACACCAGGGTTTTTTCGTTTTTACATTTCAACTTATGTTACCTTGAGAGTTCCCCCTGCAACCAATAGCAAAGGCACTGGTCATCTCTTCATATACTTTATACACAAAACAATTAATATTGCTAAATAGTGTTGTAGGCCAGAGGAGGCGGCCTCACAAGTTTTCCAATATCAATCAATCAATCAATCAATCAATCAATCAATCAATCAATCAATCAATCAATCAATCTTTATTTGTATATTGCCAATGAACAACATTCACAATCGTTATCTTACAACACTTCACAATTAGCAGCTCTAGACCATACTTTAATAAATTATAACTGCCCCTTAAATGTAACTACCATTGGTTTGTTGGAAAATGCAATGGATCCATTTAATATATTACTGTCCAAGTTCAAATTAGTTGTTATCTAATTTGAACTTGGACAGTAATATATTAAATGGACCCACTGGAGCATAATGCATAACACTACATAAACGTGCATAATTTCCAAGTTCAGGCCTTTACAATTTGATATGAACTATATATTGTTGGACTTGAAATCTCATTGGCTACATGATGCATCAATCATCCATTGGCTGTTGTGTAAGTGGCTCAGGAGAAAGAAGAGAGAGTGGGTCACTTGTCTACATGATGACTAATTGGCTGTGGAATGTGATGCACAACTTTGTACATGCTAGTTTGTTAGCTGGTTTGTTTGTTGGTGGTACTTTGCTGATGTGGTTTTATCTTGAAATGGTTAGAATGAATATAATCACGAGAATCTAAGCTTTTTGTATGGCATGATTTTAGATTTAAATTGAGGCTTTTGCCTATTTGCTTAGCTATCTGTGGTTTGGTGAGCTTGCTAGATGGTGGGCAGGCCGCTGAGTTTCAACAGGACCGCCAAGGATTTGCTAGCTGAGCTATAAAAGCAACAAAGGAATGTCATCTAAAAATACAGCCATGTATTCGCTCACAAAAACGTCAAAACGCCATTTTCTGACCGGGAATCCATCAAAGAGTGCCTGGTGGACTCTGTGGCAATACTCTGCCAGACAGTCTTTACAAACTCATATTCTCCTAAATCGAAAAAAGCAACATTATTTGTTTATATGTCAGAACAGGAGATACTGGTTTGGATTTTTCCCATCAGGTTTGTTTGGTTGCTAAGCAAATCTAGGTGCTGTATCGTAGGCAACTGGAATTGTTTCAGTTTCTTGAAGATGTTTCACCTCTCATCCAAGACGCTTCCTTCAGTTCTAACTAACTGGAGGGTTGCAGCAGGCTTTTAAACTCTGTGTGGGAGTGTCCTTACATAGTTGTTAAGGACAGTGTGAGCTGAGTTTCAGAGTCGTTAGGGCCACCTGTGGGTCGTTGACCCAACCAGCCTTCATGAGGGTTGTTAGTGCTAGGTGAGTCCAGGTGTGAATGGTTGTTAAGCTGTCTGGAGAGAGAACTCAGTACTGCATTGTAGGTGGGTGATAAGTTATGTCTTAAGCAAGTTATAGTTTTTGTCAAAGAAACAAACAGGAAGACAGGATGGGTTGTGTCCATTACAGCATCACACTTTGTACTGTTCTCCTCTGTTTCTTGTCATTGACAATCCCTAGTGAATTATCAAAATTGTTTGGTTGTTAAGAAGCTTACATTCCTGAAACTGCAATACAGGGTGGGTTTTGTCCCTGAAAGCATTCATGATGTTGTGTATGGAACTTTAACATGCAAATGAACATCTTTTATATTCAAGTCATTGCCAAATGAGTTCATGCATTGCTGATTACGGCCTATACCCTCCAGAAAAATCCCTGGTCCTCGTTTCTCCCTGGCTGACTCATGATCCTGGTCCTCTGTCGTTCACTGCTTTCTACGCCAGCCTCCTGAGGGATTCCACCTTCACTTTCGGCGCAGCCTCCCCAAGCGGCTCTTTCCCCTGCAGTCTGGTCACCTCCCAGGACTTGCTTCACCCTTTGCCACCCGCCGCCCAAGACCTGCCTCGCCCTAAACACCTTGCCTCCTGGTTTCTCTGATTCTCAGTGATAACTTATTCCCTGTATAAGAATATGTTATCATGTTGTAACATGAAAAATATCTTGTCATAGCAGTAACAATCTGGGTGTCTCATGTGGCCCCATTGTGAATAATTGCCTCCCCCTGCTTTAGAGACGTATTGGGGCAGCCTGATAAAAGGGAACTGCAGTAATCCAGCCTGTAAGTAACAAAAGTGCGGACTAATTTTACTGCATCTTTTTGAGACGGGATGTTCCTAATTTTTGCGATGTATGGTCGTTGAAAGAAGGCAGTCCTTGCAATTTGTTTCATGTGGGAGTTAAAGGACACACCCTGATCCGAGTGAACTCCATGATTCCTTACAGTGGTGCTGAGGGCCAGAATAATGCCGTTCAGAGTGGCTATGTCATGATAACATGTCTCTAAGATGTTTAGAGCCCAGCACGTTGACACGCACTTTGTCTGAGTTTAGTAGCAGGAAACTGCGCGTCATCCAGGTTTTTATGTCCCTATGACACACCTGAAGTTGAATCAACTGAAGGTTGTATATTCATATATAAGAGACCTACATCTTTGAAGAACATCTTTTTCCAGAGAAAATGGGATCTGGGACATTTTTGGGATTGAAAAGAGAGCCCATACACCTGTTAAACTGAACACGAGAGATGGCAAATGATATAGTGCATTCAAGTGGGTGGATTCTTTATGCAGAACAGAATGCATCTCCTCACTGTTACAATGCAGAAAAAACCTGTTTATTATGACTTTGTTGTACAGAGTCGTTATCTAGAAACATACATAAAGTATCTGTATACAGCGGAACATACAGTAATAGTTGAAGTATAAAAATATCACATTGAATATGAACTCTGAACCGATATTGTAATATAGAGGGCATGCAATGGCATCCGTTTCCACATGATAACCCCTCCAAAATATAAATAGAAACACCCTACCACCCCACCATCACCACTGTGACTAGTTTCTTTTCTTTTTTTAATTCCACGTTAGTGTACAGATGACTGATGATGACAGCCGCTGACTGGACATTTATCTCAATGACTGTGTCATCATCGTGTGTCTAAATTGACGTCATGTCCGATTGTCTAATGAATAACATTGTCCACTGCTGCGTCACATTGTAAGCTTTTTGGTGGCAACACCTGTCAGGGGTGGTGCAAAAGGAAGATGATTAAGTGTGTGAAATTCTTATTACTCACTACAGAGCAGTCTTAATCTCTTAAACGAACATTTTGACAATCAGTATGCCCATCCATTGACATCCTCTTATTTCACGACCAAACTGTAACAACTGCAATAACTGTCTAGTACAACAACAAAAAACAATTTGACAACAAAATGTACGGCTAAACCTCTGGAGATTATTCCATGACGATGAGACAAAATCGTCGGCTCTGCTGTCTGTCGGGGATTAGATAACAGTAACCATCTGAAAGCACTGGTTGTATTCATTTTTAGCAAATCAATTATCTGCAAGCGCACAAATTCTCATTACCTCCACGCATATTTCTAATGTTACCTGCTTGTTCGGGCGCATGTCCAGTGTATGAAAACAGTGGCCATAAATAATAATAATAATTTTCTATTTTTGTTGACATATTTACTTCTTATGTATTTATTTAAAACCTCTGACTTAGTTTAGATTTGTGCTGGTGTTACATGGGAATTCAGAGCTGGTATAACATCTGCCCTGAGTGATCTGATCACAGATGGTTAGCTCTAAGCCCATCCGTTCACACCTGGCATTAATATGTATCTTGACATCCATTTTGACATACATGCCTTCCTTCAGTGTGGACCAGGACACATATGTGTACAAGAATAAAAGAATGTGGTCACATGTGATAACAAATGTGTGTTGGGGGTGCTCACACCTTTACTTAGAGGTATTCATGGGTGAAGCAGAGAAGGCTGAAAACGTAACAACTAAAATATTACCAACTTATTTAGTCGGTCCACCTCATGAATTCTCCTTTTAGCTTTAATTTGGTCTCTACCAACCGCACTCCCCAGAAAGGGTTTTGATAATGGAACAGTATTTTGCCTCATAAATGATATGACAATGACATTTTAACAAGGCACTCTAGGCACATCTGGAGCTTGAAGCTCAGTTTAATCCTCAGGCCTTTAAAGCCCTTATATGTATTGTTAATCATAATAACTTGAACATTTCAGACTTCAGCGAGTCTGAATGTTAGAGCTGTAAGGTGCTATAGCACACAGCAATGCATGGTGGCACTACTGTTTAAAAAAAAGTATGATACTTCCTCAGCATAGAATTCATCCAAATTAAAACGAACCTTAAACAGCATACATCTAAAATCAACAAAGTGAAAAAATGAAACGTCTGGCAGTATAACAAATAAGGTGCTCTTTGACACAACGGCCCTGAGTGACGTCAGTGCGTCGGTTTGTATTACTCATATTGTGGAGACATGCTAGAAATCTGTGTACACTATCACATCGTGTGGACTCCGCTTCTTTTTGGGGCCACAGAGGTCCCCATAATGTAAATCACTTTAAATTTATGATTTGAGGTCAGCTGAGGTTAAGGTGTGTGTGTTTGTGTTAAATGTGTGTTTGTGTGTGAGTGAGATCCTGGAGCTCAGAGTCAGCTTGGAGAGAGTGGAGTCATATCTGCAACTGAAGAAAATGATAATTATAACGACAATTCGATTAATCAACATTTGAATCGTGCAACAGTTTGCATAATATAACGTTTGATTTTTACATCATCTTACTAAAAACTATCCAGCTGTCTGTAACCTGTGGGATCGTACAAAAAAAATAGAGATCTAAACACATTTCCATTAGTTATATTTAGCTGTCCGGCGACTTTACCTCTGAGGAGCGGCGGGCGGCGGTCAGTGTTTATCAGGTTGCTCTGGTAAAGAGCGTCTGTCATCCAGGAGAGAGCGCTACAGCAGTACTCCAGCTGGGAGAGACGCACACAGACGGAGATGGGTTAGTGCTGAGCGGGCAGAGCCAACAGCTGCAGAGAAACCAGACACACCATGCACACACACACTCCACAAACAGATACCAGATATACCGCAGACCCATATTAATCTGCCCGTGCATGCGAGGATTGGACACAATACAAATAAGGAACACCCACTCTAATTTTTCTGAGCAGACTCTTGTCGCGAAAGATGATTCAGTGTCAGATATATCTCTTAAATTCAATTTTCTGGACTTGAGAAGAGCCTGGGTCACTGTTATAGGCAGCAATACAAGTGCTAATGACGGGTACAGATTAGGCTCCACAGATCATGTGCATTAAAGTGTAACTGACCTCTGACTCCAGCAGCCGCAACCTCCTGTCGTGGTCACGGATCTCTGCCATTTGCTTCAGCACACTGTCCACCCTGCAGGAGCGAACACGCATGCAAATAAACCGGCTGCGGACCTCAGCTAGAACGTCGGTCCCAGTTCATCAGAACCTCAGAAACCTCTTTACATAAAAGAGAAGCTAAAGAAAAAGTTGAACTGAAACAAAACACTTGATTAAAAGTGTAACCTTAATGAAAAGCGTGGTCAGTGATATTAATTACAAACACATGATATTAAGCAATATTTTCTACTAAAAAGATATTGTCTGTAGTGAGCAGTGGAAAAATGAATGTGCCAGTGTCAGTAGACTATGTGACGAAGACACTCAATTTATGGAATGACAAATAAAATGTATGTCATGTCCGTCCTACACTCTCTCGTTAGTTATTGGTTGAAATATACAATTTGCTGGGCTCCACATTCCACATATCTTTTTGTCAGTCAAACTTAGTTATACATGAAATGAATGCCCATTCCTAACAGTGAGAAGGAAATGGCTCTTCTTATACATACAGGATATCAATCAAATGTTATAAAGTCAAGACAACTGCAGAGGGAACTTACTTGAGAGATGTGCGTTTAAGTCGTACAGTGTCACTCTCCCTCAGTCGCTTATTCTGAGCGGAAAGGAGGTTTTCTTTTTGGATGGCCTCCCATGTGTTGAGGCGGCTGGCCTTTCTACCCCGCAGTTCCAAAACTGAAGAAAAAGAAGATAATGATATAATCAACACGTTACATGTTTAAACAAGCCTACAAAATGTCTCCGATAGAAGGGAAAAAAGGGGAAGAAAAAACAAAAGATAAAAACTTCGTAGAGTGGGTGTCCCATGTACAGAGGCTCTGTCCTCGCTGCAGCGGCCCCAGGTTCGAGTCCCCGTCTGGGGCCCTTTGCTGCTTGTCACCCTACTCTCTCTCTCATCCTGTTTCCTGTCATATCTCAATCTGTCCTGTCAATAAAGCCATATAAAGGCCAAAAAAAAATTAAAAAAACTAAAAAAGTAAATAAGTCAAACAACACAAAGATTATTAAACATGAATTATAATTAAAAAAGTTGAAATATGTTAAATGGCAAGATAAAAATGATTAAAGCCAGTAACTTAATGAGAATGAATGAATGCCTTCTTATATACGAAGGTTTGCTAATGATGTGACCTTCCTGATTTCAACAGAGAGGGTTTCACAGTCTATGGGCCTCTGACAGCAAAGCCCAAATCACCTTTACCAGTCATCCACCAATCTTAGAGAACACACTGGGGGGTCAGTAAAAAAGAGTCATTTGGGGTGAGGCCATTTAAAGCTTTAAAATAAAAAGTACATTTTTAAAAATATGAAATAAAACAGGTAGCCACTGTAAGTTGGCGATCACAGGAGTAATATACTCTCATTTCTGATAATGGCGTAAAGTACATTATACTAGCCTAGGCACGAAAAAATAAAAGCATGGATAACTTTGAGCAAATCAGAGGGAGCCAAGAATGATTTCTCTCTCTAGTGTTTTCCAGCAAAACTTTGTTCAGTGGGACTTTGGCCACCCTGTGAAGGAAAAACACATTTCCACCACTTCCAGCCACTACATATTGCTCATTTTGGTTTATGCATTTGGTCATTAACCAAAGCTTTTAAGCATGGGTATGTGTTGGAACACCGATCAGCTAAATTGAGAGCCTCGCCCCCCAGTCTCAGCTTCCTGTTCACTACAGTGATTCACAGTAATGTTCGTGCGACTCAATGGTGATCTCAGCATCGACCTTAACCTCATACATTGACAACGCCTGAACTTAAATTTAGAAGCAATTCACTTGACTCCTAACCTGGATGAGGCAATCCACTGCTTCGTGTCAAAACTACTCACTGACACTCAAACCGACTCATGCTGTACTTGTTGCAACTTCTCACCAAAGTGTTTGCTCTTGACTGAGGGGATGCGGCGGACGTATCTTTTGAAGAAAAGGTGGAGGTGTGAGATGATGATGAAGGGCGGCGCCAGGCAGGGCCGCGAGTGGTACTCCACAATCAGGTTGTAACGCTGAAACTTCCAGTAGGTGTCACTGCGCTCCTGCACTTTCGAAAAGGTGTAGCTGTGCACAGAAAATGGAAATCGTATTAGGCGTATAGAGAGCATTGCTTTCATACGCTGGGTTTCCGTTCTGTACAAAATACAGTACAATTTCTTCTGATGAAATCTGTTTAAAAGTACAACAGAATTGCCAGCGTACCTGAACATAGCAATGAGTAGGTTGACCAGTACTATGTTGGTGAACAGCAGGTAGATGACAAGGAGGATGACAACCAGCCAGTTGGCATAGGTGCTCATACAGGGCTCCGCTCCTGCTTCGATCAACGTGGTGTTGTTCGTGCAGGTATCTCCCTCCAACTTATCAGCTAGACGGAAGACAAAAGAAGAGGTCCGAAACAACGTGAGAATCTACGCCGCACATTTACAAGCACCTTGAAGAGTGACATCTGTTTTAACCATGAATGGCAGCGATAGCGGCTCGTATTCACCGAGTTGCCAGTTTTATCAGACTGAATGAAATCTTATGGGGTCCAAAATTTCACAGCATGCAACAAATCCCACCTGACTCAACCTTATTCAACATTCAAGACGTCTGTTGTCGCTCTGGTTGTAAGAGTACACTTGTGTGAAATTCTTTGGCTGAGAGACTCCACTTAAGAAATAGTGAATAAGTAATAAGATCTTCTTTAAAAACCACTTGTGGTCATGGATTTGACATGGCCACTGCGTCAGTCTCAACAGAGTAAAAGCTAGTTGGGCGACACACTCCTTGAACACTTCTTTGGCTGAGAGGATCCACTACAGAACTAGTGAATAGGTAATATAATGTATCATGAATTAAGACACTATAATGGCAATCTATCCACTTCTGCATCTGTAAAAAGTACACTGTGTACTGTCTACATTTGTGCGTCCATTATAAGTAAACAGAGGTAGATTATAGACAATCATTAGGTATTATGTATCATTGCATTTCTGTGCAGGCTTCAATCAACTGAGATGAAAAGTGTAATTTCAGAGGTTTTCATATTGAAATGACTTTTACTAACATTTCTTTCTTCTAATTTAAATGTGGAGGACAGTGAGAGAACCAAAGGACACTGTGTTTTACAGAGCCAGAGGAAAAAAAGAAAAAACAAAAAGAAACTATATGGACTGAGCCACTCACCATCCATTTCATTTATGGGTATTTGTCCAAAAATGTGCAGGTACGGTCTGTAGAACACCCGGCGGAATATCCAATTGGGACGCGGATCGTACGAGTAGAGGAGGGCCTGATTGGCCACTCCGTAGGCCATGAGCCACACAGCCAGAAAAAAAAGGAAGAAGAAAACGTCCTTCATCTGAGGGAAGCAGAGAGAGACCAGAAATGGGTAATGCAAGATCTGCCCTGGTGTGACTTCATGATCAGGACTGTGTCAGATCAGGTGCTGCTGTTTTAAGTCCAATGATATATGACCTGTTTTAATGACATAAAATCATAACTGTCATGAAACACCTTAAAGTACATTGGTCAATGCCTGTTATGTATGAATGGTATAACTATTTGGTCCCTATGTCACAGGATGATTATTCTGATGATCACTGTAGATTATTATGGGATGAAATGAGGACTTGACCTCATCTTGGAATTATGTTACAGGTTGCAGGCAGGATCTCATGACAAGCACCTCAGCAAAACATCTCATCATATGTTTTCACATACGCGGTTGCTCCTTGCTCTCAGATACCTTTGCACTGTGGTGGTTGAGTCGACAAGGTCTCAATCTATCCCAAGAGTCCCTATGAAGGTCATAAACCTCAAGCTAATTCAATAACAATCAAGAGGGAATGCAAAGATGGCAGATTCTGTTCTCTTGTCTTGCTTTTCGAAGAACTCCCGCCTGCTGACATTTCACGTTTGACGTTGAACAGCCAACATGTCACCACAGAACAGACCCCTGACCTGTCCGACACGATGGAAGCCCTGGGGAAACATGATCACTGTCAGATCACTGTAAGAAAGAGATGTGCAAGCTCGCGCTGAAATACTCATCTCTTCTACTTCTGCTCTTCTCCAAGCACAGACTTGACTGTGGCAATATGAAGGACTTTGCCCACAAAATCCACCTAGTGGATGAGAAACCTTTCAAACCCCCCCTACAGATGTGTTCCAGCATACTACCAAAAGTTCTGGGTGATTCTGAATGAAATGGAGAAGAGAGGCATCACCAGAAAGTCACCTAGTAGTTTGCCACTTGTCTTGGTCTGGAAGAGGGGTTACTACTACGAAGCTAATGTAAATATGGCACCTGCTTTGGTGAGTTGATTGCATTCTTATTCAAATGTGTAGGAGCTGAAACTGCGCACATTCATTTGTTTGTCTTAGAGGTCCAACAGGTGTGTTTGTATTTTCTGTACATTTTCTCCCCCTTAGTTTGTTGAAGGCTGTACCGTATGTTTCACCATCACCACCAACCGAATTTGCTGTTGCATGAGCTCTGCAGTCCGTTGAGATGGAGCCAGAGAGATGGGGTTACACATTCTGGGTCGGGCATGCTATACACTAACGCCGTGAGTGGTACCGAAGCGAAATTGGAGCGTGATGGAGCAGCGAAGTGATCCGCTCTCTGCACTTTTGATTGTGCAGCAGTGTCACAGAGTGGAGGTTCGTGACTAACAAATGATATTAGGCTGACTACACACACTAGCTTGCAGATAGGTCTTCGTTCTGGCTCGGAACTACAATAGCGACAGGTGATAGGACCTGCCGCCAAAGCCGTTTCTCATTTGAACTTCCTTTGAAACAACTCTTTGGTATCACTGATGTTTCTGTTTCACATTGCGTTACATTTGGTGACCCGTGCATGCACTCACCATTTTGCTAACAATAATAATCTTGGGCCCAAGCTGTTTGTGGATGGCAAATATATGGATCAGACGTAATGTGAAGACCATGAAGTCTATGGCCATCACAGCTCGGCCAAACTCATACGACCCGGGAAACATTCTGTAAAACAAAACTGTGCAGTCAATCACCAGCGATATGTGATGCGGTTTATTCGTCTACATCATGAAAAAATCCTCCCGTCACTGTGTCAGGAGAGTCACCTGCAGCAGAGAGCCAAAGAGAAGAGAGCGATGGCTGTGAGGTCGCACTTGTTCCACATGTCCTGGATGTAGTTCCTCATCCTCTGAAGCAGAAAGCTACTGCCCACACAGAAGGTCTGTCACCCAGAAAGAGAGAGAAATATGAGTCAGGATTTGTGTGGATGGATCTGCGCAGTGTGTACAGGTAGCATGTGTCAATGGGGGAAATATGTATTTTTTCATACTGTGGTAACTAATTAGCATTCAGACTGAAAACAGCACTGCTGTAAAAGGGCTGGTGGGCTTTGTTGCCTCAGGGACCACAGATAGCATAACATGCAATCCATGAGCCTAAAGAGTTATTTTTTATGTTACAAAGTTATCTACCAGCAATGTAGGCTGATTTGATTTGATTGGCCAACACAGTGCATTGCTCCATGAAGTTATGTTGTGTTGCAGGAAAAGTCCCTGTTACAAGCCCCCGAAGTGACATGAGAAAAAAAAAAACCTTTGCGAGATCTTGGCTTTGAAATTCAAGATCTCGAGTTTTTTTCCACTGAAATTAGGTTGTAGTTCTTCATGTTACCAGCAGGAGGCAATCGAACTATCTTAAAAATTCTCAGGTGAAACGAATGTGATCTCGAACAGAGGGTGGCGGTAATGCACTGGTAAGATGGATGCCAACCACCGTAAAACAAAAAGAAGAAGAAAAGGAAGCATGTGATCTCAACTTCCAGGTCAGTACCTTTGCGCAGCCAGAGCCCGTTCTTTTTTGCACTTGTTCGCCTCATGCTGGTAAAATCATGAACTGCAACCTAATGTCAGTGGCTATAAGCTCTCCAAGAGGCTCTAGTGGTGCTCATATGCATTGTCAGATTTGCATGAGCTCACAAAAGAAAGTCGAGATCTCAAGTTTCAAAGTCGAGATCTCGAGTTTCAAAGAGATCGAGATCTGGCAATGCCTTTTTTTTCTTATGTCACTTCGGGGGCTCCCTAGCCAGACAACCTGGCATTTTTTTTTTTTTTGCTAGAGCCCCCTATTGGGATGCCTACTCTGTCAACACTTGGCCTTGTTGAAATGAATGAGGGGGGTTCGTTTTTTTGAAGCAGTACTAATGTCAGTCTGAACACGGCATAAAGGTATGGTCACATTAGCCCTACATTTAATGAAACATCCCTCCACTATGCCCCCAAAAAGGATGCAATATCACATTAACAGTGGGTAACATATCAATCTATCATGCTGCAATTATTATTATTAATTAGTTTTAATTCATCTGGCTGTATTCTTTTCTGTCTTACACAGAGAACTTTAAACCTACCATTTAGTAAGTAATGTCAGTGTAAATTATTACTTAAACAGATTGGGCCACATTGTAAATGCTGCTTTATAATATGCGCGGCATGTCTTAAGTACCAACCTGTCGAATCTCTTCACATACTAAGGTGAAAACCCAAAAGTAAAGCACAAACTCCAGCGTGCTGGGGCCTTCAGGGGGCGGGGGCTTGAAGTCCACCAACAGAACATAGGCAAACAGGCAGAGGAAGAGGAAGTACATGAGTACATTGCCAAGGAATGAGGTGACGGGGGCGAACCAGAACTGTCTCCACCGGGACACAATAAATGGTCTCTTGGAGTTGGATGGCAAAGATTCTGTAGAGAAGCAAAATAGTTCAAATTGTAAAGACTCAAAAATGCGAGCAGCCTGCAGTAGTATCAATATCAATACTTTTTGATGTCATTACATCTAAAAAGTCACACACACACACACACACACCACAAGCTTCTACTGTGTAATTGTTTGGAACAAAGTAACCGTCCTGACGAATCCTGAACTCCATCAAGGCTGTTCATATTTCTTTCTTAAAGATTTAAATTCTGTTTCCTCTGAAGTTTACTCTGTCCTGTCAAATTTACAGCTACAGCTTTTAGTTTTGTTGCAAAAATGTGTCACGATATTTGCTGCAGTGACACCACTGTGTACGTGAAGCGGTGCATTAACCCTGGTGTCATAGTATCTGGGTTTTCTTGCCTGTTTCCTGTTTAATTTTTAAAAACGTACCTTTATCCTGGTTTCAGTACTTCATTCCCTGTCCTTTATCCTGCTGTTCTGATCACTGATTACTTTCATCTGGTTCTTATTAGCCTTTCTTTTTCTATACTTTTTAAGTGTGTCTGTGTTTCTCCCTCTTGGTCAGCTTGACTTTATACTTTTTCCTCATGTTTAGTTTTCTGAGTATTTTTGGATCTTGGCCTTGCTTTACTCGCCTCACAATTCAGTAAGCTTGCTGCACATTGACTCTTTGCTGTTAAATCATTTGAAATGCTCTCGCTTTGCCTCTGTAGTCTGCGTTTGGGCCCTCCTTCTTGTTTCCATGTACTCTGCTTGCACAAACTGTAATAGTAGGTCATGTTCACTGTTCTGAATGAGGGAACTGTTTCCAACATTTTGCTAACTTTTCTTTGCTGACAGTTCTTAACTTTCTGCAAGGAAGTGGTACCTAAGAGCATAGCCACTAAGTTCATGTAGTAATAGCTGAATAGTGATCAGAACCCACCTCTCATCTTTTCTTTTAGAGCCCTGAACTCTTCAGCGTCTTCCTCACTGCGACCCCAAACAAAGAATCAGGAATGTTTGTTAGAACTGAGAGGGAAAACCATCAAACAACCCTCAATCATGTTTGTATATTTGTATAATATTAAAGTAATATTCTTATATTTATATTCGTATTTACTTTTGGATAATGTCAGCAAGCGAGAAGACAGTGGCGTCATTCCCATCCAGACTTTCAGTGTCTCTGTAGGGGTGGATGTGCAAAGACCTGACCTCCTCCTCCTGTTCCCTGTAACATGAACACAAACAACCGACATCTTTTATAATCTAATCAAACTGATAAATTACATTCACACATTCGACAATAGGTGTCTCCAGGACATCATTTAAGAGTGAATTGAAGACCCCATATGAGTAGGAAAAATGGGGGCCCCCTGCTGTAACCATACCTGAGAGGGGAGCTTGTAGGTGAGCTTTTAGTGTTTGGGCCTTATTCTATGGACTCAACAGGCCACAGCCTGAAGAAACAACATAGAGTCTCCACCATGTGGACCCACCACCTGCAGGGACAGGCACTGGGGTCAGATGCAGTGTATTCCAGGCAGGGACCTGGGTCTCTTGACCCCTGGTATCACAGACTGGTCCAAGGAATGTGGAAATTCACATCTTTGGTGGGGAAGGAACCAGAGATGAAGCTGTGCCAACTAGATATAGACTGGCTCAGCTGGACTCATAGTGCCTGTTCTGAAACCAACTATTGGAGAGGGGCTGGACTGTCTCCATCTCCGGACTTGCCCTGGGTGACAGGCACCGAATGGGTTTTAGGGAAACTCACAACTCCTCTCAGTAAGTTCAAGTCGTTGCGACTCTGACTGCACTTGTGCACTGAACAGGAGCTGGAGTTCCAGGCCTTCTTGGAGTCCCTGGGTGCCATCCTGGAAAGGGTTCCAACTGGTGGTCATTGTTACCACCAAGCAGTCTGGTTCAGTTAGGGTCAGTTCCTTACACATTGGAATGGTTATCAATGTTTTTATCATTGTCAGAAGTTCCATTCTGTTATTTTGTTAGCCTTCTGTTGAGCTAGCATTGTGATCTTATACTAAAAGGTGGAGTTACAGTGCAGGCCACTGATTGGTCAGTCAACAGTGAACAACCGCAATTATCCAGATGTAGGATTTCCCAAATTTTTGGCTGGAGATTTTTCTCAAGCAAAACAAGAATTTGTGGTCAAGCAAAAGAGAGAGAACTGCAGAGCATAAGGAATGTGTGGTCTAGCAAGAATAGCTAGACCACAAAAAGCGAACAGCAGAGAAGAAAACCTTGAATGCAAGCGGAGCGTTGTTCCCCAATGGCTTGAAAAGTGAAAGGAAGTTGCCCCAAAGTAGGCCAGTTATCAACCCCCTAAGAGTACTCTCTGTACTGGAAACACAAAGCAGATCCGACATTTACTGTAGGTACAGTACTCTGAACTGAGGTGAAGTGCAAAGAGTGGACTCAAGACTACTCTCAGGTCTGGTATCATGTGCCTTAAGGCCTGTACTTTTATGATAAATTTAAATAGCATTTGACTCACAGAAAACGCAGAGAAGCTTTTCAGAGAAGCTTTTCAGATTGGTAAAATTCTATCGAGAATCCTACCTCACATAAAGTCAATGGTGCTACTAGCTACTGCAGCTGAACCTTCACTTCGGAATTTCTGAGGTTTGGAAAAGGCTTTGGTCAATTTTCAAGTGTGGAAATCTTGACTTAAACTGGAACCTTCCCTTAAAGGATACATCTTCATATGAACTGGAGATTGATCATTTGTTGTTCTGTAGGATAATATGTAGGTGGCCCCCTTACTTAAACATTTTGCGTTGAGATCTAGGTTTGGATCTAGTTCATACATTTTAAGATCTCGCGATCATATTGACAATATCCTGACTCTTTAGATCAGTTCTGTCTACCCAACAGGATTTTAATTACCAACACATCCAAAAGTTATTTCCTCCAACAGCAAGAAATTATCCATCACAAGAGAGAAGGTCCCATACTGTATACTGTCCCGATTAAAATCTCCTTCTGAGGCAAATGTGAAATCTGTGAGTTTGGGAAATTTAAATAAAATGTACTTGACTTGACTCTAGTGACAAGTGCCGTTTAGAAAAGACTTTTATTGATAGACAGGAGAACTCAAAAAAGCATTTTGAGTGCCAACTTCAATACAATTTTAGCTCAAATTCTGATTTTCACAAACAAATAAACACTTTTTTTTCCAGATGTAAACCCAATAAATGAGTCTTAAAACCAGGATGGAATCATACTGCAAACACACACACACTCACAAGCCAAATGACACAATAATAACACAGCATAACATGATAATAACACAACATTTACCTGAAGCTGATAAGGTCTGTGTAAAGGAGGGGGGGCAGGAAGAAAGTTAGAACCAGTTTCCAGACCTCAGTACTCCTCTCCATGTCGCCCCACCAGATCTGCGATAGCAGCGACTACGACAGAGAGCAGTGCCGTTACTACAACAGCTCCCAGACAACATTACCCTCACTGATAACGCATAAATAAATGGAATAAATATATATATTTTTTCAGTTTTATTTAGTTTATATCGATTTTGTGCATTTAACAATGAGTTAACAAGGCAGTTAAGCTCATTTTAGTTTTTAAAAAAGAGAATGAATGATACCTGAACGCCATCGTGGCTGAAGAAAAGGCGGGCGTCGGCCGCGGTGGCCATCTGCATGCATGTGGCACCGCCCCACACTGGAGACTTCCTTATAAGGAGAGTGAAGGAGCGACTTTCACTGTTCTGGTAACACTCACCGAATACATCTGAACACACAAACAACAAACATTATAATTTTTTTCTCATCATAATTTCTCCTAGGTTACTAGGATACACAGTTTTTGGAGGGATGTTTATGTCTTTATTATAGACAGTAGAGACGTGACAGGAAATGAGGAGATAGACAGTAGTCTTTCTGGATCCAAACCAGGTATCCTAAGTTTTGGGGTTATCTTGGGCTTGTATTTCTTAGCTTTGGGTCTGGCTCACCGTGTGCCAGGTTCTCGAACGTCTGTGCCAGCTCCTTCATAGCGACTTTGTTCTCAGTTTCACTCTCAAGCTTAGAAAGCTCCCTCAGCAGCTTACATCCACCCAGAGCGCTCAGCACCGACTCCCCTGCCTGTCGAGGAAACACAGAAACACAGGATGCCAATTAACACCTGCTCAAATGAAACCAAATTTGATGACAACTTTGAGAAACGGCAGCTTTGTGGCCTCAATGAAGTTTACTGCACATGGTGCTCATCCTTCTCCTCGCAGCACACGAAAATGTCATCGGCTGAAACTGGTTAAGTTGTGTGCTAACATTTACAGTTAAATGACAGGCGAAGTCTCACCATCTCCCAGAAGTAAACAGCCATTTCACTGCGGTTCTGCAGGACAGCCCAGATGAAGAGGGCCGCCCAGGGAGAGAGGCAGCGCTGGTCCCGGTACGTACAATCCCCCAGCAGCATCTTATTCACTTGCTGAAGGTAAGACACAAGTGAGGCAGTCATTGCCGACATTTTCATAAAGTAGTGTCTGTATCTCTCTTCTAGTCAGTATCCTTAAAACATTCATTTGAGGGGAGATGTTAACTTTCTGAAAGGTTTACCTGTAGGCGTTCTCCATTTTTATCAAGAATTGTACTCTAACAACATTGTCAGACTTATGATAGGCAGTCTAAAACCTTCATTCTATTTGTGAAAAAACAAAAAGAAAATCACTTATTGTAAATTGTTAATCTAAGATTATTGCTATTTTTCCTTTTTTTCACAAATACATTAAGGTTTCACAAATCTGAGTCTCCGGAGTCTCCTTACTGTGGTCCAGATTTGACTAATCTGATCCGGTCTCATGTGGTCTAGACATGAAAAAAGCTGTGAAATTTTTACTTTCACAAATAAAATAAAGGTTTTTAGGTCAACAGGAGATAAATGCTACGGTAAAAAAAAGATAATAAAAGTCAGGATTATTAAACCCTGTGATGTCCCTGGTCATATTGGAGTATTGTTTAATTTTTAATACGGAGAAGGTAGAACCACAGCAAATAGGTAGGACAGAAATATGACTGAAAATCAGTTTACCATGAGCAAGGACAATAAGGAAAAAATGCTAATCACAGACCGTGTCATTCTGTAATTCATTGGTATTTCATCTTCCCCATATTTATTATGTTTTTCAGTCCATGAACTGGCTTAAAAATGACAGAACAACGGCATCAAATTCCAATAAGAAACTGTGAACCCTAACTTCAGCGTCGCCTGTTGCAGTGTGGTGGAAATCTCTGCACGCGTCCTGCCAGTTTCAAATAAGTCGCTCACTGACCTTGAGAGCCCTCCTTGTGCTGGTGCTGGGGTCCAGACCCAGAGTTCCGTAGTAGAAAGGCTGACAGACATCCCCCAACAGGTCCCACAGCAGGCGGGACACCTGCAGCATCACCAGATACTCCATTACAACAGCACATTGTACAGAGCAAGGATACCTTCAAGGTGATTGCATAACAATATTAAAGTAATGAAACTTGATATAATGCAACAAACAGAAGTAATTACAGTTACCTGTGTTTCAAAAATAGCTAAATCAGACTCAGAGGACTGACGTGTAGTTATAGTTGGGTGATAAATATGGACAAATAGTCCACAGATTCACAGTCGCCAGATCTCAACTCAATTTAACAACTATTGGAGATTTTGGAGCAACGTGTCAATCAAAACACCAGATGATGTTATATGGTTTGGAAGAATGCTGCGCAACCCTTTACTTATCAATTGAACACCATTAACAGTATGATAACCCGTCCATCTTAAAGTTTCCTTCTTGCCCGTTCTCAACTCATCTCCCTCACCTCAAAGAGGCTGAGCTCCATTGCCGATCCAGGTCCAGTTAGTGCACTCTGGGGGCTCTTCAGAGGTTCCGTCACGGCTCCGTCCAGGTTGGGCAGGTAGCCGGCCACGCCCTGCCTCTCGCTCAGACGCCTCTGGAGCAGAACGTAGGCCAGCGAGCTGTCTGACAGTGAGTGGTACAAGTTCTCCAAGCGGCGGTACGTGAGGTACTCCAGGATGTTCAGGCCGTTTTCGCAGAACAGACGCACAAACTGGGGCTTGTTGTTGATCAGTGCATCGGTCATGGAGTCTTCAAGGTCCTCGTACTGGAAATAGTGTGTTAATGTAACATAAAATTAGTTTGATCATGAAGACTTTACTCTTTCAGTAAATGAAATATACTGCATATATATAAAATATATATGCATAAATATACTGATTGTCAACAGTGCAGACAGATGGATCCATTCTATATATAATCATTTCCTCTATTCAACCTGAATACTGTGTAATGTTAAAGGTCGGTGGTTTGTTTTTGTGAGTGACCAAGCAGTGTGCTGACATACATGTTGCCACCACAATGAATTGTGGGTGGAATAACCTTATTTTTCTTTCATAATCTTTCATAATTCTTTCTTTCAAAAGTCTTTGTGGCAGTGAAGTGTACGGTTGAGTCCTTAATCAGTGGAGGAAGGAGGTGTTGGGAGCTGTGACACAGCTGTAAACCAGTTGCGTCACACTAGGAATAACAGAGTCGTATCTCCTGAGTGTGACACAACTGGTTTATTAAGCATCTGCTTGGCTACCAGCTGACAACGACCTGACTTTTCACACAATAATCCTGCTGATATGTTCACGCTAACAGTTTTTAATGTGCTGTAGCCTGTAAAAAACAAGTAAGGCTCCTGGTACACTGTGACATCCCAAATCCTTTTTGACGTCTGGTGAATGGAAGGTAGTTTTGCAGTAGCGTTTCAGTTTGAACCTGACCTTCCATTGGATGTCTCCATTGAAGAGCTCAGATCTGGCGATGTCCACTCGGTTCCAGGCCACGGCCAGTTTCAGCTCCTCGGTGTACTCGCTGGCTTCGCTTGCCACACATTTGCTCGCTTAAAAACACACACAAATGTGGCATAAGAGGCGAAGGTGAGACATGATGAGACTGATCGGGAGAATAGCAAATAGCAAAAGAACGCAAGGAGAAAAACTGAGATGACTGGGTCACAACTTAAGGGTCTAATATGATCCCAACGTTGCAAACCATTTTTAACTGAGATGACTTCCCTTCTTGACCATCGCACCACCCTCCTCACCTGTTTTAGCAAACCTTCACCGGATCTCTTACAAGTTATTGACCAGTCACCTGAAAGAACTTGATATCACTACACTGGCTTCCCATCACAGTCGATTGACGGTTCCTGCGATCACTAATAGAACTCTGCAGGGTCAAACAGCTATCTGCATAGAGACAGAAATCTACTTCAGCCCCATGGTACCCTTAAATCTCACTGATCCACCTCTTCGGATCAGGGTTAATTGGTTATAACTCACTCAAAGTGTACATCTAAAGGAAACTGTAGCTTTGAATTTGTGGACCCTAAAGTGCCATTTTTAAGCTTTTTTTTAAAAAAAAATCTGTTTCATGTTTTATTTCTATCTGCTGTATTTTTTCATTGTTAAGCTAAATAACTTACTTACCTTTTACAAGGGCTTTGAGGAGAACTGTATCGAAGTCATCAGAACCCTCCTGTTCCCCGTGAAAAACAGTAATGAGCTTTCTGTTCTGACGTATGCTCAGAGCCTAGGCACACAGAGGTAGTAGAGGAAATTACTTTCATTTCATACAGGACATCATTCCATCAATCATGCAGTAATGTTGGATCTGTTGGTTAACAGGTGGGGTGAGGTTATATCAGTCAGGTTTCATCTTGTTCATTTATCCCACATACAATGCCGTTAGACAACGAACAAAAGTCAGTGTGGTCTTCTAGCTGGGAAAAGGTCGGTGGTGATTAGCTGCAGGAATTCAGATCATCTTCATGCTGACCCTGGTAGCACTGCCTCCTGCACATCACAGTACAGCCGGCCATGACCAGAACTCCAGTGTGAAGGAAACTGAGCATACTACACATCCCCCAAATACATAGAATTTTCCTTAGTTCACTCGTGTGCTGTCTGACTCACGCAATCCGCCAGTTTCTCCTGGTCGGCCTCAGCCGGGAAGTGTCTCCGGACCTTGTCAAGGACCCGGTCGCGGAGCTCCGTGCCGGGCCCTTCAGCGGCCTCGCCCTCTGCTGAAGGAGACATGGGGCTGAGGGGGACGGGCGAGAGGTTGCCCAGCAGCTCGCCGATAAGGTCTGCAGCTGGACCGGAACCAGCGAGGACCAGCCAGGGCGTGGCACTCCTCAGAGAAGCATCTATTCTCTGAGCCGGGACACACACACAAAGAGTCTCAGTGGGATGGCAATCCATCTTGCGACCAGATACATATACTGTAGGTATGGAGGAGCATTCATGCTGCTGCTACATTCCCTAAATCTAGCAAAATATTGTACCTGTTCTTCCTGTGGTAAGACAATATGGGCGACATATTTTGGTAGAATCCAAAAAAGCCTGTGATAGTGTTTGTTGTGACAGTGTCCTTACCTCCAGCATTTTTGCGTCTCCTGATATGAGCATGCACAACACTGGGATTTCAATACTGCCACTACCTGTTGGCCCAAGATAGAAGATTAGAAGAAAGACAGCTTCTCCATGGAAACATCACGCTTTAAGCAAAAGAATAGTTTCTCATGACATCCCACAAGTGATTGTAGTAGGTTTCTGAAACCTCTCAGCTTCCATGCAGACTGTCTTCAGCTTCCTTGCATTCTTTGTTTTGGCTCTTATTCATATAAAGTAGAGGTTTTGCTGGACACAGACCAGGAGCGTCCTGCTGTACGCTCAGAGATCTGCACGGATACATTTTGCTTTCACGTAATGTATTTGTAAAAGCATTTAAAGATCGGTTCGATGCACAGTGCAATGTGCTCCACAACCTCCACCACACGAGGGCAGGCAAGTACTTTACCCAGATAGCCTACACATACTGTACCTTTAATGGGTCCACATTCACTCTCAGTAAAAACTGTAATGCTGAGTTTTAGTGTGTCACAATGTTTTGTGAATTGGAAATGAACATGACATGGTGTTAGATATGTGTTCCATTATATAGACTTGTCTCAGTACTCTGGGTCCACTGGGTTCTTTTTTCCTTGTGATCAATAAGAGTATGTGCAGTATATACCTCTGATCTGTTCCTACGATATCTGGAGGTACTCCCAGTACAAACAGCCTCCATCGAAAAGGTAATGTTCATTATCTTTTCAATCTCTCCTTTCGTATCCAGACAGTATCCCTGCATTACTGGTGGACAGTCCCACTCCCAGGAGACATGTGCATGTCATTCCACAATTTCTCTAACAAAGTGGAGATACTAAATCTTTGTTAAATGTTGAAATTACCAGTGGGGTCCTGAAAAATCTCATTTTTGTCTTCCAGTCAAATTCCTTCCATAGATTACTGTTAATAGACATGTCCTCCCAGGTCCTGTCTTCAGTTATCACAGTTAGCTCTAGCTCCCATTTTTCTTTTACACTGAAGGTATTTTCACATCCTGTAAATGCATCCATCCAGGAGACTTGTTATATTAAGTTTAAGGATGGATTCTTTTGTTTTGGTTATTGTGATTGGCCTAGCCCAATTCCACTGGCTCATCATCAGATAGTTTGGTCATATTAAGAGGTCCCACAAATTCTTGGATCGTTTCAGTGTTGTTATATAGGTTTTCACTAACATATCACTTTTTACAGTGAGCTGAAAAAGGCATTTGCAACTTCTTTTGGTTGCAGCACTAATTGATTGGTTATGGGATGTCTGATCTTGTGCACCACTCAACTCGACTGAGCTTTGTGTAGTTGGAATGCAAGCAGCCTACCTGCTCTGTCACCCAATTCATAGTATTTACTGTCAGTAAATCTCAGTGCCCCCTCTGCCGTGCATTTTCATTGTCATTTGAAAAAGATCTTTATGACAGCAAGCAAATTTTAGCAAAATGATATAAGCCCACAGTCAAAACATGACGTCTTTATAGTGTTTTAGGCATTACAGAATTCATGTTTGAAATGTCTCTTTCTCACCCCAAATGCCAGTGCGCTGATGGGAAATGTAGTCCTCTAGACTCGCACGAAAGCTTGTCTCTCCGCCACGGCGGCCGATGCTTCCATCGTCCACCAGGAGGAAAGCCTGGCAGTTATTGTCCAGGCAGCTGGAGTCACGGGACGTGTTCTGCACATAGTAGCGGGCAGGAAAACTCCCCTTCGAACAGACAACACAAGTAAATGTGAATGAGTTTGTGGTTGGGAAAAAGACTTTATTTCATTGCCCTCAAAAAGCTGGTTCATTGTACTAGTCCATTATATTCCCACCGCTTGTATCCACTGTCCCATATTGATGGGAGGGAATCTATGTTACCTCACACAAAGCAAACACAAGCCGGCCACCGCCTTCGTCATGCTTTACTTTGTTCAGGGAACAACAACTCAGACCCAGACCTTCAGTGTGGTCACTATATCACATTGTTTTCATGAAGCGCTCTGCTGGAAGCAGCCGGGTCTCTGCTTACAGAGATGGTGCTCCACTTACCGTCCTCTCCACCTCACTACATTCTCTCTGTGCTCTCACACAATCACTACATCTATCATTATCAAGTCTTTTCTCTCATAATCTTCCAAGTTTTATTTTTTCAGACAAGTGAAAATGTCCACTAGTGGTGTTTTCATGGGTTATTGACAAGCCTATTGCTTTAAGAGATTTCTCATTGCTTACAAAGCCCTTAGAGGCCTCAGATGTTTTAGATTTATTAGATCTCTTACTGCCCTATGTCCCAGAAATGCTGGCAGCACGCTGGGGAGTGCTGGGATGAAGCCCTGGGGGGTAATAGAGAAAAAACGCCATGGACACTGGCTCTGAGGCCACTGTTTCAAAATCATATACTATATTCTCTCTCTCTCTCTCTCTCTCTCTCTGTCTCTCTCTCTCTCTGTCTTTCTCTCTGTCCACGAGAGACAGTCTCACGAACTTCACTTTGGAATCACCCAATATGACTTCAGAAGATAATATGAGCAAATTCGCTCAAGTGCTGGTCAGGACAATTCTGTCCTCCCAAAATATTGGTAGGGACATGGCCCTGCTGTCCATATGCCAACCTGCACCCTTGTTCTAAAATGACACATTTAAATTAGATTTAAATTGGAGGAAATTAAAATAGTAATTACCATTATGGTGAAGACTGTCGCAGCTGTTGCACAGTTTGAGTTTAGTTGTGGAAATTGTAGGAAAATAAAAGCAATGTGTCATGTAAAATGTGTCGACCTATGTAAGAGTTTGAGGTAACAAAACATTCTTGTGATCTTTTATTTGCATGTGTGTGTCAGGAAGGAGGGTGCAGCTTTACAATGGACTATCTCAGACAAGCTCACGGTGTACCTGGGGATTGACAAGCTGCTGCCTGTTGTGCACCATGCCCCAGGACGCCAGTCCCACGGCGATCACTTTCTTCTCGGAGAGAGCTGGAGCTGCAGCCCCATGGTCCCTCACCGCCTCGCCCACACAGCGGCTTATGCCCTCCCGCAGACCCCCTGTCAGTATCCAGGCCCCTGGGCGAAAGCAGTAAAAACAAGTAGTGAGGTGGGACACAGGAGGTGAGGTTTTAATAACTCAGCATACAGTATAGTACAAACAGGGCCGTAACACTACATGTACTCATCCCAGTGATCCACTGTGATCCAAACTATGTTTAAGTCTTCAAACAAACTGCTCCATGTTGCATTCTCTATGCTTTCTACTAACCCCGTTGTTAACTCTGGGCTCTTACCTGTGCTCTGTGCCGCCCTGACCAGCCCGTTTCTCAGGACGTCCCTCACCCACGTTTTGATCTTCTCGTGTCCCTCGCCTCCCACGACCGACACCACCAGGTTGGGCGAGGGCAGCCCCCAGTGGGTCGTCATCAGGGTGTAGACGATCTGAGGCGGCGTGTCGCATGACAGCCGCAGAAACTGGACGGAACAAGGAGAGGATTGTGAGTGTCGGACAGATAACCAGTGAGAGGGAATGCATTTATTTAATCATTTTTCAAATACAGACAGAGATACAATTAAAGTTATAGTGAATATAGTTCAGACCTACACTTGGGAATTTGACCGTGATGGACTTGATTCATGGATGTCTTAAAATAAAGATATGATTTATTTTGCAGTCATTATTTCAGCTGCTGTCTGTGTCCTACACTGTAACCGGTCCTGTCTTTTATACCTGTTTGAACATCCTAATATAGAATATCGGACAGCGAACAGTTTACTGGATGATCACTTTGTTTCAAAGGCTGATCTCTGCAGTAACTCTAACAGCTGGATCTGGATCTGCTCTGCTGTCTGCTTTTGTGGTTTGAGTTCACTTCCTGTTTCATTCTCACAGTTTTATCTCTCACTGGACGTGTCGGGACGTGATGATCCTGCTGATATATCCTTGATATTCATTTTCATACAAAGGAAGCTTCTGTTAAACACATTAAACTTCTTTTGGATTTTGTGTTGTGAACCCACGACATTAAAGTTGAAACTGTGTCTGTGATTTTCTGTCTGTTAGCTGTTTAACAAACAGCTGCACATGAAAAGCAAGTAATCATACAGTGTGCCGTGTGTTTATACTATGTACTGTGTATTTATACTGTGTACTGTCTATTTATATTGTTTTCAGTTTTATTTGATTTTAGAGAGGAGTTTTGCAGGTGTGTTGTCATAAAGAGGATTGAGCGGATGGCTAACTGCAAAATGGACAGGAAGTTAGCCACAATGACAACAATGCTTACAGGAGCTTTAAATCCCCAATCGGATGGATTCAGAAGCAAGGTTATTGGGGTAAAGTCACACTAAAGGCAGGGCTGTCGGGTGGCCCATGGGTTGTGTTCATCACTTTACCAAAGGTGCGCTGAAACACCTCTGACTGTGTGTGGTGTGGGAGCTCGGCGCTGCCACTCACGTGGCTGTGTCGGTGTCCGGCGCCGGCAAACTCCAGCTGTCCGAAGGCATCAGTGGGACTCTCCGAGGAGTGCTGCCTGCTGTCCCACTGGGTGACGATAGCAGCTGCAAAGAAGTCTCCTCTCGCCACAGAGTCGTGCCCCTCCTGCACACCACCACACTGACACAATGCTCCATTACTGGCACACAACACAAAAAAAACACAAATCCTGTTATTCTGTGTGTGACAGTGTCTCAAACACCCTGAGCCATTACAAAGGTATTCGAGACAATGAGACATTTTCTTACAGTAGGCTGCTTACTGGTCCATGGTAACCGACTCTACAGTAAGTTCCTGACTGCTACAGTGCTCTCTCTAGGTCAAACTTCAACAGGAAAGCTGTTCCGGAGCTTAGGGCCACTGACAGACACTCTATGAACTCCTAAAGTTTCAATGTTTAAATGTAATGTGTAAAAACTTCAAATCAGTTCTGAAAACAAACGGAAGCCAAGGCAGTGAGTTACATGATTGCTTTTGTCTGGTTCAGCTAACAGTCTGGCAGCGATGGTATATGTGTAGAATATGTAAATATATTAAGGAATACTTTCTCCAAGTTAGAGAAGAGTAAAAAAAATGGTCAGAGCTTTTTGAAACAATACAAATTTGATGAAACATGACAATAAAAAAGTGAGATTAGAATGAAAAATGTCTTAACAGAGGGTGGCCAGGTTATTACACTCATCGTTAAATTTTGATGTGGTTAATGACCTAAACAGAATTGTTTCAGGTGAGAGGGGGGTGCGGGTCATATGATAATCCCAAAGAGTAAACTTTCTGTTTAGGAGCAGCGTCAGCAACTTCTACAATGTCTCTTGGACGAACAATCAAGATACAATGTATCAATGCAGAGTTAGAATTCAGTTAAACCAGGGCTTTCCTTCATTAATGCTCCATCAAAAGGGTTATCTTCAGAAAAACATTAAACTACAGTACCGATTCCTTATGAATTTTATGTCATGAGTAAAAAAAATCATCATTATTTCTGCATCCTAGACAAGCCAGAGGGAGAGATTACCTGAAAGAGTCTTCAACGAAGGTGGTGCACTCTCGCTTCTTGATGATCTTGGGAATCCAGCTCTGTGAGCATGAAAACAATTTGTTAGAAGCATAGGTACAAATAAGTATGGAGAACATTACTGTGGAACAGGCACAAACAAATATTTTGAGAAGGTGAAACTAAAACTTAGCGCAATCAATTTGAAAACTAACTGGGTTTACAAAGCATTGCAGGGCCCATGTAGTAATATCCTCTATACAATCATGCGTTTCATAAAGTGGTAAACCTCCCCTCATTCTTGCTTGTGCTCGACTGAGCCTTTCGAGGATGCCCCTTTCATCATGCAACATGACACGATCACCTGTTAACACTGAACCTGTTTTTGGACCCCCAGAGATGCCCCAAAATGACGCTTTCACTTCCTGTGGCCAATCAGTGAAAGGGCTAACAGCTGAAAATAAATCATTTCTCTAACTGCTGTTAATCAACAAAGAGTACGTGACATTGGAAAAAAAGCGTAATGATAAAGTAATAACTATAACCTCCAACCTTGATCTACAGCTAGATTAAAATAACAACAGTGACATCAAGTGGTGAACCTGTTAACCACAACATATGGTAATATAGTGATGAAGGTGTAACAATATTACAAGGAGATAATGGGGCGAAACTCGCAAACTGTTATACATTAGTATCTAGTTGTTTATTAAAAAGCTATCTAACCCTAGTGCTTGCCAACATTATAACTTTAGTGTCTAATGCCAAAGTTTGATGTAAAACATCCTTATCTATTAAGTTATCTATCTTTCAAAATGATGTGCCATGCCAAAACACATATAGTCTTATATTAACTTCAGCTGTACTTGAGTGATTCTGGAGAAAGATAGTTGATAGTTGAATGTCATTCCTAGGTCATCTGCATTCAATGACCTGGAAATGCGACTCAAAGATCAACTGTCTTTAAAAATTGCTAACCCCACCTTTAAAGTGGCTATAAGCAGTAGGTGATTTGTTAATTTTTAACAGGGGGGATGGCCCAATGAGAGCACCACCCTGCCCCGACACAACTATGTACACCTCCCAAAGGACATTGTTACAGGACACCTTAACCATAACTGTGATATTTCTAATTCTACAATTCCATTCTATCCAGTTATCTTCCATCTCCACCTACTACAACTGTCTTTTTATAACTGAATTAAAGTAATGAGTAAATACACCTTTTAATTGTATGCAGTGGACTGAGTTTATTCAGGCAGGGTTTTCTCAGGCTTCTCACAATACACTGCAAGCAGGGTTATATTAAGTTACATGACGCACGTGACCCCTTGGAATTTTTTACCATCTAAATTCCTGGAAGGACAAACAATGAACATTGTGCAAAATAGTAGAGCCCGACCAGCTTATTTGTAGGCCGATTTTATCACAGATATATCGGTATCAGCATATATATTGTCCGATATGAAAACCTTACATTTAAAAACTACAAATACAGAATGGAGAAAGTCACTCCAGCAGGGTGCGTTTCAACCGGGGTAAAACAGCTGGTGTCACAGCTACCTCACTAATGGTTAAACTGCATAAAAATGACAACTACCAACATAACATAAGCCACCATGTTCTGAACAGACACACTAAAAACACTTACAAAAAAAGGTAACATTTAGTTTTAGAACATAAATAGCAAACATACTATTAATATTAAACTGTCAGAAAAAACTACTCTCTGAAAAAACTCAAACATTACTGAAAATAAACATGTTGCATCATATGAAATATACTATTATTTAATGTATCATAAATAAAGAGTAGCGCTTATCTCAAGTGACTTACTTTGCTGTAACATTGCATTGGTCAACATTCTTGTCACCATTGATAGTGGGCTATGGAGACTTATGATTATGTCAATGTTTCACTTTCTTTCATTTGGGACACCTCATACATTTAGTGATGTAACACGCTTACTATGCATGCTATATTCACATAGTTTGGTATCACTGGATTCAGCACAACCCCATCTTTTCAACAAGCTATGCTATCATATGTGTTTCTATGACAATCCCTCCAAGCAACTACAAAGTAAATGAGAATACTCTGCATAGATATTCATTTTTTGTATGTCCACTTATTTTAGTTATGTTACACACATCAATATATTCACATCCAGTTTTTTTGATAGGTAAAGCAACTTCCTGACCACAATTATGTCAAGTTCCAAAGCTGTCAGAGCTTGTGTTATTAATCTACATAAGTTTATATGTCTTAACTCCCATACGGCCAGGCTATATTTTTGTTCTTTTTTAGGTTTGGGGTGTATAACAATATGTATCAATTTAACAATGTTTGCAGTAAAATATTTTAACCTAAGAACCCATTTCATATATGGGAGACCTTAGAGAAGAGGAAAAACATTGTTAGGTTTTGTTCTACCTCTGGTAGAGGTATCTCAAATTTTTGGGGGCATTGTCACTAGCCTAATAGCAAAGCAGCCGTGCCTGGCTTGACTCCACTGAGCTGATAAACACAGCTGTTTGCAGGGTGCATGGTAATAAGGTACTGTATCTATTAGTGACTATGTCAGATTCATAACTTGTAATAAGACAATGGTGAAACAAATGTAACTTCTTTCCTCCTTAATAGATTTAATTCATGACTATCCAACCAGAATAAGTTAGAATTTGACCCAGTGACAGACATTAAGAATAACAAGTAACAGTAACTATTTAGAAATAGCCAGTTATCTCACTGATAAAGAGGCATCAGTATAAAACTCAGACTGTTTCCAAACCACTTAAAAACTCCTTGTAGTACATTTAAGTACTTTTTGCACGGAAAGTGTTTTCTTCCTTTCCTCTATCGCTTCCAGTGTAGTTGCATTAGGAAAGGATCTGTCACAGTCAGTCATTTTCTGTGTTGGATTCGTGCTGTGGTGTTTTTTTTGTTTCTGTGCTTGTTGTGTGTTCAGAGGTGCACTGAGAGGGTGGGTGAGGTTTAACCGCACAGGAGCCGATGACTCACACACACCTGCAGCAGATTGGCAATCAGCGCCTTCACTCTACCTGCTGCCAGATGATCACGTCAGTACTGAATGGTACATGGCCCCTGTTAGTGCTAAGTCGCTTCAGAGTTTTCTCCAAGCTACCTCACCTCCTCCTCCTCCGTGGCAGATTCTCCTGCCAGAGCCATTCACTACTCATACCTGCGCACTCCCTGAGAAGCATCGATACTACTACTTACTACTCAACTCCCTGCCTTGTTGTCCACCTCTGGCTCCTACTACACCTACTAATTGTAAAAGGATCCCTGTACATCTAGTAAGGAGCAGAGGAACCAAAGCTCTTTTGATGTACATATACACCAATCTCCCTACGATATCAATGCAAGCTGTCAATAGAAGTGAACACTTCTCTACTTTTACCTTCACTTTAAGTATGACTGCATGTTATTTTACATTTGACAGTGATATCTGGGAAATTTGGAAGGCCTTGTTCAGTTCCGTTCAGTTTCCAGCTGCTCCAGTTGAAATGGCAAAACTGAAGAAGAATTACACAAGCCTTTACTTGGTGAAGATGGCTCCTATCTGAGCCCATACACAGACTGGCTGGGCATGCAGTACCAAGATGTTAATCAGGAGTGCAACAAGCATATTTTAATTATCATTAACAAATTCATAGTATTATAACTGTAACTTTGACCAAGCTATTGTCATAACTAATGTCTTATATGTAAAAGCTGGGGAGCAGATTATAGCAGAACAGCCTTGAAAAAATCCGAAGCTGTGTGGCTGAATGTGCGTGCATGAGGTTCCATGTGTGACCGTTTATGGAGGAATGTACTCCAAGATCATGTGATCGCACAGACGGGATCACAGCAGCAGGAAATAAAAAGCAACTAACAGGAGAAGGAAGCAGACAAGAAACCAGCTGTATGAAAAAATGAAGAAGTGAAGAAGCGAAGTGTTGGAGCAGACACTAGATGAGAGCCAAGCAAAGAAGGAAATAAATGTTAGGAATGAGTGATGACTTACATTTAGGGCATTTAGCAGACGCTTTTGTCAAAAGTGACTTACAATAAGAACATTTGTCACAAGAAAGAAAGAAACCACGACATATCACCGTCGATAGAGTGAAAAAGAAAAAAATAGAAACAATTGTCAAGCCCTCATCTGAGGATTGTAGCTGCTATTTATCAAGGATACTTTAAGTGCATAAGTGCTTTGATTAAAGTGCTTACGATACGAACATACAAGTACATGGAGGTAAACGGGTGCAGTTCCCTTGACGGCCTTGAAGGCCAGCACCATTGTCTTGAATCGGATGCTGGCCGCAACAGGAAGCCAGTGGAGGTGACGGAGGAGGGTGGTCACATGGGAGAATTTGGCTAGATTGTAAACGAGGCGCTCTGCAGCGTTCTGGATAAGCGGCAACATTTTAGTCGCAGAGGCTGGGAGTCCGGCCAAGAGGGAGTTACAGTAGTCCAGACGGGAGATGACCAGCGCTTGGACCAGGAGTTGCGTCGTGTCCATTGTGAGGAAAGACCAGATCCTGTGGATGTTGTAGAGGGCAAATCTGCAGGATCGGGCCACAGCAGTGATGTTGGGGGCGCAGGACAGTCTGTCGTCGAGGATTAAGCCCAGGTTCCTCGCAGTTGACGAAGGCGATACCGTGACATCCTCGACAGTGACTGACAGGTCCATGCGAGGGCAGTCTTTCCCTGGGATGAAGAGGAGTCCAGTTTTTACTAAGGTTGAGTTTGAGGTGATGCGGAGATGTCTGCCAAACAGTCCGAGATGCGCGTCGCATAGTGGGTGTTGAAGGAGGATGAAGGAGGGGGGAAAGAGAGGAACAGTTGGGTGTCATCTTCATAACAGTGGTAAGAGAATCAATGTGATGTGATTGCAGAGCCTAGTGATCTAGTGTATAGTGAAAACAGAAGCGGTCCTAATACAGACTCTTGAGGGATACCAGTTTCCAGAAAGCAGGGTTTGGACAAGGAGCCGTTCCATGTGACCTGAAAGGTGCGATTTGTCAGGTATGATGTGAACCAGGTTAGAGCAGAGTCAGCAATGCCAAGTTCAGCCAGAGAAGAGAGGAGGATTTGGTGGCTGACTGTGTCAAACGCAGAGGAAAAGTCAAGGGGAATGCGGACTGACGAGAAGGCCCCTGTCGTCAAGTTGAGGCATGATTGTAGGTTCCAAAGAAAAACTGCTGTTTTGCTCTCTGAAACTAGTTGGTTAGCAATGTGTTCACCATTGCACACACACTGAAATTCCCACATACCACAGAGGCCTTCTCTTGGAACTCCTTTGTACCGATAAGGTGCTCCAAGGCATAAAAGATTTCGTGGAAGTACAATGTGTCACTTCACTGAGCGTGGACTGGTTCAAAAGCAAACTGCTGTTTTGCTCTCTGAAACTAGTTGGTTAGCAATGTGTTCACCATTGCACACACACTGAAATTCCCACATAACACAGAGGCCTTCTCTTGGAACTCCTTTATACCAATAAGGTGCTCCAAGGCACAAAAGATTTCATGGAAATACAATCTGTCACTTCACTGAGCGTGGACTGGTTCAACTTGTCTGTCTATTGACAACCTCGACGTCACCAGCAGTCAAGTGGGAGTGCTTTACTGTCTCTCTTACTGGTCTCTACCATCCAAATTCACACACTGAATATACACAAATTCTCTGCTGTTACTCAGCTGATGTTGTACTGCAGGATTTCTTTGATGGTGCTATGTGTTATTAAGTTTTTCCTCATCCTATCCAGTATTCTTCATTTTTTACAATGACCTGCACACCTGACTTACACATCATTATGTGGTTGCACTGCTTTAAGGTCTACAGGGGCAACCGTATTATTATTTATACGTCTTCTGCAATGAGTTTCTCCAAATTGAAGTATCCAAGCTGATCAAATCAAAGCCCTGAGCGCCTGTAATGGAAATATCTCTGGCTGGGAAAACCAACATAGAAGATGCAGTGCTTTTTAGAGATTTTAAGGCACACCTGACTGCCACTAAATTTCCAACAGACGCGTGCATGTCTTTACATGAGTGTCTGTTCCGCAGGCGGTAGAGCTGGTTGTGCACTTATTGAAAGGTCAGTGATTCGTTCCCATGACCCCTGGCTTGTTTAATCTGAGGGTGAGTGTGTGTAAATAGTCCGTCATAGAAGTACCATGGTGTGCATCAGGTAAGAAGTGGTGGATTGCCCCTGGTGATCAAGTCAGCACTTGCATGGCAGTCTCTGTCATCAGTGTATGAAAGTGTTTGTGAATGGGTGAATGCAACACGTGTTGTTAAGAGCTTTGAGTGGATGGTACACTAGAAAAGCACGCTATAAATGCAAAAATGTAAAGATAATTTGACATGTCAGTCCCATGAAAACCCAAATCCTTTTTACATAAAAGCCGCAAATAGCAGTATTGTTAGGTTAGATTTACAAAATCTGTGTTGCACGAACACAGCACAAGGCTGAACTGAATGTCATCAGGTGCAGCAGCAAAAGTAAATAACACTGAGAACCGTTAAAACCCTTTCTTTAGAGCATCTTAATACTCCTCCTCTGAAGCCAGGTACCATTGAGATGAATGTCATGCAGGTGACTTACTTCATGCCCCTGATTTAATTTTGTGTTTGGAACATGATGGAACATTCTCTTTATGGCCACATCTGGTCTTCATTTACATAAAAACAATTTGAAGTTAAAAAAAAAAAAAAGTTAAAAACATATATTGCTCATTCCAGATGGGGAGCTGCAAAGAGCACAGTGATGCATCGTAAAAGATGTATTACCCTGACAAGGCTCTGTTCTCTGTTTAGATGTGAAAGCTGTATAAAGCAGAGTTAACTGTTATTCAGAGCATAATATAGGATATATAACCTTAGTAAGGCATAGTTCTATCCTTAGATGTGGTGACTCCAAAAAGCATAGTTTAGTGTAAAAAAGTGCAAATAAATAGTTAAATAGTAAACTCAAATGTCTTTGTAATGATACTATAAACAGTTATAAGAATTCTAACAATAAATGTAATTATGGTGCTATTATCAACACTTATATAGTCTTTAAAAACACATAACTATGTTATGAAGCATCTTATTCTGACATTTAAGGGCCTTATTAGAGATTAAGAAACTAAATCTTCAGGATCCTAATATAAAGCATTACCCTTTGCACTGTAGGCCTGAGGGCATTCTTGCCCTGCCCTTTTTTCCCAGAAGTACAAATGCAGCAGGGCACTTTCATGATGAGGACTTTAACATCTATCGTCCCCAAAACTTACTATGGAAGTCAAATATTCTTGTTGGTCAATATTACTGATGGAAAACGACGTAAACAAACACATAGGCCTACCCCTTTATAAGGCATAAATAGGTAGAATTTCAGAAGAGCTGCTGTTTGTGCAGTTATTCCCTTATTTTTTACTCTACCTAAAGCAAAACAACTTGGCTTGTTTAAGTCAGTCTACCCCGAAGACTTCATACCAGCACAGACAGGCAGCCTGAGGCATTTCACGCTTTTACAAGTCTCAACCGGCACAGCAACATAACCAGATCCCCCTTTTATGACCGAGACTACACATAATATATGTTCTCTCATTTCACTCTGACTGTCTAAGTCTATATTCAGAAACCCAACACTCTATCCACACATCAATCAAACAATCAAACTAATCAGTGCAGCCAGAACGCTTCTGTTTTCTACAGACTACTAACTGTGCACACACAGCCTACCTGATCCTTCTCTTTCTTACTCCCAGCTTTTCCACCTCCTCCGTCCCTCTCTTTCTCCGGCTCCTTCATCCTGTGCTGTAACAGTGCAGTCTGATCAGAGAGATCCGGCTCAGCTGTGCATCCTGCAGCTCCACCCACTGCCTCCACTGTAGTCCGCTGCCAGCCTCTCTCTCTGTAGACTTTGGCCCAACCCCGCTGTCCTCCGTAAAGCCCCGAGCCCTCATGGACTCAGCTGATAAGTGTATGAGCGCTTGGCCGAAAACAGATATGGGACAGCACTTTCTGATGTTTCACTTTACCTTGTTAGCTTTGGAGTTATTATTTATTTGTTGTTATATAAATTAAATAATCCGGATTATGGTTGTTCTTATAACATTTAATGTTAAAACACTATGAACTTTGGGTAATTCCCTAAAAACAAAGTATGCAGAAATGCAGACTTACAGAAAGTGGGCCATAAAGGGGGAGAGACCTCATGCACTTAAGTGGACAGTGGGACAGCCCTTAACCCTCGCAGACGCAGGCTGGATTCACACCAAATATCGCGTTCTCGGGAAGACGCAGGTCCAACATTCATCTTAAGGGGGCTCTGTGGAACTTCTGTGTTGTGGTAGAAGTCATTAGTACATGTTAGTGGGGCAGAGAGACACTGAGAGGAGGCACTCGGCAAAAAGTCAAACCCTTTCCACTGTCCTTCACAAAGAAATCAACAGTACAGCAGCATCAAACTACCTAACCGAATCACACACAGGCTTGTATATGCAACCGAGAGAGACAGCTGCTTACATATGGCCAATAATAAATGTATTAATACATTGCTACAGATTGTTACATGGAGCCCCTTTAATGAGGGTTGTGCTTTTTGGCATGCCGATTTTACATCAGCTGCCAATCTGACTCGGAGCATGATGGATTGAAACCACAGTGGAGTGTGATGTAATGCGTCATGTGTATTCAATCAGTTTGACGTTGTGACCAGTTTAAAACACTTTTTTTTCATCTGTGGGTGCCGACAATCACTGTTAGCCTGCCATGCTTAACCTATTCTGGCAGAGTATAGACCGCAGATCAGATATTAATAGAACGGGGCAGTAGTGAGGCATCCTAATTAGCATGGCTAAGTCCTAGTGAACACAATTTCTTTTGCAGCGTTATGTTTCACTGATGCCACATTCATTATCTGATGAAGTCTCTTTATGTGGAGCCCCCTAAAGGGTCGTGGTGAGAACTTTCGAGTTACCCTGCCTTACCTCACAGTTTGTTTTTGGACCTTCCCTCCCAATACTTTTGCGTCACCTCGCAATATGTTTGCGTTCCCGTGCGATACTTTTGGGTTCCCTCACAAAACTTTTTTCCTTCCGTTCGTTTGGAGCCACATTACTATGGCTCAAACGCACTGACCTCTTCGGCCTCTCGCCTGGTCTTCTGCTGCTCCTGTCAGGGTCACTCATCTTCCCCAGCTATTTACTCACAGCAAAAGTGTCTCTGGGTTCGTCCAGTAGAGCGTACAGGATGCTGTCACCTGCTCCACCCGGCCTGTCTGCTTTACCTAACAAGCCCAGAGACGCTGCAGCAGCGACAGCCCAAGTGACATTGTGAGCCGTTACCCTGCTGGTAAACACAATCCACCATTTTTACAAATTTTGACAAACAAACAAAAACTGTAAACAGGGCAGCTGTCACGGGACAATCAGTAATTCATGGCAATATTTAGGAGAAATCTGTCTGACTTACTAAATAAACACATCGTTTTTGCCATCATTTTTCACCCAATTCGTTTATGAATTTGTATTCGTCTGCTCTAAAATATTCAATAATGTCAAAGAGGCCAGCAGCAGGGCAGTTTTGATGACCTTTTTACTTGCTGACAGCAACATCTTTAAGAGGTAGGCATCATCTTTACTTAGCTTAGCTGGGATATGTCCAAGATAGAGGAATGTGAAAGTTATACTGATTGTAAAACCCAAATATGTTTAATAATTGATGCCAAAATTTGGCTATTGCCGCACTAATTTTTTTAACCAACAAGCTCAAAGAGATATCCTTTCAATAAAATACATTTTTATGCCTGACTTGAAATAGTGCCTTATTTTCCAAAGAAAAAAAGATGACTTTCCCATTTCTTTTATTAACTCAGATTCACAGTTTCACTGCCTAAACCAATCTTTGAAAAAACAATAATCTCAACACATCTTAACAACTGAACAGCTTTAACATCTTTTCCTCCTTTCCTCCATATATCCTACTATAGAAAGTGAGCTATAATGTTAATTCTTCTTGCCCCTTTGTTGGGATTTGAGAGGGTATGTTCGATCAAATGACTTGTGCTTTGTCTCATATTTGGGTTATGAACTGCCCATGGGAAGAACAAACAGTACCCATTGTCGATCAAAAGCTCCAATTTCTTTGTCTGCTTTTCACTTTTGAGAGCAAGAAATGTGAGATACCCCTCTGGCTCACTTATTTAAGTTAACATTGTCATCTATCTGTGTGTGTATCTCACTTGCAATTGAGTCACAGTTGCCTCACTTGTCCGAATATACACATTTGATTGGCTTAATAGAATCATGTGAGATGCTAACAGTTGTTGGCACTAATTCCCTAGTGTTTGCCTTCTTCATTGTCTTTGAGACTAGCATTAGCATTAGCATTAGCAATTAGTTGTCACTATCAGTTAGCATCAGCTAACAGGTAAATCATCTCCCACCTGGAGTTTCGTGGTCCAACTGGTAAACTAAAGTTGTTGAGGCCAAAGTTATTTATAGATGGAGAGGGCACCTGGAACATATCATAGCCAAGCCAGCACAGAGGGGTCTTTATTCACTTTCCAGAGATGCTCAGTTACTTAATTAACTCCTACCTACTGAAATAAGTAGATAAATGTGATATTTCTGGGCCAGTATTGATTGAACAATATGATAGTATGTACAGAAATGTTTATATAGTAAATATTGCATATGTTGGAGCGCTAGTGTAGAGAAGAGTTCCAACAACATAGGGGCATCGCTAGGAATGCAAAACATCCGGGGCTTTAGCCCCGCAGACGGAGTCGCAGGATTTCACAAGTTTACCCATGGTTCATAGCGGTAGTCGGTTATGCTCTTCCAGTTAAACTGGTTGAACTCTGTTTACTGTGTTTACGCTAGCA
This sequence comes from Lagodon rhomboides, assembly GCA_039737535.1. NCBI lineage: Eukaryota > Metazoa > Chordata > Actinopteri > Spariformes > Sparidae > Lagodon > Lagodon rhomboides. Next base: position 10,711,932 of record CM077807.1, read on the forward strand.
TAGCTGTCATACTTGCTCTAATAAACGTCTTTTAACACAAAGAAAGCAAAAAAATGGACAAAAATGGGAGGTGGATACACAGTACGGATGTTTTAGAACATCGTGAGGACAGTTCTGTGCCCCTTGTATAAATGGTTATTCAAATTGAGACATTTATTGATTATTTGGCTACCTACATCCATGTTTACATTCTGTCTCAGACTACGTAGCATACCCTTTTTTTACAATGACAGTACGCAATATTATATGCAATATAACAATCAGATTTGCAATTTCAGATATAATATTCAACTTGCTTGTAGGCTACTAATCAATGCAACAGTGACAAATGTAAAAACAATAACTGACAAATACCAGGCAAAATAACATGATATAAATATTAATACTGTAGCCAAATAGCTAACGTTAATGCTAGTCAGCACATATGCTACCAGCTGGAAAAAAAACTATGCGTGAAACAGGAAATAACTGCAATTACAGTTAAATTTACAAGGTCCATCTTCAAAGTCTTGGTTAATAATGCTGCTGCTGCTGCTGCTGCTTGAAGTAGCCGTCTGAGTCACAGTCGCACGGACTAGCTTTCACCTCTTCTTTGGAGGAGGTTGGTCATAGCCCAGATAGAGCTCATGAGCTCAACATGTTTGTTGAAGTTGTTGATGTTTTACACAAGACGTTTCTGAAAAAACCTTCAATTTTCTTGAATTGTTGTGTCAACCAACAACGGCACATGTTTTTAAGGCACAGAGGTCCGGGGCTATTCCCAAAACATCCAGGGCTATAGCCTTGAATGCCTAAGTCTAACGACACAGCCTGCAACTACGGAACGTTCAAAATGCTTGGTCATCATGTGATTCACAGAGACTTCAGATAGATGCCAGAAGTTCATAGTGGCCAACTTAAATGAATGAATTCAGAGTAACTTGATACTTTTCTGGTCTGCTGTAACTCTTGTAGGCTGCAATTTTATAGAACTGCAGGTACACAGGGACAACAGAGTGGGCCAGCCTCCACTCAAGTCCATCAAGGAGATGGAGAAGAAGGCTGTCCGCCATGGTGCGTTAAACGACGTAACCAGTAATGATGGGATCCTACATGGGATCCTGTGTATTTTTCTGAATATTCTGTATATCTTAATCTGTTGGCCACATCTCTAATCTTACTGTCTTCATGGGGGGTCACACTGGGACACCAACATGTTGTCTCTCTTTATTATTTAATTATTTTGCAGATCATTATATAATATAGGAGACAACAGGCAAACAATATATTCATTCATTCATTCATTGAATGTCAACCGCTGCTGGTCGCGGTAGCCGCTTTATCCCTTTTTTTTTTTTTTTTTCAAGGGGTTGCGGGGAGGTTTCTGGAGCCAATCCCAGGTATCTAAGGGCGAAGGCAGGGTATACCCCAGACGAGTCACCAGCTCATCGCAGGGCCCTTTACTGATGGCAGAGGCCGCCTCCTAAGGTGCCAAGTGTACATTCTGCACATCAGGAGCGATTTTGTGGTTCAGTGTCTTGCTCAAGGATACTTCGTCAAGTAGCTCAGCTCCGCCCCGGGAGCCGGGATTCGAACCAGTGACCTCCCGAGCACTGGTCGAACTGCTCTACCCGCTGAGCTACAGCCGCCCCACACAAACAATATAATTTTAACTTAATAGAGAATAATAATAAAGTAATGTAATATTTTATTCACACTTGAGCGATACAAACTGGGAATATTGTCCTGGATTGCATCACAAATAAACACAGATGTCTTTACCTTTACCCAAAGAAGACCTTCTGTGGTTGAAATAATCAGATCAGTCAGATCCACATCAAATAAAACAGTAGTGTGCTTGATGTTTTTTCTTCTCTATTTGTGAAGTAAATAATAGTACTCAGAATTGAGTTCAGTTTTTCTTCATCCCCCACTGTGTGTGCACACTAAAGTGACAGCTCTCAATAAGACAGCTAACTACGTGGGGGAGACTAAATGAAGAACAGAGATGAGGAGAAACCTGGCTGGATTTTGTCAGGTATAACTAAATACATTTTTAAAAATTCTGGACCTCACTTATTTCTAAACCTTGGCTATGGCCCTTAGTACAACAGAACACAGTTCACCACTGTGAAAGTAGAAACACTGCTCTGTACTGTGATCTGTTAACTGTAAATAGAGTAAATGTTTACAGTCCATACAGTGCATGTTCTAAAACTTGACCTTTGTTGCAGGTAGATGAATTTAAGTGTCAGGAATAGTGTCAGTGATAAAAATTAAAGTTAATTGAATGTCGTTCATGGGAACAGCCCCTGTATGGAGAAGATTAAAGAGGACAGTTAAGACTTGGAGCAGGGTGGAGTAATTTCCTGAACACAAGGAAGTCACATAAAAACATATGCTTCCCTCTGTGAATCTCATAACAGGTTTACACCCAATAATATTTGAATCAAGGAAATACAGAGCAACACACATTCTCACAACATCAATGTCAGTTTCATGATTTATTTCTAATTAAGTAAGCTTAAAGATCCATTTTACAGCTTAGCATAGTCACAGTTTCAAGCACATGAAACTTGCCCTGGTGTGACCCAATTGTGGATCTTTGTTCAAAGATACTCTCAGCTTACTCCTCTGTTGTTGGACATGTTTAATTCCTCCCTGGAGCATGGTTCCCTTCCTTTATCTTCACCCCAGGCTTTAATTTCACTCACCCCAAAGAAGTAGAATCTTTTAATTTTGTTTTGGTCAATAATTTATTTAATGGATTCAGTTGCTATCAAGTGCTAGTGTAACTACAAACTCAAAAACCTGTGACAAGCATCTGCCGCCAAGACTGTTGCCTATGCTTTCCACTGTGGCAATCAAACCCCTTTCCATCACTCTTAGGCACTTATCCCTTAACACCGTGTTACGACCAGGGCAGGAAGGAAGGATCGGAAACCTCTATTGCCTCCTAGCTGAGAGACGTAATATCCTTTCTATACTTACTTATACTTATACCTTTCTGTAAATAAAATATCAGGGGTTGCTCAAATAATTTTAATAAAAGTTGGGTGCCTACCTTCTCTTTTGCTAATTATATGCTTCTTTGGAAGATTAGCATGATTTATTAAGTTAGTAATTTTACAGCGTTTTTTGTTTATGTGAGCATGACTTGTGAGAGGTTTCACCCTGTATATTGTGTAATAATGCAATAAATGGGTGACGTGTCAAACTTTCAGATGGACATTTAGTTTGTCCATTCTGGGCTACTGTAGCAACATGGTGAACTCCATTGAAGAGAACCTTGTGGCTGTAGCGCAGGAGGAAAAGCGGTCATCCACTAATCAGAGGCTTGGTGGTTTGATTCCTGGCCAATGCAGTCTACATGTCGATGTGTCCTTGGACAAGATACTGAGCCCAAATCCATCCATCCAATGGCGTGTGCGTACGTACGAATGGTTGTTGTTCCTGATGTCACCACTCACCAGTGTATAAACGGGTGTGAGAATGGTTTAATTTTGACTTGTGTTGTGAAGTGCTTTGAGTGGTCGCTAAGACTAGAAAAGTGCTATATAAATACAGTCTATTTACCATTAGATACAGATTATACACTCATGAAAAGGTCATGTTCAAAACTTAATACATAATTTTGAATATTATATACCATTTCTGCAAATAAGTCTTCCTCAATCCTATATCCCAGACCTTTAATATTAAATATCCATTAGAAAAGGCTCTGTTGGAACACTCCACTCCACTGTGTAACTGTACAAAGACGATAACAATGTTTACAACTTCCTCCCCTGAATCCCTGTTTGTGTTTGCGCATGTCTTGCTGTGTGCGTCCTTGGAGGCGACCACGGCAGATTAAAGAGACAGTACAGGAAACAGTAGCTTGATAACTCAGGAAACCAGTTTCCTGCTATTTCTGCTTGAAATAACCAAGGGGGCACTTACAGATCATGTGACTGGCCTGGAGGAGGAGCCACATAGGCCACAGAAAACAGCTGCTATGTTTATGTTGCCATCTGAGAACTAAAGAAGTAATGTGCCACTTTTGCTCTGCGGAGACATATCCAAGTTAATTTAAAAAATACAGCTTAAATGAACATAGCTTCTTTGGAAACAAGTCATAAAAGACTGAAAAAAAAGCATGAGACAAAATGTAAAGGAAAACACCAAACATCAAAACATTTAAGGTGAATGGATGCATCAAAAGTCTGAGTGCAAGAGATCTGAGTTTGGTCAAAAGTAAAGAGATAAAGTTAGTTATCACTCTAAGTACAAGTGTACAGTATGTGCATATGTACATATATACACATAAGTAGCCAACAAAAAGATGTAACGTGACTACAATGTGTGTTAATGAGATGTGATGGGTGATGAGCAGTCTCAAAGTCTGGACTTTGAGGTGTGGCATCTCCTCTCAGACAGCTGGGGGGTCAAACAGTCTATGTTCCTTCTAATGCTGGAGGCCTTTCATCAACATCTCCTTCTGTAGATGTCCTGGATGAAGGGGAGGCAGACCCTGATGAGCCTCTCGGTTGTCCAGCAGGTGAAAGTTAACTCAGCTCTCTCTGATGTTGCAGCAAATACAACAAGACCCGAGGATGCATCAGTTCATCCTTTTTAGTGAGGTTGTATACAAGGTTCTGTGTCAGCTCACAGTCTTGTAGAGAATCATTTTTTTGTGAAATGTTCAATCAACACTGGTATCCTCTGTTTATTCACTGGTAACTAAAACATTAGTAGATACCAGCTGCAAAGTATCATTGTCCATACATTTGTATTAGACCAGAGATCACCTGTTTATCATAGCCATATTCTCTGTTTGTGAATTCTTATATTCTTCACTGTACTTTGTTTTTTGTGAATAGTGCAGCTATTTCAGTTTAGGCCGAAGTCTGTGATATGATTTTTTAAAAAATACATGTTTGGCCTTTATATGGCTTTATTGACAGTACAGCTGAAGCTACAACAGGAAACAGGACGAGAGAGGGGGAGTGACAAGCAGCAAAGGGGGGTTCAGGGGGAATCCGAACAACGCCACCTGGGGACTTACCTAACCCTAACCCTAACCTCTGAGACTGGTTGGGAAATAGAAAAAGGACACACGTGCTTGTTACTGAATAGTCAGAGACGCAAGTTATAAAGTAAATGAATAGTTTGGGGCTGGAAATGCAGAGAGAAAAAAATAAAGGATTAAAGAGCAAATTGTAAACTCTTAAAATCAGTAAGGTGAATGAAGTTATTACAATCTTTTAAAAAGGCCTCAATATGAAATGTTAAAAAGAATCTGTGCAATTGCATTAATATTCGGTCCAACCCACGACTATGAAAAAGGAAAACTAAGCTGAGGCCATATGTGGAGGGCAGACTACACAGAGGCAGTGTCCAGGGGTGCTACCACTACTCACCCTCAGTGCAGCACAGCAATCCTCCCAGCAGAATGGTGCAGTCAATAGTGTATACCTGTGTGTTACTCACATACAAAAAGTGTAGGGACCTCACCATGGGTGCCTAGCCTCCCAACAATATGGCACTCTGCTTAGGGAAATAACTGAACAAATGATCAGAAAAAAACAACGAGTAAGGTAACAAAATAAAAAAAGTAATGTATCCCAGTTGGTCTTAACAAATTCAACCTTAAATATTACTAAGGAAAAATGACCTAAACAAAGGAAAACAAACTAAGGAGTTGAGTCAAGGCTGCATTCACAAGTGCATTTTGGGTTACACATTAGAGGTAAGGTAGGTTCAGGTACACCTCTATATGCTAGAAGGAAAAACAAACTAGCTACTAATACTGTGTATATAGTGTATACACAGTATTATTATGCCCAGTACAGGTGATCGAATGGCGAAAAGTCCTTCTGCAGTAAGTCTTCTTTTCTCTGAGCTTCCATTTTAAACTGCTGTGAAAGTGTGAACTCTCAGGTTGGACTATTTTCTTGGCCCCTTTTGTGTTTTGCTTTGTCTGTGTGATTCAGAGGTGCTGTGGAGTTGCTGGGCATGGTTTCCTGATTGGCCAGAGCTGACGCTGATCCCACATCTGCAGCATATTGAGGAAATCAAGTCCTGGTTAATAACCCTGATCTCCACTGTACTCGCTGCCAGATTAGTTCGTCCACCAGATGCCAGAGCATGACGCATCACTTCGGCCAAATTCAGCACAGAACAGGAAGTCAGATACTGAAACAGCAACATGACATCCTGTTAATTTTCATAATAAAACACTCTGTGTTGATGGCAGCACAAAAATCTCAAAAAAGAGACAAATACAAGCTCTTCTTCTAATCCTTCGATGAGAACCCTTCTTGTTGTTGTGTTTATAACACATACATATAACGGCGGTTGCGCATGATTCTGTATTTATCGCAGGAACCTCTGGGTCTCTCATCTCCAGCTGTCTGGCAGTGCTGTGCCGTGCACAGGGCCGGCCCAAGCCTTTTAGGGGCCCTAAGCAGAATTTGATTTGGGGGCCCCCCTCCCACCACCGCAGAGTCACCTGTGCTTGACATTTATTGACACAAACGTCACCCTATAATGTTCCATTATGAATTGTATTAATACGGTGACGGATTATGAACTACTGTCCCCCTGGGCACAGATGCATAAGGACCCACTTGACTGAGCACGGTGAAAAACCGTGGCGGAGCCGTTCCGCAGCGTACATGCAACCATTGGAGTTCTCAGGGTCACAGTAAGGCTTTGGCTCACGTAGGACCCATGTATAATCTCTCCTTGCTGGTCCTGTACTAGTATTGTTCCTAAGCCTACAGGGCTTGCATCTGCTATCACCCTGGTTGGTGCTTCCTTATCAAAGTAGGCTGGGGGTACCTATGACTGATGGAAACCCAATCATAGGTATCCCCAGCCTACTTTGATAAGGCTGGGGATACCTATGATTGGGGGTACCTATGACTGATGGAAACCCAATTTCAGCTTGTTAAGTTGACTTACAATATTTTCATCCTTGTTTTTCTACTAGGACCACTCCTATGCACTGCCTTCATCACCTGACGATCAGAGGGCCAGACTCAGTGGAGCCTTAGCTAGGGTGGAGAGTCTGGAAGGAGAGAAGAGGAATGTGAAGGGCAGAGAAAGGAGGGCAAAGAACACTGTGTGTGGTCTTCTGAAGGATCTCAGGGTGAAGAAAGTTATAGATGAAGAGTTGAAAGAGCAGCTCGATTTATACTCAATAAAATATCAAATTTGATACATCCTACGTGTGTGAAGGAGAGGTATCACAGGTCCAAGTGGGTGAATTTGGAGAAAATTTGGGTAGTTGACCAATTTTGACATATCATTTTACATCTTCATTTCTAAGGAGCTATGTAAACCTGTTGTGATGCTGTTCATTGTTCTTTTACAATTATGATGCCAATGATTAGCCTCCTGTTATTGTGTAGGTAAACATTAAAATGACTGGCTAAATTCACTTAGAAAAGATTTAAAATTGTAAAAAGTATCACCAATTGCACATTTGACCCCTCCTGTAATCTTATGATATTTATCATCAACATTCCTTGACTTTTATTCACCAATCGACAGGCTCATAACAAGGAAATAAGACTTTTGGTTTGGATTTTCATGTTTCACAGTACTGTGTAAGATATTTTCTGCATAAATCTTCTGCATATGAGATGTATAAATGGGTAATTTGACAATTGTTGAAGGCTTACCAGTTAGTAACCCATAAAAAGATGTCCATGTTCCAGAAGAGGCTGAAATTGACGATAAAGGACACGCAGTTGGGGTTGCATGCAGACAAGAGCATGACAAGTAATGATGAGGAAGAGTGGCTGAGATTCTGGTTCTCTTCACGGGGCGGGTCTGGGCTCAAAGGGATTGTGTTGTTAGTCCAGGAGAGGTCCTCCGTGATGTGCACGCCCAGAGATGTGATGCTGCTGACCCTCTCCACAGCAGAACCATTGACCATTGACCACATTTAGGGATAACTGTTAATGCCCAAGCTGCATCCAATAGAAATGGACAGGAGATGATGTTCTATAAAGACTCAGATTAGACCACACAGGAATAAATAAAACATTGTTTTTGGTAGGGAAAAGTATATCAGATAAATGTTTGTCATGTAAAATGACAATGAATGCAGAACAAATGGAGGGATGGAGGGTGAAGGACAGAGAGAAAACCATTGTATTTATATTGTATTAATATTTGAAGGAGAAAGGGGTGATTGATAGAATCTGGGGATTTTCACCCTTTTGTTTAGTTAGTTAGCTCTGCTTGTTTGAAATAATTGCTTTACTTTATTTGCTCTATGATGTAGTTTCACATTTCCCCATGTTACATTCCTTGGTACAGCAGGTGGCGGTATGCACCTTGAAAGACATGGTCGCAACCCGTCCTAACAACAAACGAAGAAGAAGACGAAGCGGAAGAAGAAGAGGAAGAACAAGAAGACGTCGAGGAAGAGTAGAGTCAGGCAGCAGTTCGAAATGGCCGCGCCTGCAGAGAGGATGGAGGTAAGATCTTACAATGCAGTAAACTCCTCCGACTCACCGTGGTTAGATACAGAGAGATATTTTTATAACGCACGGAAGGATGTTTCAGATATTTACTCTTTCTAAAATGACCGGTGTTCTCATTACTTAGCTCAGTAACAGATAGTGATGCATCCATTTTAGCGATAACTCGTGTGGTGTATCTGCCGTTGCCGCTCATTCATTCAGCGGCAGGGGAAGAAACACTACCTGGCAGACGTTATATTTAATTTAAACTATTTAAATATGTCGTATTTACATGAAAATCGAAGTTGACGGCCAACACTGATATTTTTATAAGCGACCGCAGAAAAGTTTTAGTTGGTGCGACAGCCGGCCGGCTGTGAGTCAAAGACCCTGTGGGACCGCATGGGACTTTAGCTTCTCAGCTAATTAGCTAGCTAGCTCGCTAGCTATTTCAGGCATGGATGCTGCTTATTCCCCTGCGCTGGTATGAGCTTGTTTTAACAGGACGACATAGTTGTGTAGAAATATTGATATATATTGGGTTATCAGTGGCATCCACATCCAATTTAGCTTTGACCTTGTTACGAAATGATTTCTTGCTGGTCGGCTAAGTAGTGAGCTAGCACAGCCGGTTGAAGCGACGCGGCTGTAACGCCAGCCGTAATCCCATAGTTGGCTAAATTGAGTGTAAAGGCCTGGCAGTCACAGCCGGTGATCGGCTGTAATTTAAAAACCCTGTCTGAATCGGTAGACGACCAGGATCCGAGTTAAAGTGTCCGTCGATCCAGTCGGAAGGCCATTGTCTCACACGGAGTACTATAAACCATGTGCTCCCTTCTGTTTAATTCTGGCCCAGTCTCTGTTAACCAGGGCAGTCTACCTCTGTGCTCATTAAGACAGGCACTTTCACACGGCATAATCAAACTATAACATCGTTTATATGAAGTTTACATTTATCTTTTTAGATTACAATTAATTATGGTTAAAACTAGTATCCACTTGGAGGTTTCTGTGAGTGAGACGGTTTTACATTGTTCACCTGACCGTTGTTCAAGTCATTCCAGTTTCTTGTAATTGGTGATCAACCACAAATAACTCTTCAGTATTGTTAAAAAGGGCTTCAACAAGGCAACTATTTTACGTTTGTCCAAAAAAAGGCTCCAATAAAAAAAATGTGATGTCTGATCTCTACAACTGTAGAGAATCACTGTTGTAGTAATCCCTGGTTTCATTACAACACTGACTAAGACTTGGATAACTCATTACTTCATCACAAACACAGCTCAGTATTAGTTGATTATGATAACTTTTATGTGGTTTGTCACATTTCTGAGTTGAGAATAAAATTGGTTCGGCTCTACCCACACACTTCGCTTTACACTTCGGTTAGACTTGATATCTAAACAATGGAACGAAGCCCAAGCCTATCCAGGTTGTAAGTGTGTGTTCTTTTGTTGAGGTTTCTCAGGGGGAGAGCTCAGCCAAGCCAGCAGCAGAGGATATGACATCTAAGGATTACTACTTTGACTCATACGCCCACTTTGGCATCCACGAGGTAATTTCTTTACACACTGCAGTATCAAGTTCTATCCCTGTCTGTCACACAAGATGGTAACCAACCCTTCTGCTTGCATTGGCCCTTTTTTTTTACTCCCACTGTAGGAGATGCTGAAAGATGAGGTTCGCACGCTCACCTACCGCAATTCCATGTTCCACAACAAGCATCTTTTTAAGGATAAGGTGGTGCTGGACGTGGGCAGTGGGACAGGCATCCTTTGCATGTTTGCTGCCAAAGCAGGAGCCAAGAAGGTCATAGGGGTAAGTGTTGGGCTATTCCACCACAATTTAATTCCTAGATTGGCTGGATTTGGTAATTGCAGCATTAGTTGCTAAGGTTTGACCAATGGCAATGTCCAAAATAACTTTTTTAAACTCATGGAGCAAGGGACAGGTACATGAGAGTATTTGTCACATATAGATTTAAGTGTTTTTCATTGAGATTATAATGTATTATATTGAATAAGAATTTGAATAGGACTGAATGAAACTTGTGCAGAGCACAGATGAGAGACCGAATACAAATGTCTACCAGCCGTGGTACATCTAGATAAAATGTACAATTATGCTACTTGGTTAATATTTTAGGGGTCCTATCCAGCCAATTTGCCACCCAATCCTGTGACACATAATGGATTATGATAATGGGTTTCATCACGTGTGGCGTCTGTGCCAGTATTCATGTTTTTTCAAGTATCCAAGCCTCTTAAAAACGGGGGTTTCCCTGGAGATTTAATAAAAAAAAAAGCACCTTGCACTCTTTGTGCTTTGTGCCTGACAAGTGCAGCACACTGCCGCTGTGCGCCATTTTTCTATTTTTAATAAAACAACACAACTTATTATAGCCATGTCAGATCAAATCATCCACCATTGTTCATTTTAGCCTTAACATCAGGTGTAGAAACTACAGGTATAGAACTTGTTTTTAACATAAAGGGAAAATATCAGTAATCTTATTGGTTCCGGCTATGAGGAACGCAATCAGTAATGGCCTCTTTCTGTTGGCTGTATGCATTTGTCATTTGTGAATTAAATTTCTTTTTTTTTTTGTCTTCATAGATCGAGTGCAGTAGCATCTCAGACTACGCCGTAAAGATCGTCAAGGCCAACAAGCTGGATGATGGTAAGTTAACAGAATCCAATCATGTGGCGACACATTATGAGCTTCATGACTGAACAATATTTCTGGGACATGTGAGGATGTAGTGGAATTCCTGATGTACCAAATGACCCCTTCTTGTGTCTCCAGTGGTGACCATCATCAAGGGAAAGGTGGAAGAGGTGGAGCTGCCTGTAGAGGGAGTAGACATCATCATATCGGAGTGGATGGGATACTGCCTGTTCTACGAGTCTATGCTCAATACAGTCATATATGCCAGAGACAAATGGCTGGTATGTATGAGTGTGTGTTTGTCTCTCTTGATAGGTTTGGGAAGTAGGAGGAACTGCTGGTTCCAAAAAAAAAGATTTCTATCCTCTGGTTACCAATTTCTAATAATCCCTCAGTGGTCTTAAATGGAAACATGAGGGAGACAAATATGCTGTTTAATAGCAGTGTGGCTATTCATTTGAATGATTTCATTCTTAATCCAAAACACCCGAGAATCATAAGAGTGAACTGATTTTAGCAGCCATATGTTTAGCTACAAGGTTTTGTCGTTGGTTTAGTTTGAAGTTAACAAATTCTTAAGCCTGAATTAAGTGGTTCTTACTTGAGGAGTCCAGATATTAACTACATACTAACACACAATACTTTTAGCTCTGAGTGGTTGGTGGTTGGTGTTGTACAGGCAGGAGAGTCTGCTTCAAACGCCTGTGAGTCTGAGTCTGTTTTGTTTTTTTTCTCCCCGACAGAAGCCAGATGGACTCATTTTTCCAGACAGGGCAACACTTTATGTCACTGCCATTGAAGACCGGCAGTACAAGGACTACAAAATCCACTGTGAGTAGTCTGTCATCCGAGCCAACCTAAGGCTGAGATTCCTGTAGGTTGGGATTTGAGGAAACCTGCAGTAGTCCAGTTGTGTCCAGCTACATGCTGTGAAAGAGTATAGATACATATTTTTGTTCCAGATGCATTTAAAGTAATTGAACCATGTTATCCACATGTATTGTATGCATTATTCTAAGTGGATTGTGTGTTTGTGCCTCTGTCAGGGTGGGAGAACGTGTATGGTTTCGATATGTCGTGCATCAAGGAGGTGGCAATTAAGGAACCTCTGGTTGATGTTGTGGATCCCAAGCAGCTAGTCAGCAGTGCATGTCTCATCAAGGTGGGTGGATGAATAACTTGTTTGATATTGCAATGCTTTTCAAGTGATTCTAAAACGGAGGTGTATCTGATGGTATCTACAGAGGTGTCGGCCCTGTTTTTAACTTTGGTCTGATGCTCTTGTTTGGTTGTTTAGGAGGTGGACATCTACACAGTGAAGCTGGAGGACCTGTCCTTCACCTCACCGTTCTGCCTGCAGGTGAAGAGGAATGACTACATCCATGCTCTGGTCACCTACTTCAACATTGAGTTCACACGCTGTCACAAGAGGACCGGCTTCTCCACCAGTCAGTCTGCCTTCTCTCTCCTTCTTACACACACACACACACACACACACACACACATATACCAGTAGTAGTAATAATAACAAATGTAATTTATATAGCGACTTTCAGGGTATCCAAGGATGCTTAACAAAGTGGAACAAGCAAAACAAAGAATAGATGGATAAACAAGAATACATATAAGAAAGAACTTGAAAAGTCATTTGTTGAGGCTGGACCTGGAGCTGATAGGCCTTATTAAAAAGTCTTTTTTGAAAGTCTCCAGAGAAGTCTGTTTGCGGATTTCAGCTGGGAGTGTTCCAGAGAGTGGGGGCTGTCACACAGAAGGCTGAGGGTTTGAAGTTTGGTGTGAGGGATGGAGAGCTGGTGTGTGCCTGATGAGCACAGCTTCTGAGACTGGGTATAGGGGTGGAGGAGGTCAGACAGATATCGAGGGCGAGGGAATGGAGAGATTTATAGGTCAGGAGGAGAGAAGTGATGCGTGATTTGACTGGGAGCAAGTGAAGGCGGATGAGAGCAGGGGTGATGTGTTGCCAGGGCTTGATGAGGACCCTGGCAGCAGAGTTCTGCACATACTGGAGCCTGTCCAGGGTTTTGGAAGGGAGGCCAGACAGGATTCCATTACAGTAGTTCAGGCGGGAGGTGATGAAGGCATGGATGAGGGTCTCTGCCACAGGTTCGGAGAGGGAGGGCCGGAGTCTGAAGATGTTTTAAAGACGATAAAAAGCTGATTTTCTGATGGATTTTTATGTGTGGTTGTAGTCTTTACACATTAGATTGACGAGTGTTCAGGTTGGATTTGACCCATTAAGCATTGATGGCTGTCCATAACTTGGATTGTGTAGCCGGCCCATTATTGCAGTAACTAAAGATCAGGGTGGATTTGACCCATTAAGCATCGATGGCTGTCCATAACTTGGATTGTGTAGCCGGCCCATTATTGCAGTAACTAAAGATCATGTGCCTAAGTGATACGATCATTATCCTCAGAAATAAAAAATTGTGTGATTTATGGGTGCATTATATACGCTGATATTTATAGCCCCGATAACTTGGGACTTCTCAAGGGACTTGAGAAACCTGTTCTACCAACACTACCTTCACACTCAAGCACTTAAGCCCTTGTAAGATTTTTGCTGGTAGCTTTTAGAAGGAAGGCTGTTAATTAGTCTTCACATTAAAAATAACATTTCTTCTTGTTTTACACAAATGCTGTCAATTAAATCGATTATTTTTTTTATTTTTTTTTTTAATGAACGATGAAGCCTTCCAAAAGATCAGTGTTGGGCTCAGGTGTGAATCTTCACTGGCCTCAATTGTGATTACAACTCATATACAAATCGATTCTCAATGCATCTCAGTGTATGGCATCCTCAGTGAGCTATATTAATGCACATGGCTACTTTTTCGTTTCCCTTATATTCTTCCAATAATCAGACTACAGCAGTATTAAAGCTGCATCTCTTCAATACATTAACATTACAAAAACAAAACCGTTATCCATCTGCAGTATCGTTAACGTTTGTAATCTACAATAATGTTTTCACATGGCAGCTTTAAGCTTGGTGTTGCTACAGCTACTAACTGTTAGTGCTGAAAGGAAAATTATTGAATTGAATCTTGAACTTAAGGGAGAATAATAAGCAGTTAGGCTTTGCGGATTGGACATAAGTCTATTGAGACTGCATTTACATTTAGGGCATTTAGCAGACGCTTTTGTCCAAAGCAACTTACAGTAAGTACTTTAATACGAACAATGGATGAATGAACATCTTGGAATTGGATATTTTGTCTCAGTCTATCAAATAAAACTATCAGAAAATAAAACCAGTTTGATTCCAGCACGTTTATAGGAACGGTTTAGTTGATAGCTTGTTGAGTCCAGTGTTGAATGACTAGTCTGGGTCCAGCACTTTTTTTATAGGCTGGTTAAGGGCAAGGTCATTCTGACCTCATAGCATCCCATTCTTATTAAAACGTCGTAGTTCAAGAATGCATTGAAGGCAATTTCTTCAAATTTGGTGCAAATATCCATAATGACTCAATGATGGGCGATTAGAATTTGGTGGTCAGAGGTCACTAGTTCAGTAATTGCTATTATTACAATAAAATCTGATGTACAAATGTCTCACAGCATAAAATGATAGTTATGACATCTGATATCCAAAAAGTCAAAGGTTAAATGCACTGTGACATGAATAATGCATAATATTCTGCAGAAAATGTTCTGGCTAATATTCAGTGCTGCAGCTTTGACTGGTGTGTGGAGGCATACGACCTGATTGGGTAATTGTAGTTCAGTCGGTTAAATTAACTGGTGGGGCCCAGTTTTAAAGGGATGTGACTTTAATTATTGTACCTGGAGCATATTTAAAGAATTGGACAGTTGCAATTAAAATGTGAACAAGCCATTTATAAGAAATGTAATTGAACTCAACTGACCTGCTGTAGCCTTGCCAGGACACAAACCCTCCCAGTGGTTTGCATGGACTTAACCCTTTGTGCTGAAGTTGAAGAAGTTGTTTTAGCGACACTGTGTTAATGCAAACTTTATTTTCTGCTTTCAGGCCCAGAGTCTCCCTACACCCATTGGAAGCAGACTGTCTTCTACCTGGATGACTACCTGACTGTCAAGACGGGCGAGGAGATCTTCGGCACCATCAGCATGAAGCCAAACGTCAAGAACAATGTAAGCAGCCCTCCTCTATTCCTACTTGCTGTGCTTGATTTATGTAAGTGTTGCTTCATCACTGCATTCTGCTGCATTTGTGTCTGACTTGTTGCTGTTGGTTTGCAGAGGGACCTGGACTTCACTGTAGACATCGACTTCAAGGGTCAGCTGTGTGAGGTGTCTAAGACGTCAGAGTACAGGATGCGTTAGACGTCTCTTCTCTGTTTGTCTTTAGTAGAGGACAGATTATACTGTTTGACTGTGTGTCTGTACAATAGTTTGATGCTCCCCTGCAGCAACATTTTAAGAGTCCTTTTTCCTTTTGGTTTTCTCCCTTGTTCAAACAAACTGTATTTAAAAGGCTTTCATATCATGGGTTAAAGTGCATTGGCATGGTGATTCATTGTGCTGTAGTCACTCAGCAACATGTGTTTGACAAATGCCTGATGGTGTCCAACATCTTCTCGGGTTTTGATTTTGGGTTCTTGTCCTTTGCATGTGCGAGGTCCACATAGACATTAACACAATGGTTCCGCCGACATGTCTGCATAGTATTACTGTTTGGTCACCTGGTCCTCTGTATGGTCATTACATGACCAAGCTATACTGGTCTCCCCTTATTTTTGATTCCGTTAAAAGTTGTTGAAGTTGTTCTCTGGGTTTCTGTCTCAAGAAACCCGCCTTCCTCCATTTGTATACCAGTTGATAGAAACCATATGTAACTGACAAGAGAGCTGCTCACCAAACTGCTCTGTTCAGACCAAACATTGCCCTATATATATGTAATGTTTTTTTAAATTTTGTTCTGTTTGTTCCAGTGAGGGGACGTTCACTTGTAGGCATATTAAGACTCTGAGGCACAGCAGGTCATTCTCTGAAGTTATCACAGCAGAATCTCAGTGCTTGTGAGTTACACAGTATAATTGGTAAAATAATGCACAGGGCACACTCCACGGTCTTCAACCAGGAACGTGTGCTTTCATTGAGCCAGCACAGTGTTGCTGAATAGCAAAAGACTGTGCTAATCATAAACTAGACAAACCTAACTTTTTTTGCTCAATAACTGGGGTTTTGCTGGATCTGTCGGCAGTTACACCCCCACTGTTTACTTAAATATAACCAGTGCTCCATTTGACGGGGTTGTTAAAGCGAGGGATAAAAAATGTTAGCCCCTCTTGATATGAAATTTGGATTGCAATAAATACAAGTAAACTAAACTATGAGCTGTGTTCAAGGTCATTTTGGTATTTTTGCCCAGAAATGTGATAAAATATGATAAATATCTATATTTTATCATTTTATACCAACAGGAAATGATAGAATGTTAAATACAAAGTGTTATTCCAACTATTTTTGACAAGGTTTTTTTTTTTTTTTGGAACTCCCACCACCAATTTATTGTGATGTTTTCCAGCTGTGAGCAGCTTCTCTGTTTCCTTTGTTTCTGTCACTGATCTGGGATCCATGTGTTTGTCCTGATACAATGTGTCTGAAGCGGTTTGAGTCGATCTGAACTGATGTTACCATGTTGGCACTGCGTAGAGAATGCTTCGACTCACCACACTTCAATTTTTTTTTTTTATTTGTTTGCTGATTTTTCTTTTTTTAATAAATAAACTAAATGTAACTCTTCTGGCCTCGTCTTCATAGTGTTTACCAGGCAGCATTTTCCTGTACGGGTTCTCCCCACGTCCTAGTCATGGGGACGTCACTATTATCTTAAATGAATTGGCATTCACAGTATCATCCTGACAATCATCAAGATATGCTTAATTCTTGAAAGGGAATTTAAACATGCTGGAGCCTCAAACATTTGACTGCATTGCACATTTAGTGAGCATCTTTTGCTTTAGTGAAAAACAATCGTAAAGGTAGCTGTAAATTATTAGGGTTCTCCCTGCTTAAATGATTGTTATCCACAGGATTTCCACATCTCCCACCTCAGCCATGGTGACAAGTCTTGGATTTTTGGAGTAACTAATGCAGGCTTCCCCTGTGGCAATTCAAAATTAATCCACCAATCAATTGACTGAATTATGAGCTAGAGAGCCTTTTCAAATCACTAATGTAAATATATTCATGATTATCCCAATCAGTGTTCAAATCTTGTATCCTACCATGCTTGTTTATCACCTCATTGAGTGTTCTACCCACCCTAACATTTAGCAACACCGATGCATACTAGCAACTTGACAAGAGATTGACAAACATAACATGGTCCAACATGAGGAGTAGTCACAGTGCCTCCCTCTCTCTGGGTTTTCTTAAAATTCCAAATTGAATCACTGCAGATCTGATTAGGATGTGACACTGAAGTACGTTTCTCTCCAAGTTAATATATTATTCAAAGAATGGCTAATCTGAAATTATTTTAAGAATTAGATGAAAATGGAAGCAGAACAGTCCATTACATTCATATGCATTTTTAATTACAGTGCGCCATATAATATATACTTCATCACACAAAATAAGTTTTAAGTCGTTAAGTTAGTTTGAGGTTTATTGGTGTCCAGAGACCTCGACTACTTCTGCTCCTACGGCCACGTGTAGTGCAGCCAAAACCCCCTACGTCTGACACTACTACACTCTGAGTAGCCTGGTTTATTCCCAGTCCGGTCCCATTCCCAGGGCCTCAAATACCAATTTATTGGTTCCTCAGCATCTCACACAAATAGATCCCCTATAGTGAATTTCAATGTGAATGGCCGAATGAGATGGTGTGAAATTTTGATGTCTAAAGCCCTTCACTGTAAAATACAAAACAAACACAATTATCTGTGTTCGGGCTTCTTAAAAAATGTTTAAGTTGAATTAATTTCTTTCAACTGGAATTAAAAAGCTGTTTCAGTCTACCTCAAATACATACTTGACCTGACTTTGCAGTAGCTGGTCCTATTGCAGATCTCGATTCGTTTCAACATTGGTACAAAGATGAAACCACTCCTGGTTAATTCTTTAAAAGTAGACGAGTGTGAGGGGGTCAAGACTGAATTCAATCATAACCTTTATGATAGTTTGCCATTTCATTGTTAAAGGTTAAATCTCAAACAACGCATGCTGGGAGGTCCGCTAGAAAAGTATTTAGAAAAGGCTCAGTAAGAATAAATCCAGGACTGTCTCAATGGACCTCAAGTCACATTTCTATTTCACGTTCATGTAAATAAAACAACAAAAATATAATAATTATAATAATAATTATTATTATTATAATGATAATGATAAATTGTGGTTCTTCATTAAATGTTGTGATTAATATCTAATTTCTCGAACTTTTGTTTTTGTTTTCTGTTCCCACGAGCTGCAAGCTGTGTCGCTCTCTCACAGTCCTCTCTCTATAGCTTCCTCCTCCTCCTCCTCTTCCTCCTCCTCCTCTCTTTTCATCCAAGATCCCTTCTGATGGACCTGGGGCCCCTGGGACCATCCGTCTCTCCTGGCTCCCGCTGCCTCATTTATTGACGAATCTGGATCGTCATACCCTGGGCTCTTCTCGATCATTGCTCTCCTCTGTTTTACTATCTCCTTATATACTATCTCGCCTCCTCATCTCACCCACATGGTCCTACCGCTCTGCTGTCCTCCCTCTCCTCCTCTTTGGACGCTCTCTGTCCCCCCACCTCCCGACCTCTGCCTCCAACCCCAGGAAACTATTCTCTTCTCTCCTCACCTCTCCTACCCCTCCTTCCTCCCTCACTACCGATGACTTTGCAACTTATTTTACCAAGAAAGTAAAAGACATCAGCTCCTCATTTACTCCTATGCCCATCCAGAAAGCACCTCCCCTGACCCTCCCCTCCGATGCCCTTACCTGCTTCAGCCCTCTTTCCTCTGAAGATACGCCTTCCCAAGCACAGGGGCAAACTCCACAGCAGCTGCTGATGAGACTGGGCTAGTGCTAGGGCTAGCAGGCCTGCTATCAGGCCCTTGGTCAACACTGTCAGTAGTACCCATGGTGCCAACAGAAAGAAGCTGCTCCAACTCACGGACACCTCGCTCTAATAGAGACGCCCTATCTACAACTGTCAGAACAAAACTGTCACTGGCAGAACAGTCAGCACATGCCATCGTAAAACTGAACGAGGCTGCTGTGAAAGGCAATACCAGTTAGCTAGGATGGGTAAAGGAAAGCGTATTGGGCAGCAACAGACTACACACTAACAAAAGATTGTTTTTTGAGCCCACAGAAATCACCGTTTCCTGTGACATGTCCCAGGCAATGAGATCTACAGGAAATGAGGTCTGCAGAAAACCGACTCAGCGTGCAGAGCAGAAAAAGGCTGATGTTAAAAGGAGGAGTCAGCAAAGAGAAGAGCAGAGAGAAGAGAGCATACAGAAATCGGTCATTAGTCATTGATCCCCTGGAACCTCAACAGCATCCATAGGAGAATATGATAGAGATATAGATATCTATACACACACGCTGGTCTTGACATTGGCCACAATGGTTAAAGGGTTCAGGAAGATCTAGCTTACAGGTTTCAATGCACTCTAGGTCTTTGTGATGTCGGCACTGATGGCTGGCAATGTGGTCTTTAGCAAAAGCCAACTGTTGCCTACTTTGACAGGAGGAGCAAGGAACTAGACGAGTTTACTACTGTTATGAACCAGCTCTGGGTTCAGACAAAATATGGGAGACCACACCCAGATTTCAATTGTGTATGGGTGTTTGTGTAAAAGTGTAGTGCAGTGTAGCAAATAAATCTAACCAAACTGGTTATATAGGGAGGAGGAGCCTTGATGTGGATCAGTCTCAGATGAGTTACCCCACAGGGACATAAATAATATGGTATGTACAAATTGTATCAGTGTACACTACAAGAGGGGTACCAGAGCCAATGTAAACATCAAAATGTTGTATCCCCCTGATTAAAGCCAGGGCCTCTTTCTCTGGATCAGCACGAAAAGTTAATGAGGTCTATACTGGGCCGAGACCCACCCTCCATCCAAGTGTATAGGCAAACAGTTTTTGTGTAATCCTGCTGACCAATCAATCCAACCATCAAACCAAAAGCCACCATCAATTTTCCTCCTGACCAGTTAGACACAGCACCGTCCAAAATAATGCAGAATAATCACCATTTTTCCTCAAATTCACTTACAGCAGGACCCAAGATATCAAGGTGACACTGTGCTACGGAAGTCCCAGGGGAAGCCAACGCAACAGGTTTTACTTGTGCCCTACCTGAGAACCTAGCCTTTGCTTTAAGAGCAGGACACTCATCTTTCCAGCGCCCTGGCTGCTGGCAGTAATCACATGTCTGACTAGAATCTCTCTTCCTCCAAGCACTTTATTCAGGTCTGGAGGAAATGGATTCATTATGTGCCCCAAGAGTTTCACCTGCCCATTCAGAAAATCTATGCTGCGGCTTAACAGAGTTTCCAAATGTGTTTATGTGTGAGAATATATCCGTCGGGCAACACAGCAGCAGCTTGGGGAGTCTTCACTTTTTGTTTATTTATGTAAGTTGCAATATTACCTGGAACACAGTTTTTAAATTGTTCAAGTGCTATCAACTCACACAATTCCTGAAAAGTTTTGACTTTAGTCGCCATACACGATTGATGGAACAACCAAAACCTGCACAAATTCCGTACGAGTCTGGTCTTCACTCTTCAAGGTTCTAACGCGCTGGTGATAGGCTTCAGGAACCAACTCGTATGCATGCAACACTGCAATTTTTACGTTCTTATATATTTCTCAGTCACATTCAAAGAAGCATATGCCTCCAGTGCCTTACCTGGTAGTACACATTGCAACAATAAGGGGCGCTCATCATTAAACCACTGAGAGTCTGACACCCGCTCAAACAGAAAGAGGTCTGGATATTCATCTGTGAACTTAGGGAGCAGTTTGCAACATTAATGCAGTTTTTTCCGGAACACCACCCCCAACTGACAATTCTAATTTATATTGTTCAAGTTCCAACTGTCTGTGCTGCATTCAGGAGTTCCTTCTGTTGTTCAAATGTTAAACATGCTGAGGTCTCAACAGCGAAGACATACTGGGTTTAACCAGATCGCCACCAGACAGGACTCCCTTTTCCACCATTTCACTTTTCAAAAATATTTACATTTTATTTCAAACACTTCAGTCACTTCAGTATTAAAGTGCTCAGCAAGCTTTAATAATTGGTCCTTCCTACATTGCTCAAATACCTCATCTGCAGGAGCCCCAATAAAATCCTCTAATAAAGCTCCCATTTTGTTTACTTACCCAAAAGTAGAGGACAGCAACAGTGCATGGTCCAACTTAAAAAAAATGGCACAAAAAAACAACTAAACATGTATATACAAAAATAAAGTACGTAGGTCAGTATTATCAGTGGTGTTTGAAGTGTATGGGTGTGTGATGGTGTAGTGCAGTGTAGCAAATAAATCTAACCAAACAAAAGCCCTGCCTGCTGGGAAGGAGAGAGAGCCCGAGATGACTTGATAGCCAGGTGATATAGGGAGGAGGAGCCCTGATATGGATCGGTTTCAGGTGAGGCATCTCCTCCCGACACACCACCTCAATCACCTGCACAGAAATGAGTTAACACACAAACTGGACAGGGTCATCATATCTACTGAATCCTGACTTCTATATCCATTGGTAAGATATATGCCCAATGTAAATAAATGACAGAGTGCTGCCTCAAAATGTGGAAGAGGAAAACCGGTGCTGGCACATCTATGAAGATGTGAAGCCTACCACCACTGCTCGATCCAAAGGACCATGGACAGGAACAAGATGGCTCCGTCTTTAAGCCCGTCACCATCACACCAGGAACAAAGCTGGTTCATGATGAGATCCTAGAAATGGTACATTGTGGATGTGAAAAGTCTGCTTGTAAGGGTGCAAACCTCAAGTGGAGCCTAATGGTTGTACAGTGTATTGTATCTGTGAAGCTGGTCCATTTTGTCTCAACCCATTTACCAGATGAGATCAGATGTTGCAGATGAGAGTGATAATGGCCAGTAAACCATAAACTCAAAAGTAATTACAGAACAGCATGTGTACAATAGTATCACAGAGCTGTGAAACAGTAAAGTGGTGCCGTTACTGTCTTTTTCATTTGAAAGCTTTTGATTAAATGTCTCTTGTACAGTGGCCAAGAAGGCAGTTGCAGCCGGTCACAGTCAGAGATACTGGGCTCTATGTAACAAGCCCAGTGCCTTTGAGTTGTAGAGACATTACCAGAGCTACTGGGTGTGTTAACAGTTCGAGTCAAAAATAGAAAATGCAACCAACAAAGCCAACCAGAGGCAGAAAAAGGCAGGTCTTGCAAGAAGATGAGTGGGATCCGTAATACCATGTCAACATCTGCTGCCCTATGTCTCTCTCCTTGTCTGTCTGTTTTAACTGGTTTATTCTTCGACTTCCAAGTCTTTCATAGTCCCACTGCTACATTACCATTGCTAACTTTAGCCCTTTGACACTTATTACATTTCTCTCCAATGATCTTTTGTTAATGGGTCTGTTGCTGCCTAGCTTTCCTCAACTTAGCCCAGCTAACTGTTACTTTCGCCCTTTCACCACTGGCGGGGCACCATAAACCTTTTACCCAGGGCCAGAGCTCCCGACATGGAGGGTATATAATCTTCTCGTGCTGGCATCTAGCATTTTATGTTAAACTGGTGTTCATAAAAGAAGCACTATGTACTTTGGAGAAAAATTTGAACTCAGAATTTTCATTTTAACAATATTAACGAGGTAATAACACAAACTCAGAAATATTACTTTTTCCATTACTTATTAAAAAAAACAGTTCTCGGAGGAAGATAAGGTCCCGGGTTTGAAGCTGTAGAGGAAGCAGGGTCCGGCAAATATAATAAAATAAATCAGTATGAAATTGTGTTGTCTTTTAAGGTCAGTGTGTTTATTTACATTATTTAGGCAAATAATCAGTCAATGAAGATCTCTCTCCTCTGATTAAAATGCCTTTCCCAAAACTACATAGTGCACCTTTAAAAAGCGTGGTCTTCTGATGTAAATACACAACCTAATCACAACACTGTGGCTTGTTGTCCTCGTCTGAAAGCATCATTCGTTTGGTAAGGTCAGAGACACAAGTAGCAGTTGCTGCAATAGGTAATCCCTTTAATAATGATGCGTGTTGACAGGACGCGACCAATGTCACAGCCAACGTTGGTTGAAACTCTATCTTCTCCCAAGACGCCACCTCCTCGTCACAATCATGACTCATAGCAGTGGTCGACCAGTGCTAAGTCGCTTATCTTTTGAAAGACAGGGGTTGGTGAATGAGCAGGTTGTGGGCGCAGTGACTGTGGGCCTTATCATAGCTGCGTTACAGCTGGACACTCAGACGAGGGACAGGAGCGTGCGCGTGCACTGTTACGTAGCGCGGTCACGCTGTTGGTTCCTCTGTCACGAGCTTTATCCAAGCCGCGGACTGGAAGGTGGAGAATTAGAACGGACATCAATTATACAGGACATCTTATTCAGCAAATTTAGTGCGCGATAAAGAGAAAAGGGCAATTAGTGCATATCGCTGGTTGGCAGTTAAGGCTCCCCGTTGAGTTATTCCGGTCAACCGGTGATGTATTCCAGTATTTGAACGATATTGCTAGCCAGCTAGCTAGCTAGCTGTTAAGCTAGCTTTACGGTGCGTGACTCGAAGTAACTTAACGTTATATTCTCGGATGTTGTTTTCATTGGCACATCTGATTGCATTTATCATATAGACATTCAAATACTGGGTGGTTTTAACTGACGGGAATTATTACTGTAGGTGTTATGCGCGTAGGTCCTCGTCCTAGCTAGCTAAGGATTGAATGAAATAACGTTAGCTTGGCATAGCCAGCGGAAACGAGCCAGTTAACAGGGATAACGTTAACTTATCCTGCTGCTGGTTGATCCACCGCTATACAGCTAATCTAGCAAGTGCGATAGGAGCTAGCCACGTACAGTCATAGCCTACAGTGACCTGGGTAGGTAACAGTCTGACATAAAATTATAGTGGACGACCGGACCTACGAAGTAGCTAGCTACTACCAAACGTCAAGTTGGCCATCTTCCACTTCAGTCCAGTGTGAAAAGCTGACCGACGTCAGTTCATTTTTACGAATAAGGCCGGAGTGAGGACAGAAACCTGCAAACATGCCGGCTGTGTCGAAGGGAGATGGAATGCGCGGATTAGCTGTTTTCATTTCGGACATTAGAAATTGTAAGTAACATTTTCACTCAGTGTACTCACTTATTTGTGTGACGTTAATTGGATGCCACTATCATCATTTGCCATAACTGAGGTGTTGCTAACCGTGCCCTTCTGCGTGTTGTAATGACGAAGGGGTACACAGGGAGGGCGACACTGGCTTGAAACACTTGTAGTTTTAATTAGCCGCTGTCTACTCAATAATGTAACAGTTCATCCTGAGATTTAGCCTGTAACATGGCGGTGTTACAAGTATTTGCTGCAACATAAAAAACGGGACAGATGTTTGGATGCAGAAAACGAGGCCTTCTGTTTTTGAGTCTTGGCTGTTGCTTTGGTCAAACTTAGACCACATACACCTGTACAATACTACACACAAGGTGTCTAATGTTAAACTAATTGAGATAATGGTTCATTTCAAAGCTGGAAAGCTGTGTTTATTATTATATTAGGTTTACACCAGACAGTCCACACAGCTCCATAACACTGTCCACTTAACAGGAAGGAGGACTTTTGTGTAGATGCTCACCGTTAACATATGAATATTGATTCCCACTGTGTTGGCCATACCTAGGCACTATAGAGAAAGTTTAAAACTATTAAGCCGATAAACTAAATTTTTGATAATTTACACCTGAAGGTCAATTAAGAGATTCCAACTAAAGGACATTGATATGATTTAATCAGCTGATCTCTTCACTAGACTCTCCATCCTCTATGTTGTACATACAATCTTCTTTAATGGTATTTTATATTATAACCAGTATTCAATTATTGTCCAGTGGTTTGGCCAATATAATGAAGGGCTGGTCGCCGATAAAGGCTTGGTAAGAAAACACTGAGGGAGGTGGAACAACCTGGACCTGTTGTGAGTTTGAATATACTAGGAATCAATGGAAATTAGACACAGAGGTTTGTTACTAATATAAGCCAAATATACCCATAGTGAATCAAGGTGACAGCTACTGTTTAACATGTTTTATATAGTCCAGAATAGAATAGATTTCTGGGAAATCTAGTGAGAAAATGTTGATGGATAAGATAAAAAGATTGGACTGTCTGTGTGTGGCTGGTGCATTGAATAAAATACCTGATTAAAAATACACCCAGAGACAGGGTTAGATGCCGAGTAGAAATGATTTGGCAAAATCTCTGGCAGCTGACAAAAGTGATCGGGCCATTCCAAAACCGGCTCACCAAGACCCTCTCAGTGCACGTCATGGATTTGATCAAGACCCTCTAGTGAACTCTCCAAAAGTGACGCTGTTACTCAGCACACCAGCATTCCGTCACTCTGCCCACCAAGGAAAATGACATTGCATCTACCAACACAGCTAGTTGCGTTGACAGTGACAATTTAAGTGCACTGCTGAGCTGATGCTGCTCACTCCGGTGTGTGTGTGTGTGTGTGCCACATAGGCAACGTTGCTGCTGCAGTGGGGTTCCTGCCTACCCTATCTGCTTACATGGAGTTTGCCTTTGATAATTATCAATAAATATGACGACGGAATTTTCCTTTACCTCTGTTGAAAGAGTGAGAAAGCGGGAGGGAGGGAGAGAAAGAAAAAGAGAGAGTGTGCGTTTGTATTCTCTTCATGTCTGTGACATATCCTACAGATACAAACATCAAAACTGTAGTCAGATGCTGGTATGATGTTGATATGACTGTCTGTAGGTCATTTTCAGGTCTATTATACATTTTTTTGCTTAGTTACACATACGTCACTACTTGTGTTATATTCATTCTGGTATTGAAGTTGATGATTTAAATTTTGTGATATTTATCCAAAATCATATATTCTGACTTATTGTCAACACAGAGGCCTGCCACTGACTCCAGAGATTACAAGACTAACAGATGCGTCACTGTCACTGGGCACAGAACACACTTGCTGGCAAAAAATGCTGCGTTTTAAGCTTAGAGAAAAAGTCACAGTACAGTAAACAATATCCGAAAGCATTACAGTTGAATGCTACTTCCCACAAGGCCACACATTTCTCTATATCAGAGAGTCATGCACCCCTGCTGTGCCCCTAACACATTTTTGTATGTCAGCACATACCCATTGGATTTGAAGCTGTGAGAAATTTGGGAATGTAGGGGTACTGGTGGAGTGGACTGTGGAGCTATAATGAAACACTTTTGTTTTTTTAAATCAAAGAAAAAAAAAACTCCAATCACTACCGAGGTCTATCACGTCCATGTTTAAAATACTTCCTTTTCCATCAGGTAAGAGCAAGGAAGCCGAGATCAAACGAATCAACAAGGAGCTGGCCAACATTCGCTCCAAGTTTAAAGGGGACAAGGCTCTGGATGGGTACAGCAAGAAGAAGTATGTCTGCAAGCTGCTCTTCATTTTTCTGCTCGGCCACGACATTGACTTTGGACACATGGAGGCAGTCAACCTGCTGAGCTCCAACAAGTACACAGAGAAACAGATTGTAAGTCTTTCACTGGTTATGTTGTATGTGTTTTTGTTGTTTTGTAAGTTGTTTCTCCTATCGTAAATTGGCAGTATTGCAAGTTCAAACTGGATCATTGTAGAAAATCAAGGCCTAGGCTTAAAAATGATTAAGTTAACAAGTAAATGAAGCCAACTAATAGGGCAGATTTCAAAGTTGGTGAACAATCTGACTGTGCATTCATTGCCAAATTGTGATTCTTTGATACTGACAGGCTTCAGTTCAGCTGGTACTCAACCCTTGTCCCAAATCATGTGATCATATGGGAGTTGCTTTTACCACAGCATATCAAACACCACTCCTGCTCTATTGAACTTCACAAGATCTAAGGTGTGCTGACTGTCAGTGTTGACAGAACTAGAGATCAATGACCGGTCTGTCATCACTCACATACTGGCCACAATCACAAACCAAGTACCGTGATATATATTTCTTTAACCTTACTACTCTAAATATAAATGTAAATTTACTCTAAACGTTAACGCAACACAGAGACCACTGCCATTGTGACTACTTCCTGATTTAATTGTTTTTTTTCATTGTCGACCGTTTTCCCAGGAAATGTTGAGTAAGCAGAATAATGTTGAGTCAGGATCTGTACTTCAGTAGTTTAAGTGGTGCGAGCATTAAGTCTCATACATTCAAAAGCAGCAGAACTACCCTCAGAAAAAAGTTCCTTCGGGGTGTTTATGCCTTGAAATGTGGACACTGTCTTAGAGTAAAGGAGCTGGCTCACATCCATTTTAAATCATGGATCATTGTATCCTAGTTTCAGTCATTCCTGTCCACTTTAAGACATAAAGTCACACTAGGAACTGTCTTGCAATGGGAACACACCAGCCACAATGCGAAATTGTTGTTTATGGTTCAGTGGAACAATACATGAGAGAAGTGAGTTGCCAAAACAGGTCAGCTGTATAATGTTTAATGTTGTACATTACTTTTGTAAAAAAGAAAATACAGAATATTATCAGCGCTTGTTAATACTAGCCAGGGTAGCCCAGAGAAGCTCCCACAGCAAAGGGCGACTCTGGATGAGGTAACAGAGATGGGTATGTTTACCAACGAGACTAAATACTCATACACCCCTATATCAAACCGCAAGAAAAGCACCTGAAATAGGGCTGGTCTCGGGAGAACGCCGTTGGGATCCCTAATAACACCTCACTCCACATCTTTCTGTTGTTGTCAGTAGCATGGGGATGGTGCAGCCAATTTACACACCTGTTAAATGATTGGCTGTTTGCCTGCATGCTCCCATTATCAAGGAATTTGACAGGCTGCTCCTAAGCTGAGGCGTATTCGTTATGTGCTTTCCATTGGGTTGCGTTTAATGCATACACATGAAACTAGAAAAAGGTATCTATCGCCAATACATATTGCTATTGAGCAAATAAACAATTTTGCTATTATCATTACTAGTTTGCTTTTTATGTATCACTTTCTTTTCCTTTATATAAAAGTACTGTTTTACTCTGCTTCTGCTTCTACTCTTTTATTATTTTGAACAGTTTTCTTGGTTGTGAAGCACAAGCTAACAGTGTTACAATGTTATATTGCACAAGGTGCTATATAAATATTTCAGCTGCCACCACAGGCAAGTTTTATAGGCAATTTACCTTTATCAGAAAAAATTGCCACACCTGCAATATTACACTTCTAAATATTTTAGCCATGAATAAAGGTGCAGACAAATGTTTTCTTTTTTCATTTAAATAACAGCACACTCGCACAACAAGATCAAACGGTAATCTCAGTCATTCAAGAAATAATGTTCCAAGGGATAAATCAACCTCAAATATGATTTGTTTCTTGGGTTTACTTAACTAAGTTGAGGGGAAAAAATGGGACAGAGCAGCGACAAACTTCTTTTCATTTTCTCTCCCACATGTCGCAAACAGCAACTCCAGCCTTCCGCAACTCCTAGGGGACATGCCACCTTATTATGCTCTCTGACGGGGCGCCTTTTAAATCATGACGTTTTGATGGTCAGAACTCAATAGGGGGTGGCTGTCGATGGCATCGATCTTTGGCCCAACACTACTTCAGAAAACAAACAAACATGGGGGGGGACTGTTGTCATCAGCTGGTTGCAATTGTTCATGCAATGTTTTGCACCAACAGAAATGTTTTACATACATTTAAGCAATCGGTTTGAATTGAAAATCAAAACAGTATTTTACTCTCCACCCGGCTTGGACTACTTGGCAGCCCTGTTTATGTTTTTCACAAGTATGCAACATCTGGATAGTGAGTGGAACCCTTACCAGTGATCTTGCTCTCACCGGCTTTCGTAGATTTCCGCTCAATATTCCGTTGCTGTTCCTTTCACACTGCAGATCTTCAAGTCTTAAATATCAATCTCTTCAGGTCAGGACTTAACAAATATGTGAAGTTTGGGGCTGATTTGACAATGCTCAACATCCACTGGACACTTGATTTCTTTTTTTTTTAATGCCTACGCAGTTAAAAAATCTTTTTGGTGTCCTCCCTCCTTCTGTTTCTCAAGGGCTACCTGTTCATCTCAGTGCTGGTAAACAGCAACAGTGAGCTGATCCGTCTGATCAACAACGCCATCAAGAACGACTTGTCCAGCCGCAACCCCACCTTCATGTGCTTGGCTCTTCATTGTATCGCAAATGTGGGAAGCCGTGAAATGGCCGAGGCTTTTGCTAGTGAGATCCCTCGAATCCTGGTTGCTGGGTGAGTCCGACTTCTGCTTTTGAGGATTAAGGATGTAAAATGAAAAAAAAAAAACATGATGATGTTTCCTTTCTTTGTTACTTATGTTTTGCTGTGAATGACAAAGTTTGTTACTAGATTAGACTACATGACTGTGACTTCGCGTAGCTGCTGGTAATGTGAATGTGATGCACCACAGTGATACGATGGATAGTGTGAAACAGTCAGCTGCCCTGTGTCTGCTGCGCCTCTATAAGACCTCTCCTGACTTGGTGCTGATGGGCGAGTGGACGTCACGCGTGGTGCACCTGCTCAACGACCAACACATGGTGAACGCACAATCCAGACCTCCATATTAAATAGAGTTTTGTAAAAGATAAAATGGCATCTGTATTGTATATAATTAGCCGACAAACTTTCAATTAGTTAAAATTGTATGCGTTTAATATTCAAGTTAAAGTTAAGTTTCTCATCCAACCAGATTATAAATTGGTGAAGCCAGTTTCACTGGTATTCACTCGGTTGTGGAATATGAGCAAGATTATTAATTGTCTTTTTTTCTACATGTGTGTCTCGGGTTTAGGGTGTGGTGACAGCAGCCATCTCTCTCATCACCTGTCTGAGCCAGAAGAATCCAGATGAGTTCAAGACTTGTGTTTCCCTGGCCGTTTCTAGACTCAGCAGGGTGTGTGTGTGTGTTTGTGTTTGTGTGTGTGTGCGCGCATTGACTTGCTGTGACCTTGTTTTTTAATCAGTGGATTAGAACTTCAGATAAATCAGTGTTGTAAATGATCAACGTTCCCAGGTGGCTGAAGAGACCCCTGATGAGCTTCTTCTGCTTTGTGCAGTCTAGTAAAGGGCAAAAAACTCATTTTGAAGCAATTGATTTTTAGGCCAAATACAGGCAAAGTCTGCATAACATTTGAAACCTGACTGATCTCACATGTTTCTGTAACTGAACATAACTGCTTATATCTGAGCTTCCTATATACAGTTGCACTGCACTGCGCTGCGTCTGTTAAGCAATGTCTTGCACAAGTTCAGTTTTGACTTACCAGAGTAAGTCTTCAGGAAAATTATGTTGGGTCTCCAGATTGTGTCGTCGGCCTCCACTGACCTCCAGGATTACACCTACTACTTTGTCCCAGCACCGTGGCTCTCCTGCAAGCTGCTGCGCCTGCTGCAGTGCTACCCACCGCCAGAAGATGGGGCTGTCAAGGGCCGCCTGGTAGAGTGTCTGGAGACCATCCTCAACAAGGCCCAGGAGCCACCAAAGTCCAAGAAGGTTCAGCACTCAAATGCCAAGAACGCCATCTTGTTTGAGGCTATTTCACTCATCATCCACTATGACAGGTGAGCATTCTCAGCAGCAACATGACCCTAAATATGATGTCCGGCTGCATGTGTGTGCATCTTAACTAAGGGGGGAAACAGATATTTGTAAAGACGATTCAGTTTACACTTGATAAAACTGTGACAAGCTTTCTGGTTGGTTATAGTAGTTTAACAAACATGATGGACATCATGTCCCTCACTGATTCATTTTTCAGATCTTTTACTGTATTTACACTACTCAAAATTAGTAAGGGCAGTTGGAACATGGGTGCATAAACGCGTCTGCATGGATAAGCAATAAAAGTCAAATGAAATGTGTCTCATTATTTTTGGGGACCAAAATCTTCACAAAACACAAAATAAAATGTTCCGGAACACCGAACAATCAAGTGAAACAAGATAATATCTCAATAACATAACCAATAACTAAATTTGAGTAGTGTAATTTATTTTTATTTTGGTTAATACATTTCAGAAAGCAATGCTAAATCCTAAAGGTGCAACCTACTGAAATGCTTCTTCAGAATTTGATGACGCTACCATAGAAGTGCATTTTGATTTGTGTTCCGCAGTGAGCCAAACCTTCTGGTGCGAGCCTGTAACCAGCTTGGCCAGTTCCTGCAGCACAGAGAGACTAACCTGCGCTACCTGGCTCTGGAGAGCATGTGTACGCTGGCCAGCTCCGAGTTTTCCCATGAAGCTGTCAAGACGCACATTGAGACCGTCATCAACGCCCTAAAGGTGGTGCCTCACACTTTGAACTAAATACAGTTATTCACCAGACGTCAGGCTCAGGCAATATCTCGCTTAAATTAGTAAATGATTAGGTGAGAGGGACTTCCTACCCACCTCCATTGACCCCCTGTATATTACGCTTCACAAGTCGCACATGACAATCCACACATAGATCTACTCTTGTTTGTAGCTCTGTCACATCTTCTTTTCTCCCATTTCATAAGTGTTTGTCTCTGTGTCTATGCAGACTGAGAGGGATGTGAGCGTTCGGCAGAGGGCAGCCGATCTGTTGTATGCCATGTGTGATCGCAGCAATGCCAAGCAGATCGTAGCCGAGATGCTCAGCTACCTTGAGACGGCAGACTACTCCATCAGAGAGGAGATGGTGGGTGTTGGTTTGCCAAGAACGTGTGTGTTTCTGTCTTAAATGTCAAGTGAGAATTGGTGATTCTGTTTCTGATTGGTGAACAAACCAGCAGTCTTCAGAAACTGTATGACAAACCACGTTTCTTTTTTTTCACTTCTTTCAAGTATAATAGAGGATTTCACCAACTACAAACAAAAACAGTACTTTGACACATTAATCGCTCCTTCTTTTAGACAATGTGTATCCTATATCCCATATTCCCATTAGCTCCTTTATATACAAGGGGAAAAAGAAAAGAAAAAAGAAGGGGATGTTTAGTTATGAAGATGCATATTATCGTATTGGAAGATAATCCAGTAAATTATATAATTAAACAAAAAATAAATAACAGTTAGGTAGGAGACCTTGGACAACACAATTTTACACTTACACACAAAAAACAAACAGACAAACCCATAACCAGAGAAGATCCCCCATTTAGACCATAACTTGGTAAACGTGTTCTATTGTAGGCAAAGCAAGTAATATTTTCCATTTATTTCATAAACTATGTCTGTTCATTCATCTATTGTGAAGGAGTCCAGATGCAGCCAGAGCTTAGTGATGGCTTTTTTTGCAGGCAGAGGTCAGAACTCCAAATAGATATTCGTTAAAATGTCCTCAATGAAAGTCAGCTTTTCTTAAGATAAAAGTGGTAAACTGGAATGGGATTTTGTTAAATATGTTTTTCTAATATTTGATGTCTCCGACCAGAAATAACTTGTCACAGGACATTCCTAAAAGATGCCAATGATAATTATCTTGTCTCCAGTGCTTAAAAAGTTCATGTAAAGTCTACTTTTTGTCAAACCAAATAATTCAAAACTTTGTTTCAGACCTATAGAAACGGCTCTAAAGATACCAATGCACAAAAAAGAGCAATATGATTGTTTCTGTATTTCTTGTGAGAAGCTCAAGAACACTCCGTCTTTACATGGCTTCAACCAGAAGTCCACAAACTAAACGCTTGAGTTAACTTTAAGTCTTAGACTCGGCAACATATCTGAGCTATTGCGGGTAATTTTTTAAATATTGCATACCAACTGATGCCTTTCTCATTCAGGTGCTGAAAGTGGCCATTCTGGCAGAAAAGTATGCCGTGGATTACTCCTGGTACGTGGACACCATTCTCAACCTCATCCGCATTGCTGGTGACTACGTCAGCGAAGAGGTTTGGTATCGTGTCATTCAGATCGTCATCAACCGAGACGACGTGCAGGGCTACGCCGCAAAGACGGTCTTTGAGGTGACTTATCTGATCTTATAATGTAGCTATTTAAAGGCAGCAGTAGATTTAAATGGGGAACATATTGATTGAGATTGATAGGATGGTTATCAAACCACTTTTTGAGGAAGGACAATGTTGTCACTAGTGTATATCTGCATCAAAACTGTTGAGTAGTGAAAGTTGTCACAGAACGTCTGCTCAGATTCATAATCTTGTTGACTCACTTGATCAGGTAGATCTTGAATGGCTTGAAGTTTAAGTACGCTGGCTTATTGTGAAAAAAGGGGTTTGCAGAGACACATTGTGTTTCAGATGGCAAGTTATAGAAAAAACATAATTTTCAGCCATTTTTTAAAGGATTTTTTTTCTTAACCCTGGGTCCAGTCCTTTTCACATTAACATGAACTCCTCATCGTCATACCTGAGGGTGACCGTGTACACTTTTGTTTTAAGTAGTCTATTGAGTTAATCAGGGCATTTTGTTCAAAAATGTTTAAAATGAAAGTGGGTTTGAAACAAGAGTCTCTGCGTGTCTCTTGCTTGAAGGATTGCTGCTCATCATGGCACGTAGTAAAGTCAGGCAGTACATTTCCAAGAAACTAGGATATTAAATGTGTCTTTAGCACTAAGCTGAATTATTGTCTCCTCCAGGCCTTGCAGGCCCCTGCCTGCCATGAGAACATGGTGAAGGTTGGAGGCTACATTCTGGGAGAGTTCGGTAACCTCATCGCTGGTGATCCACGCTCCAGGTATGTTGGTTTTTGGCTGCTAGGGCACCAGAGCAAAAGTTGAAACCGTAAATGTTAACTTTGCTGTCCTGTCGTCCAGCCCCCTGGTCCAGTTCAACCTTCTGCACTCCAAGTTCCATCTGTGTTCCGTGCCCACTCGTGCCCTTCTGCTGTCGGCCTACATCAAGTTTATCAACCTGTTCCCAGAGACCAAGGCCACCATCCAAGAGGTTTTGCGCTGCGATAGCCAGATCCGCAACTCAGACGTGGAGCTGCAGCAGCGTGCTGTCGAGTACCTGAAGCTCTCTTCCATTGCTAGCACTGATGTCCTGGTTAGTTTTGAGCCTATTAGACCAAACTCAACACAGGTTCAGTAATTAATACACAAATATACTTTGTTGGGAGAACTGATTTACATACAATCCATTTCCAGTACACTGCCTCCAAATATGGACACAGACAGAAGCCCTGCCATTCTGTTCTTGTTGAACATGATAACTGTGTTGTCTGTCGGATGTTGGCCGCGCTCTCTGTCCAATCCCTCAGGATGATCGTCCTCTCTGTTACTTTAGGCCACTGTCCTGGAGGAGATGCCTCCTTTCCCAGAGAGGGAATCGTCGATCCTGGCCAAGCTGAAGAAGAAGAAGGGGCCTGGTGCTGTGTCTGTGACAGAGCTGGAAGACAGCAAAAGGGAGGGTGGGGAGTTAAATGGAGGTGGCGACCGGGGACAAGACACAGCGACCATGGCAGCCTCCAATGCTGTAAGCAGACTCTGTATTCACAGACAAACAGAATCGCTGGGCTGCCTTTATGCATACCAGCAGCTGTAACAAAAGTACCTATTTTTTGTGGCCCTACTGCAAATTTCGTTTGTTTTCCAGTCCACCCCATCACCATCAGCAGACCTCCTCGGGATTCGTTCTGCAGCTCCGATTGGTGCTGCTCCGGCCAGCGCTGGCAGCCTATTGGTAGATGTGTTCTCTGAGGCGGGGCCTGCCGCACCTTCTGCAGCTGTGAATGACGACGGCTTCCTAAGGTAAAAAGTCATCTCTTGATTAGCAGATGTAGGAATTCACCATAACCTGATGAGGCTGCCAGAGGAAGGAGACTGACTGTTTGCGACAGCAGTACTGTAGAGATGAAATACGAAGACAAAATCAAGTTCTGCCTTAGACCTTAAACAAAAGAAGTAAATCAAATGATTTTGGGCTCTGGTGCAACCATAAAAACATCATTTGTGACTTTATTGACCAGGTGAGCTTAAATTCTACAAAGGGATGTCTCAGTACTCTTTTGTTGGACCCCGAACCTGATCTGAGTCTTTTAAACGTTTGGTATCTTTTTAGGGGTGTACACACAAGTCACAGTTCGGCTCATAGCCTGGTTAAGGAGTCACAGTTTAGTACGAGTGGTACAACAGGAGAAAAAGCCCAAATGCATTAGAATATGTTTACACAAACTGTACTTCTAATCCAATATTTACCCACAAGCTGATTAAAGCTATATCTGATTGTGACACATTGAAATAACAACCGTAGCCTATCTAATCTAATAAACCCTATTTTCCACAAGTTACTTGATCCAAATACTAACAGTCCCGGCTCAAAACTATTTCTATACTATATCACTACTATATCCAGTGATATGATATGAATGTAAGATAACTAGGAGGATGGCACTCCTGAAATTGAATCGCACTGCCCTTTGCTGAGAGATACAGTTGGAGACTGTGAATTTTGTAAACCTTACTGTCTGAACTCAGAGCGTGTGAATGTGAAACAATTTTAAACACTTGGATACATTGCTGTGTGTAATGATCTCTTCTTTCATCCAAACTCCAAAATTCAAATCCATTCAAACAAAAGCGATTAATGCTGAACTGGGAAAAACTGGTCTTAGTCCTTAATGGGGAAGCACCATGAATTCTAATGTTTAATTTTTATGTTTCCTGTCTAAAACGGTTTATTGTAAACAGTTGTGGGGTTTGTTGTGTGCTTGTGCTGTTAGACTACTAAGCAGCTACTGTAAATGTATTGTGTCCATGCTGGTTGTTGCTCAGTTGGCTCTGTCTTTCTTTGCTTTATCTTTGTCTGATATGGACCTGTCAACCTGGAGACGTGTAGCGGATACTGCATGCTTTATTTTATATATATATAATATGGTAACTGTTCAAGACAGTGCTGTCACAAGGCAAACTATGTTGAAGCTCATTGTTTCGGTCAGTATTTAGGTTGTTGTTTGACATGCCAAGTTAATAATCAGGATAAACTGTGATTTTATAATTGAGTACGTTTATGTGCCGCAATCTTTAGCTGACAGGCTACAACAACATACCTCCAAGAGATGTGCAACAAACTTGCAATAATGGTAGTGCAACTTCAAATGTGACCAGAAATGACAAGTCAAATTAGATGTGTTTAGTGGATGTATGTTTTTTAATGTTGTATTACTATGTTCCTACGTATCTTCTAGCTATAAGACACGGTATTCTGTCAATAGACAAAAATAATATGGCTACATAATTGCTTATAGGCTTAATATATTATATATATTCCACCTGCTGGCACATTCTTTTTCTCCAATAAGTAAAGGGCCACAAGTTACAACTGAACCGGAGTCCCTTCTGAGGGCTCACACACTCTACCCACTGAGCTACCAAGGCACACAAATAGTTAATCAGATTTTAACTTAGTTGCTACCCGCGCACTTAGTTAGCCAGCAATTTCTCACCCACCTTTCTCTTTGATTTATTATCAGTAATTTCCCCTTTTTTGTGATTAAATCTTTAAATCCTTTGTAGGCGTCCACTGTTGCATGGTTATAAACATCGCTGCTCGTTCTTTAACACTGTCTTTAGCCATGATGGATTGGTCTGAACTATATCTGACCTCATGGACCGCTTGTGAATAGAATGCACACACAATGACTACTTGAACCTGTGTTAAATTAGTCTGGTTGTGTGAACTTGGATTGGCCATTATGGAACCGCATTACCCCGACTGATTTGTTAGATTCATTCAAGTCAGCTGTTGACTTTTTCTAGCGCACTTAATGGAACAGGCCCCTGGTATCATGGCTGCTGTGAGACTGAAAGGAGGGAAACACGGTCAGTTTGTGTTGGCTTGGCATAAGCTGTTCCAAGGCAAACTGAAGGGCCGGACATGAAAGCAGAAGTAGGCGCTGTAGACTTTTCTTCATGGTTGGCAGGTCTGCTACACTTGTCTGTTCTTTTTATCTTGCTGTGTATGTGACTGTCTTTCGTCTTTTTCTCTCCTTCCCTTTTTTCTCCATTTCCCCTCTGTTTGTGTGTGTTTGGGTGCGTGTGTGTGCGTATTGTGTGTTTTTATATGTGTGTCTGTCTCTTCCGTGATCGGACACTGACAGAGATCTGGAACAGCCCACCGAGACCTCTGATTCCCTATTGGTGGAGGGTTCTGGTGACTTGGAGTAAGGGCCCAGTAGTAAACTACAGAATCAGCTAGAAAAATAGAAACTAGAAACAGGCTTTTTATCATAAATTGAACATGTCATTGGTAATATACTCTACACTAAGTGGGTAGCTTGATGCACATGAGCCATTTACCTTTACACAAAAGCACCTAGCCTGCTGTTTACATACACATCAGTGCCTTTTGAACAATTTTAGAACTGAAACCTGAATAAAATCACTTGTTGTGCGTTCCATTAGCATCTGATGAAATGAATACAGTAGAATAGGGCAGAACTCAAATAAAATCAGACAACAATACAACACACTTCTTGATTGAAAATATATCAAGCATACTCACAACTCACATGTGTGAAAAGAATGCAGTGGGGGGAAAATAGGAGCTGACAGATGTCGTTGGAGTTAAACGAACCGTGTGGAGTGTGACAGGATATCCACGGCCATCCATAGCTGAGTGTGACCGGCTTGCGATAAGGACAAATGTTAAGTAGTCTGAGCTGCTAAAGTTTACTAATCACACCATCTGAGGCGAAGGATTCAGCTGCAGCTGAAAGGCACTGACAATGACAGAGTAAATCATGTTGCCATTGGTGTGAGCAGTGTAAATGGCAAACTGGACACAAAAGCCATGATTATGGATTTAGCAATACAGATTTGTTTGCTCAGGAATGCTTTTGGACATCACATAAAGGGCCCCGCATGTGCACATTTGTTCGAAATAAAAACAGGCAGCACTTCAGAGGTGTGACCAGCTGAACGAAAAACTCAAGTTCCAATGCAAGGTGGAGAAAGGACCGGCTTAACCATATTTCAAAAAGAAAAACTACCATCCAAACACAATTCTGCTCACTAGCCAGGTTTCCTCTCAAATGTAGTGCACATTTTGACAGAATTTTCAGTAAACCAGCAACAAAAAATGCAAAAAAAATTCAGTGTTTCTATTAACTACTGTTAGGTCAATACTAATACAAATCAAGCAACATAAAAAGCTGGTTGAACAAATTTTCAGTCTGTGTAATTAAACCGTTGTTGAAGAGGTGTTCCATTCAATATTTTGAGGAAGGTTACAATCTCCTCATAGCTCCATACAGGGTAACACTGTATTTCATGCATTTCATTTCATGTAGGTAGTAATTACTAGATAACATATTTGAAATTTCTCTGAAATTACTCCAACATGGTTTGATTAAAAATATTCTATCACTTTCCATTAAGAAGTTGATAAATAGCAGGTATTTTTTCCAACACACTTTGAGGAAGCTTCCTACTACTGTACTGTCTGACTCCCCCTCAGCAGGCCATTAGGTTGAAGTGAGTTGTTGCAGCTTAATTTCTAACTAGTTTCTGCCCAATTACTGCAGGTCAGTAAATCGAAGTGCATCTTTTTATTGTTTTTTGTCAGCTGTTATTTTTAGTCAGCGCACTGGAACAGAAGCTTCAGTGGCCAAGTCAAATGCTTTAGTATGTCAGGATGTATTTGCTGAGACTGTTTCCATTGCACTTTGTCGATTTAGCTTTTCAATACACCAACCTTTCTACGTACCTGCCAAATTTAAAAACCAGCAATATCAGCAATATGTCAAGTTCCTTTTTAATTTTCTGACTTTTTGCTTTATTTTTTTGATGCACCGATTGAGAATGCAGATAAAAAGGGGGAAACAAACACACCTGCTGATTAGTAACTATACTTAGGACAGGACCTCACGCATGCTCTAATTGTGAATCTACGTAAGCACATTGTAACAGTTCAACAAATGTAATACCAAGCTGCGACCTTAAAACCCAAAGCAAAATCTCTGCTGTACTGCTCCTTATGTAAAGTGGAGGAAATGTGGTGTACACTCAAACTCACACACCTTTCGCACCCAAAATGTTCATTGCATCAAGCTTTACGTGTAGACTATGTTTGTGCTTCTTAACATGAACAGTGTCTGAAGTAGAGTGCAGTCTGTAGGCATTTGGACAGTGAATTCTTTTCTGTTGTTTTGGCTCTATTCTATAGTAGTTTTCTAACAGGTGCTCAGTGAACAGCTTACTAATGTGAGAGTGCTGCCTTAACAGTGTTTCCCACAGAATGGCTGAGACTCAAAAATCACCTTTGTTCAGAATACCTCTAAGAATTTGCCTCCATTAGTCCAACATAGTGATGCTTTAATTGTCCAGCTTAATGCATGCACACGCCTTTCTGATTTCTCTGTACCAGCAACTGCTATGTTTTCTTCTTCAGCAGTAAGTTTTTTGTAAAGTCGACCAAAAACACACCCCCCGTCTAGGTCAGCCACATGTGGAGGAAGCTTGCTGTTATTTATGTAGCAGATCAAAACCAACTTGCCCTGAACGGCATCACAATGGATTAAAAGAAATAAAAGTAGCCTATAAAATGCTTAATGGGTCGGCAAATATACTTGGACAGCTGTTAATATACCTGGGCGGCCCACCCAGGTAAACTGTATGTGTGGGAAACACTGGTTAAGTGTGTTGAGGTCTTAAGAATTCTTGCTGCATGTCACTTGTTTCAATTTGGCCCATTGTATGTTTTTGCCTCATTTTTAAATAGTGCAGTAGGGCAATGGCATATTTACCCTGTATGAAGTCGAGCTCTGTAAAACCAAAGTATGACATTTGGCCTAATAGCTGTAGTTTCATTCGTATTCATTGTGCTTGAGTATAGAACCAAAACAATGGAAAATGT
Organism: Lagodon rhomboides; assembly: GCA_039737535.1. Lineage (NCBI taxonomy): Eukaryota > Metazoa > Chordata > Actinopteri > Spariformes > Sparidae > Lagodon > Lagodon rhomboides. The sequence goes on from CM077807.1 coordinate 10,752,023, forward strand.
CAAATTACATACAGCACTGACTGCACTGGATCTGTATTTGTTACATGGTACATCAGAAACCTTTTCATGGTGTAATGTTATCATTTTAATATAAACTGCTTTTACTAACCTCTGCATTTTTTTTATCTTTTTATCCTTCTTTCTTCTTCTCTCATGTTTCTCTTAACCAATCTAAATCATACTGTGGCTGTGCCCTGTGTCGAATTGTTGGCCTTTTCACATCCCATTTCTGCTCTACTCCTTTTTTTGTCCTGTTGCCTCCGTCTCTGTCTCCATCCCTCCTCTGTCCTGTGGGCTCTCTTCATCCCTGCGCTGTCCTGTGGTCTCTCAGCTCTGCTCCTCCCTCTGAGGATCCTGCTCCTCCTCTGTCTGAGGCGGACGAACTTCTGAACAAGTAAGGTCTTTCTCTGTGTGTCAGCTTTGTCATGTGTCAAAGAAAGAGAAGCACTTTCAGTGAACTGGGAATAAGCACCATCCACTGCTTTAAGTTTGTGTGGAGTGCAGCCATCTGACCAACATAGTCCTGTAATAACTTGGGTGATGGTTTCCTGTTCTTAATAAAAGCTTTCTCATAAGAGAAGCTGCAATATACACATTTTCTTCTAGCCTAAGTTTAATTTTTAACAGTACCTAGGGGCTAGTTTTGACTCGGGATGCATCAATACCGATGTTCAAAACACTGTTATTTTTCTATTTACGTTGTTGTTATTTAGTCTCAAATTGATTGGAGGAAAGTCAATCATACGAATGTATAACACAACCTTTAATATAAGAGTTTTCTTTCTCACCAAAAAAAACCTAATTCAGAAGCCTTGTTATGCTGCTATACAACTCAGTGAGGAATGTTTTCAGAATTTAGCCCGTCAAAAACATTCTCTTTGTGTTACGTAAATTCATGTAATTAGATGTAAATGAAAAATATGATGAGAAATAGAAAATCAACAAAATACGGAAGAAACCTTAAGTTGCTCTGATGCCCTCCTACTTAGCTTCCTCGTCCATTGTGCTCCAGAATCTCCATTAACATGTCGTGCACAGTGGAACTTGCCCTGTCCATTCATGCCCTCTTTCTCTTTGGGTGAGCAGTTCTCTCTCTGCCGTCCTCTCTGGCTTCAGCAGCAGGCCTACACATCTGTTGCTATGCTTGTTTAACATCCCCATCAAAGTGGCGGTCTGGGATTCAGTGATATTGCTGCGCAGTGTTTGTTTACTAATGGCGCCATCTTTGTTGTTTTCACACTATGGTCTGTGTCAGACGTCTCAGTTCCCTCACCAAGGAGATCACGCCAAGACAGGCCACTGGATTGTCTTGCAGACTGCAGTTCACTGCTCCTTCTCCAAGACAGTAGCCTATAATACCCCCACACGGCCGTCATTTTCTTGGCCGAGTTATTAATACAGCAAGTCGCTGTGGAAAAGTTGCAGACAATCTGATGCCATTTCTACCACTCGGTACCACAGACCTGTTCTGAAACAGGAACACTACCAAGGACTGTACTGGAAAATAACTGATATGTAATGCTGTATTGTTTCTTTTACTTGTTTTCATGGTGTGATAGGACAGCAATTGTTAAAGTGACATTTCAGTGTTGACTAACCCTTTAAACACCTTCATGCTATAGGTTTGTGTGCAAGAACAACGGGGTTCTCTTCGAGAATCAGCTGCTACAGATTGGCATCAAGTCAGAGTATCGTCAGAATCTGGGTAAGTTGTCTTCACAGAAAAGCAGCTGTGGCTTCGGCGGGTTTTATTGGCACATGGGAATCTTTTGGCATGAGTTGCTCTGGCACTGAGGCCCATTTCCAATCCATACACCCTCCCCCTTACTCTCATACTGTTTTCCATTTGTGTGGAGGGACGGCCACAATAAGTGTCATTCCAAACCAGTTCACCTTAACGGGGAGTGGGTTATTAAGCCCTCCGACACCGAGTTTGCATCGATACAGGCTAATGAATGCAGTACCTCTTTTGTGTCCAAGAGGGAGGAAACGCCAACATAACCGGTTCTGTGTGGTTATATCCTAATGATGATAATAAATAAGCTGTCTTACCTCAAACAGACATTTGATAAACTACTTTCGTGCACATATGATGGATTTAGAGGTTAAGTTGTACTCTGAAACAAACATCTAGTTGATTACCTGTCAATTTCAGTGACGGAAAATACAAAGAATAAGAATAAGATAAGAATGATAAACAGAAAAATGGAGAAAAAAAGATCTTTGTCAAAAGGAAGGATGGTAGTGAGTTTTTTTTAAAAATCTTTTTCAATAAAATTTATTTGACCTCTCACAAGCTAGCCGCTCATCTGTAGGCACCAATGCCATTTAAGCATTCTGTATGCATGAGATTAAATCATGTATTGAATGACACCACAATGTGGTCAGTTATTAAGCATTTACATTTCAGCCAATGACTCCAAGCCAATGAAATTGTTGCTTTGACTGTGCACTGCATTATGGAATGTATTTTTATACTTACTGCTGCTATTGTGATTTAATGTGATGTCTGTCTTATGTCCTGTCATGCTGATATTTTGACCACGTCTTCGCTATAATTTCTCCCATTTTGGATTTTTTTAGTTTTTTGCTTCTTTATGCACATATTTAATCAAATTTTATTACATACAGTATTTAGATGGTTTTGATTTCAGACCAAACATGTGATATCTTTTTTGGTATTATGCAGCAATTCCAAATGCTATGAGCTGGAATCAGGTAGAAACATGATACTGGCCAGATCACTGGAATTGATGAAGTACTTCCCAAGAATCGTGAGGCCAATTGGCCAGATGGTTGTGCTGCTATTAAGAACCAAAAATCTGTTTTGGAAAGGCCACACCCCTGATACCCTTCATCTGATTGACAAAAATAAAAAGGCCAACCAACAAGTTTTGCAAAGTGCCCGAAAATGGCCATAACTCATTAGCAATTTGTTTGATTGTCATAAATATGGTATATGATTGGGAATGGGCCTATGGAAACATTTTGAGCCTGTTTCCATTTGTTGCCAAGTGGATGTGACAGGATATTTTGATACCTTTACTATTTATTGAGTATTCTATAAACCACAAGCCATGTGAATAAATAGAATGTTCTTTAACAATTGTATATGTCTTTCTCAGGGAGAATGTACTTATTCTACGGTAACAAGACGTCGGTGCAGTTTGCCAGCTTCACCACCACAGTCAGCTGTCCTGGGGAGCTGCAGTCTCATATCCTTTCTGTGCAGTTATGAGTCCACCAAAGCTTCCAGTCAGATAACTGGGACACAGCATGGTATTTAGCCATTATAATGTCTCTCTGGGTTCAAAGTAGAGCTTAGCGTATGCCAGTAATACAGTATATATCAGTAGGTGTACTGTGTAGGTGGTCCAGAACTTTTGCCCATAGAGTGTATGTTTTGAAACAGTGTTGGGGTCATTCTTGAACTTAAGAAACACCCTGTCCAGTGTCTTGGTCAAAATTGTTTATTTACGAGATCAATAATCAATACTTATAAAGATTTTTGATTGATACTACTGCTCAGTATTAGCAGTTTGTCTGTGTCACTCAGGCAGGTAATAGAGAAAAACTCTGGATTGCACCTCGTCCTCTTTACACATAATAATGGAGAGGCAACTACATTTATTTCTGAACACTGTTGTCTTGCTGCCATCCATGACAAAGTGGAAGTCTTGCTTCAAAAAAGCTAGTTAAATAGAGGAATCTACAATTCAAATCATCAGTGGGGGAAAACATGAAAGACAAAACACGTCTGTCTTTCACAGTTGTATTATACCGGGAATGCAAAATGGATGACTAATTATTGTAACTGTGCAATCAACTGCTTATAGCTGTCTGTGTAAGCAAAAATGAATGCAGACGATATTAATCATTGTAATGCTACCTTATAACTCCACTGTCGCTGTGAGGTTTGAGCACTACTCACAGTTGGAAGCTTGGAAGTCAGTGTGTGTGTGTGTGATGTGTTGATGGTCCTTGACAACAGGCCACAGCTCAATGTTCAGACCAAACCGGTGGAACCGCTGGTGGAGGGTGGAGCCCAGATCCAACAGGTCCTCAACATAGAGTGTCTGACTGACTTCTCTGATGCCCCACTGCTCAACATCAAGTTCAGGTCAGTTCACTAAAAACTATAAACTGAGACTCATTAGTTAGTAGATCGATAGAGTCAGTAGATCGATTAGTTTCATGAACTTACTTAAAAAAATGATTTTTTTTGTCAATACATGGATTCTCAAGTAGGATTGCTGAAGGACGGGCTACCATTTGAAACTTTGACCTTGATTCAAGTACTCAAGTTTAGAAGAATATACAGTTGTGGTCAAAGGTTTACACACACACACACACACACACACACACACACACACACACACACACACATTTAAAGAGCATGTATATCATGGCAGTCTTGAGTTCCAGTGATTTCAACAACTCATTATTCTGTGATGGAATGAGTGGAACACAAAATACTTTGTCACAAAACCATCATTAAGTTAGGTTCAATAGTTAATTAATCATAGGTTTTATGAAAATGTGACCAAATCTGCTGGGTCAAAAATGTACATTCAGTAATCCTAATATTTGGTTACATGTCCTTTTTCACCCCGAATAGGTGCTTTTGCCATCCACAAGCTTTTGTTAGTCCTCTGGCTACATTTTTGACCACTCCTCTTGACAGGATCCGGGAAGTCCAACAACATGTGTTGGCTTCCTGGCACAAAGTTGTTTCTTCAGCACAGTCCACATGTTCTTGATGGGGTTCAAGTCAGGACTTAGGGAAATCCATTCCAAACCTAAATTCTAGCCCAATTTAGTCATTCATTTTCCACGTTTGATCTGTGTTTGGTATCACTGTCCTGTCCTATCTGAACACCCATCCTTCTTCATACCATCTACTTTCTTTACACCAGATCCACTGGGAGCAAAACAGTGCACACTCTAGATCAGCCTTTCTGAAAGTGTGGTCCACAAGTAGATTTGGTAAAATATCATGTTTTGAAATGGAGTGTTCTTCAAACTGTCTGTGACACAGAGCGACTCCAAAGCCTTAAGTGAGAAAGATAGGTGTGGTGTTTTTAATATAAGATCAACTTGTGTGTAAATTCAGAGGTTACTATTTGAAATGGTTGGTTTCTTATGTTGTCAGGCTTCAGCAATATAAACATTTTGTGACCATTTCTCAACACTGCCAGCACAACATGTCAATTTATGACAGAAATGATCAGCAGTTGACCAGTTTTTGAGACTAAAATTCTCCAGTTGTATAGAGTGTATTATATTATTATTACCATAGACAACACATATGTGGTTAGTTAGAAATTGCATCATATTGCTAACCATTTCCTGTATTTTAAGCTACAACCAATTCTATTGCAGACCGTTGTATAGACCATGTGTGTGTATGTGTGTGTGTACCTCAGATATGGTGGAGCTCTGCAGAACCTGACCCTAAAGCTGCCTGTCACCATCAACAAGTTCTTCCAGCCAACTGAGATGACGTCACATGACTTTTTCCAGCGATGGAAACAGCTGAGCCAGTAAGTGTGTGTGTTTTGTGTGTTTTGTCATTGCATGTAGATTCCCTGGACAGGCTAAAGTCTCCTGTCTCCTCTTCTTAGGCCACAGCAAGAAGCACAAAAGATATTCAAAGCCAACAACAGCATGGACACTGAAGTACTAAAGGCTAAGGTACGTCTGCGTTTAACTGCTTATTGTCTTGAGTGCAACCTTTTAGTGTCACTAAGCTCCTGATGTTTATCGCTCTCCACAATACAAGCTGGAACTGGCCGTGTGCCTTTTTTTTTTTTTTTTTTTTTTTTCACGATCAGCCAAGGAGAAAAAGCAATGCTTATAATCTTGTCTTTATCCAGAGTTAAAAGAAAAAAAAAACAAGAGCTGTTTTTATACTGTTGTGACATGTCTGTGTGTAGCTACTGGGACTAGGAACGGCCCTGCTGGACAATGTTGATCCAAATCCAGAGAACTATGTGTGTGCTGGAGTGATTCAGACCAAGGGCCAGCAGGTTGGCTGTCTGCTAAGACTCGAGCCAAATGCCCAGGCACAGGTACAACACACAGACTCACCGGAAAGAGTGAGCCATACTTATTCATCTATTCCCAACCTTTAGCACTATCTGTCCCCCTCTAGTTAGTCAATATTTAGATAGAAATCAATCAATAAATGTAGACATATTCATACATTTGGCTTGGAATGAATGGCTCTCCTGACTCCTGTGATTGTGCGTTTTGCAGATGTACCGTCTGACTCTGCGCTGCAGCAAGGACTCCGTGTCCCGGCGTCTATGCGAGCTGCTGGCCGAACAGTTCTAGAGTACACAGACCTCTACCATGACCAGTACTCCCACCATCCCCACCAGCGACTTCCTCCCTCCAGCCCTCCTGCCACACTTTTCCTCCTCCCTCCAACAAGAATCTTTGAGTAAAAAAAGTTGTAACCTACATAAGGGAAAAAGTAGCCACTGCTAGCAGCAGCGGCAATATTATTGTCATTCTTCTTGTCCCATATTCTGATTCCAGTTCATCTTAATTAACATGATGCTACATTCTTAAATTTGTTGGTGTATATTTGTGTGCGTGCGTGTGCGTATGTGTGTGTGTGTCCTATGGTTGTGCTGTGGTCCTATTCTGCTCCTACCTGACTCCTCTGAATAACTGATGGTGTGTGTGTGTGTGTGAGAGAGAGAGATGTGTGTGTGTGTGTGTGTGTGTGAGAGAGAGAGAGAGATTTTAATTGAATTGGTAGAACATTCCTGAAAGTAAGATTTTCAAAGCTGTTTATGGCACTCATCCCCTCCCTACACGTACATACACACACACACACACTCTCACACACACACGCACACACACACACACACACGTGTATGGCCTCCACGATTCCCTGCGGTTCTGGTGGAACCGACTGATGAAGTATGGCCTGATGGTCCAGTACTCAGATCTCTGAGCTTCTATCAAGCATTCCCAGTGAAAATGCACTTAAGGCATTGGGATCCTCTTCAAGTATAGACCTCCTTGCTGTATCTGTATGATTTGACTTTCCTGAAGCCCTGTAATAAGCCCTTAATTTCAATGAACTCATACACTCATTTATGTTATTGATGTGTATGTAAATATGTGCAGTGTATTACTTTATTGCTTTCTCAATCATGCTCATGTTGCTTGTTTGGAACACCTGTGAGTAGGAGGACGGCACAGAACGGACCCTCTGTAGTTGACGGGTACAGGGATTAGAATTGTCGTGTTCAAACAGTCTTTCAGACCCGTTTAGTCTGTCTCATCCGGTGACGGAGAGATGGCTTCAACTGCTAGCCATTGAAAAGCTTACAGAAGCATCTGAAATGTGTAGAGGTGGACAAGTTGTACTCTTTAGAAAAGCTTGATGTACACTTGGCAAGCCAACCATACAGATGTAAAACTGGAACATTGTTTTTGAAAACACTGACGATAAAACATACATTTTACCTTTGTGCGGTGTGTCCAAGTCAGTTTTTCAAGTCCATCATTTTCAAGGACAGGAAAGGTTGAGATTTATGCTTTATTATAAGCATTTCCAAGCAGCTTGCTTAACATTTACATATGAGAAAACTTCAGTGATGAGGACTAATAAATCTTTCTGATTAAGTTTCCAGGCTTTGATAAAGACCAGTACACAGGCGCTTCCTGTAGTTTTTCAATGGGAAGCAGCTACATGTTAAAGGCATCATGGCTGCAGAGGAAGCTGCTTCTGGCTTAGGTTGCTGTACCGCTGTCTATATAGAGTCCTATTGATTTTCTTTCTGAAAATTATGTGAGCTATGTTTAGGATGGGGCACAAATAGAAGATCCATAATCATGTAAAGGATGGAATAATTTTCTATCAGACGGTGAAGCTCTGACAACTGCTGCTGCAGCAGCTGAATCCAGCACCAACATATGTATGATCTCATTCCATCCCAGGCCGGCCAGAGAGTCTGATCTACATAATGTACACATTTATATTCCTGCTCCTCCTAAGCCTTTACAGAAGAGATCAACGCCAACAAGACTGACTCACACACAACCACTACACTAAATGTTAAGAAAACAAGGTAGTTTGAAATCACCAACTCTTCCCGGGCTTCCTCACACACAAGTGCTGATGTCATGGGAGAGAACGGGATGTTTGACCTTCAGATGTCCATTACAGCTACAGGGGACTCAGTATATATGTGTGAATGTGGGTGTGGTTGTAAGCAGGAAAAAAAGAGCCTAAAGACATTTCTAATACATGGTCACATTAGATTCTGTGGCTGCACAGCGATCACAGGACATTGAACTTGATAGTGGAAAATGTAGTCATTTTGTCATTCTGTGAGTGTGTGTGTGTGTGTATGTGAGTTTGTGTTTGTCCATGCAGTATCCACTAGCTAATGCAGCCTCATGTATCGGTGTTAAAACATGTCCAATACCTGTGTTAGAATTAAGATTTACTCTGTAATGGAAAAATGTGAAAGTAAAACTATGCCATATATCGAACGTGACGCCTCCTGTCTTTTGTCACAGGGATACATGATGATAGCGGCTCTTTCCTGTAAAGCACAATGTACAGTAGGTGTCAACATGAGTGAACGTCAGGGGAGAGGATCAGAGGTCACCTGACAAACTACTCCTGAATGTGTAGGTTCATAGAGCTGGCAGAAGTAGTCTGGAAAAGTCAAATACTCAGAGTTCGGGGGGCTCTCTGTGCTTGCAGTGGTGGGACTGTATTGTCTTTGTTGGCTTGTCTTTTCCAATGACCAAATGACAAGACCACTAATATTGTTTCAGTAATGACTTTACTGTAATACCAGTAACGTGGAATACCATCCTCACTGTCAGTGATTTGCCTACAGCATAAATTCAATGAGCAGCACTGTCAGCTTTTCCATTCAACTAAAATAGGAGAATTGGTTAAACCCACAGGATAAGACTTGCTAAAGAAGTTTGCTCTACAGTTGTGTTCCTTCCATTTGTGCAGTGGCCAGCTCTGAACAATGGCACAGTGTGACCAACCACCCCAATCAGCCACGACATTAAAAGATACACAGGTGAAGTGAATAACATCAATCCTCTCGTAACAATGCAATGATATGCTGGGAATCCCTAGAGTCCTTGTATTCACAAGGATACCAATGACATGCAGTATCATCCAGTACACTCCCTCATGACAACCAATGCCAGTTGCCCCCCAGCAGGACAATGTGTCTTGACACACTGCAAAAACTGCTCAGGAATGGCCTGAGGAACATGACAAAGAACTTTAGACATCACCCTGGCCTCCAAATTCACCAGAACCCAATTCCGATTAAGCATCCATGTGGGAAAAAGTCTGATCCACAGAGGCCCCACCTTGCAACTCTCGAGTATTAAGGGGCTGTTAAAGCCCTGGTACCAGACACCACATGACACCCTCAGAGGTCTTGTGTTAATGGCTCTGAAATATTTCACAAAAAAAGCCCAAGATTAGACCAAAGTTCCAGAAAAATAATAAAAATTTGTGTAGCAGAATTTTTTGACTTATCATCTACCCCACTAATAATCTCAGCATGCCTCAGATTTATCTTGTGAACCTTTTCAGGGGCCCAACCTCTAGGTTGGGAACCACTAGATGAAACTACCATATAGTGTATAAAGTAATTACATCTACAACAGAATAGATGCAATAATAATAATAATCCAATGATCTAATCTAATGATCTAATAATGTGTCAGTCACAGGGCCGATTTCCTACAGAACAAATGTTACTTTTGATACTTCTAGCTGATGATACTGTACTTTTTCTTAAGTAGGATTTTGAATTTTGTGTCTTTTGAATGCTTTTGCTTGTTGTGGAGTACTTTTACATTGCTGTATTGTTACTTTGACTCGAGTAAGGATTTTAGTACTTCTTCCAGCACTTCATCTGACCACAGAGAGTTTTCTCTACAAGGTTTCATCTAGCTCTTTCAATAGTCACAGCGTCTATCTTCACCTCTACTTGATTATTTGATTTACAGTTTCCAAATTAATGTTTTACTGCCATCCACCTTTTTAATTTGCTCATTTCAGATGTGATCAACTTCAGAATCTGCTGCAAATCCCCAAAATATTTGTGTCATCAGCAAATAACCCAAACTTTACCAATGTTGATGTTTGACATGTGTCATTAATGTAAGTATGAAGAGAAGTTGCCCCAACACTGACCCCTGGGGGACTCCACAAGCACTGTCCAAACATGACCACATGTCCTCACCCATCTTCAAACTGCTGCCTGTTATCTAGAAAGCTTCTCAGCCAGTTCAGTTCAGAACAACCCCTCTGATAGACAACGATATCAGTTTATAACCATCTAATTCAGAGTCCACCCAGTTCCCCCTGATATTCCAATTACATTGAATGGTTGTGTGAATTGATGTAAATATCCCTTACTGTTGTGGAAATTTCCATACAGGCTTCTACTGTTAGAATGAAAAATGGATAGGTTCTGATCCGTCTTGTTGAACTGTTCATCTGTGTAATAGCAGCAGTCGTCGATGATGTTAAAGAAGAAGTTATTGCCTGGGTCAATACTGTTTTCCATGTCCTGTGAATTGTCCTCAGTGGATTGAGTTTACCATAGAGATTATCATAATCAGCAATCTTCTGTGTTATTATCTCCAGTCGTAGATGAATGATTTCCTCCGGAGTGTGTCATGTTTGTGTATTGTGTATTTAATCACTTGTGTTTCCGGTGACCTCACAGTCCACTCTGATCCTCACTGAGATGTGTCCAGCTCCTCAATGTCTTTGATTAGCAGCACTTTGGCCTCTTTTGGTGTTCTGTTTAGCTTAATGAATATTTTTGATATTGCCAGGAAAGCACAATTCATGAAGAAGCAGAAGAAAATACAGTCCACATGGACCACAAACTGCAGTGTTACGTTTGGTTTGGTGTTCAGTCATGTAGACATCTGTTCCCTCCAGCTTCCTTCCTTGTTTTAGCGGTGCACTTTTGTGTTTTCTGTTACCAAACCTCATTATTACGGCTGGTTTGTCGTTGTTGTTTCTCCGGGGCAGAGGGTGACATGCTTCAATGGTCTTCCAGTCCATTTCGGTGCCATTGTACTGCAGAAAGGCCACCTGTTGCTCCACGGGGTCAGAAACTAACTCATGGGGCTATAATGTGTCAAAGATGGGAAACATTTAAATATTCAAGTGGAGACTTCCACTTAAAGATGGAACAAAAAGATAATTAAATAAATCAAATTCTGCTTGGGGCCCCCGAAAGGCTTGGGCCGGCCCTGCACTCACCAATGGATCTGTCTCAGCTCCCCAGATAGAATCAAAGTTTGTCATCAAAGGTGATGGTCACTAAGTTAGTTGTGGTAACAGACAGAGAGAGTTGATCACTGTAATGATGGGGTGATATAAACTATAAGTCCAACGAGTGCACTGTAAAATGTTCTGTGTTTACTGTCAAACATGTGGCAGTGTGTAGTGGGACAGTTGCTCAGCTCTACTGTCATGTAAAAGGGTTAGCGTTAGGGAAATGTTACTGTACACAATAAAATATGTGTCTATAATTTTCTGTCATGGAGTTTATCTCCACTGCTAAAAGAAAAGAAAGCAGACTCACTGCAAGTGTCTTATTTTGAGTGATTGTCATTATTAGCACTTAAGTGAAGATAAAAATGATTCATCAAAATCAGTTCAGTGTGAACGTTGGTGCTTTTTATTGAGAGAACCAACAGTTTTCACATCTACTTGTGATGTTTACAGGGCAGACCTGCCCCATCCAACATGGCGGCAACGTCCACGTACGATCCAGAGTCAATGCGGCTTCTACGTACATACGGGTACTCTCCATTTCACCTAAATTGTTTCCTCGTTTCTCCCACTTGCGTCCTTTCCTTGCGTCTTAGTCCCGCCCACCGGCCAACCGTTGGAGGAGAGAGGACCGAGGAAATCTGTTTTAAGACTAAATTTATATTTACATTTACATTTAGGGCATTTGGCAGACGCTTTTTGTCCAAAGCGACTCACAGTAAGTACATTTGTCACAAGAAAGAACCACAAATGAGACGTCCTGTCCTCTGCAACGTCACGTGAAGCGACGTCCGTTGCTGATGACGGCTGCAGCTGATCACAGCTGGATCAGCCGTCAGTCGACTCTAACAGCTGTACAGACGTCAGATGAATGTATGACAAACATGCCATTATCTATAATTCTTTAATATTTAACACATAACTAAAAATTGTGGAGAGATTTAAATCATCAGTAAAGTTAAACCGGTGTGCCGCGTGCGTGATTGCGTAGGCCTACAGCTCTGTTAACAGAGACGTATGGTTTCATAGTGCAGGTGTTGTGACGTTTTCCTCATTAATGACATGTATTATTTCATCTTTCAGGTGTAATCATTTATGTGATTAAAGCTGTAGTGAATATAGTTCAGACCTACACTTGGGAATTTGACCGTGATGAACTTGATTCATGGATGTCTTAAAATAAAGATATGGTTTATTTTTGCAGTCATTATTTCAGCTGCTGTCTGTGTCCTACACTGTAACCGGTCCTGTCCTTTATGCCTGTTTGAACATCCTAATATAGAATATTTTACTGGATGATCACTTTGTTTCAAAGGCTGATCTCTGCAGTAACTCTAACAGCTGGATCTGGATCTGCTCTGCGTCTGGTTTTGTGGTTTGCGTTCACTTCCTATTTCATTCTCACAGTTTTATCTCTCACTGGACGTGTCAGGACGTGATGCTCCTGCTGATGTCCTCCTCATTATTAATTTCCATACAAACGAAGCTTCTGTTAAACACATTAAACTTCTGATGGATTTTATTTTGTGAACCCACGACCTTAAAGTTCAAACTGTGTCTGTGATTTTCTGTCTGTTGCTCGACCAGATCTCTGCATACAGCTGCAGGGGATTGTTTGTTTCCCCTAGTAAACAACAGGCGTGCGTGTGCACAGCTCAGCAGCCTTACCAAGACGTTATTTTTGCCTGATTTGATCACATGAGAAACGAGCCTGACCCACTTCTATTTGTGTGGAGGACCTATGAAGGGGTAGGCTAAATGGAGACTGTGTCGTTATATGTCTGAGGTGGCCAGAAGGAAATAGAAAACACAATAAATAATACATCTTTTAAATCTGCCTGTGTGCAGCTGATCCGCGGTGGCGCACACACTGCGGCGACACAAGTCCGAATCCATGCGAGATGCCTTTATTTGGTCATTTCATCAGAAGTGTGCAGGTGGTGGAAACACGAGCTGTCGTTACAGTTTCCACAGGAGTGTTGGGTGGTGTTGATGAGCCATGGTGTATGCTTAGGTGCACGTCGGTCTGTGGTCGCTCCACACTGCTGCAGGCTGACAGCCTACTTCTCTCTGCTGCTGAGGGACGCGCTGATACAGCGGGGATACGTCACCGTGTTTAGGCCGGGCAAGACGCTGATTGGCTGACGGTGACATCATCCAGTGGAGTTCTATTGTTAGTAAGAGGATGAGCTCATCGTTCAGAAGCCAGTTTCAGAGAGCAGAGTGAGGACGCAGGACACAGAACCGCGGCTGCAGAGGACGGAGACAGTGTGCAGAGCTTTGCCTGAGACCCACTCTGGACTTCTGCTGAAGGACAGGACGTGTAGGCGGTTCCGAATTTACAGTGAGTTATATGACATATGTTGCACCGTCTTATGCATGAGAAACTGAGCGACCTAAATATGAATACAGCATAGTGTCCCAATGTGTTGGTTCGTTTTCATCCGGAACCGAGTTGTAGTAGGTGATTTCCTGTGTTCCGAGAACAGACCAACATGTTCTGCAACGTGGGGACAGTTTGACATTATGTCATCGCAATGTCCCCAGGTGTTCCGTGCCGTGCTGCAGGTATGGTCTGGTCCCGGGAGAGAGAGTCGGAGCGGCCCCCGCTGTCCGTCATCCTGCCGCAGCTCTACCTCGGAGCGGAGAGCGACGTGACGCAGGTGAGATGAGGGCTGCGAGCTGGGGAAATAAAGCCTGTGGAGATCCGTAACATATGAAAAGTATCAGTTACGTAAAGAAACATCAGGATTAGCCTTTGTTATCATATTACTGCATTATTATTGCTGATGCATTAATGTGTACGCAGCATGTCACTGTTGTATCTGACTGAGGTGGTGCTCATTTTAATAAACAGATACAGTTGGGGAGTTAAATCTCACTTTCAGACACTGATCACATGTTTGTGTCTGCAAACTGCAAACCGGACATCTCAGTGGAATGTAGTGGAGAGACAAGCACAGCCCCTGAAATGTGATGGAGTTGTAGACACTAGAATAGAATAGAATAGAATTACTGTATTGATCCCAGACTGGGAAATTATTTTGTTACAGCAGCAGTGGGTCCACAAAAATACACCCTGTACATAACATAAATAGAAAGCAAGATATGTACACAGTGCAGACTATACTATAAACAAAAATAATCTGTACAACTGTACAAGAAATAATCAATTCCTATGAATGTGCAATAACAGAACCAAAATATACATATGCATGTGCAAAAATAGAACCACAGGTAATATAAATAGATAAATAGACTTAAAAGAACCTAGAATGTGCAGATGTAAACATGTTATAAACGGAGTAAAAACAGTAGAGAGATCAGAGTTCTCTCTGTCAGGCAGAGTTGAGAGAGTTATTGTGTAAAGTGATGGCTTTTGGCAGGAAAGATTTCCTGTATCTGACACTACCAGGAGTGTTGGAGCCTATTGAACTATGATCATGGCAGACAGTGCCGGCCCAAGCCTTTTGGGGGCCCTAGGCAGAATTTGATTTGGGGCCCCCCCTCCCACCACAGAGTCACCTGTGCTTGACAATTATTGACACAAATGGCACACTATAATGTTACATTATAAATTGTATTAATACAGTGAGGGATTATGAACTACTGTGCCCCTGAGGGATACGTCCTTTTCGGTGACATGGCTTAACATCACCGTCTCTTCCAGCTGACTCTAATGAGATGATTGTACTTGATGCAGTGTCTGTATCTGTATACTGGTGGCCAGTCTCCCCCTGGCCACCAGGGGGCCCCCAATCGAGAAAAATAATTCGAATTTTCTTACATATTAAATAAATTGATGCTCAGTTCGCTTATGCCCCTGATGGCAGTAAACTGAATACAATAATCTCACTTAATCAATCCTAAGAGAGAAATTATAGGCTAGTTTCCTTTATATGAAAAGTGCAAATATTTCACTCTATATCCCTCCTTGTGTGTGTGTAGGACCGTCTGGCCTCTCTGGGTATCTCCTATGTGCTGAGTGTGAGCCGCTGCAGCCCCCAGCCCTCCTTTCTGCCCTGCTCCAGATATCATCGCATCCCCATTGATGACTCCCTGTGGGACGACCTGCTGCCCTGGATCCCACAGGCTCTGCACTTTATTGGTCAGCGATCACTCATGCCGTTGCTCAGCATCACTGCAAAAACAACCATCATCTTTAACAAGCCTTGTTAAAGATGATACAATACAAATAATTCCAGTCCTAATAACTTTGTTCATATTGATTTGATTTAAATGATAGTTCATTGCTAGTTTTCCTTTTGTGTGTAGCTTGACTAACTGTGTCAGTGTTGTGTGTGTGCAGATGCAGCCATGTCCTCCGGTGGCTCTGTCTTGGTTCACTGTGCAGCAGGAATCTCTCGCTCCCCGGCTGTGGCTGTAGCCTACATCATGTACAGCCTGGGAATGGACCTGGACCATGCCTACAGGTACAGCTCTTTACCTGCACAACAGTCAATTGAATCTCTAGGAGCTATTGAGACTGTTGACCAAATTGAACTGCAGGTTGTCACTGAGCCTCTGGTGTCACCTATTCACATAGATGAGCAGATTTTATTATGTGGTGTGGCTGCCACTTTACTCAGTTGTTCTTGCCTGTGATTGGTGCCTTCCAAATTACATCAAGCTTACCAGTATATACTTTGTAATTTAGCAAAACTGGAATAGAAGTGAATTTCTTGGAAAAAACAATGTCTAGGACCTATTTTTTTGCCATCGTTTCAACACAAACGTGTCACAAAACACACATTTGTGGAATTAGTTTGTTAATTTATTCATTTGTAGGTTGAAAGAGACGACAGTGATTAATGTCAGTGGATTAACTCTTGTATCTGTCGTTCTGCACAATTAAATAAGAGGAAAAAGGAAAAACAGATCACAATACTGTCTGACCAGAGTGTCCATCAGTGTAGATATCAACCAGTCAGTATATTAGTTTATTAATTACTATTGTGTTTTATTGTTATTGATCATTTTATGGTATTATTACATTATGTGAGCTGTGAAAGTCTGGTTGCTCTAATCCACATCTGTTTCCTTGTAAGGTTTGTGAAGGATCGTCGGCCCTCCATTTCCCCTAACTTCAACTTCCTGGGTCAACTGCAGCATTTCCAGGGAACTCTGAGCAAGATGGCCCCCGGTGGCGACGTCCTCATCCAGCGGCTGGATAATCACCGGCTGTCTGTAAACGACAGTGTTAACTACACTGACACCATTCAGAAGACTGATCATCAGGCTGACGGTGTCACGAGCACCTCAGCAGAGGCCAAACAGGCATACAACGAGAATTTCTACCACATCAACAAAACCTTTCAGAGAACCTCACTTTCAGAGGAAAGTGGGAACAAGCAGGTTTCCCTGTCAGGGAAGCTCCAGAATATTAATTTGACTCTCAATCAAAACCAGCAGCATCTCCAGATCCCAGGTGAGGTTCTAGCTCCAAGCCCCCGTGAGCCAGTCAAACCAGAATCAAAGCCCACACTACATCTACATCTCCCAGCAGGCTCTGCTTCTCTTCTCGAGAAACGCAAAAGCCTCACCCTCTCCTTAACCCCTGTGGGAATCTGCCCTCCCTCAACAGCCAGCATCAGCGAGCAAACAAGGGCGGCGACCACTCTCAAAACTGTCTGCACTGGGGAAACGAGAGAAAGGCCAGAGGCCAAGACACAGAGCAACACTTCCTCCTGCAGGCAGCCTGAAGACACCCACTGGGAACAGAAACCCTCCCACAGCAAATGCAGCAGAGGTGAGGTGATGGAGCAGGGCCTGCTGTCGCCGCTCAGCCTCACCCTCAACAAGCTGCTGGGCTGGGGGGAGAGGGTGCTGCTGGGAGGGATGTTTGTCCAGCCGGTGAGGATGGGACAGCCCGCATACAGCTGATCTTCAGGATGCTCGGCGTGTCTGTTTATATCTGTGCATGTCTGTCAAAAGGAACCAAACCACACACGAGGTCCGTCTTCTATTTATGTATTTATTTATTGCAGAGCTGAATATAACGCTACCCGACAACAAACCTCAACACAAGTGAGTCCTGTTTGTTACATGTTGACACCAGTCACCTTGTCCTTTGTAAGATGAAGTTATTTTAAAAGGCTTTTAAAAAAAATGGCACAATGGCTTCAAAAGTATTTACTGATGATTAAAAAATGCATTTCAACCCTGTCTTGCTTTTTTCTCAGTGTGAGTCTCCAGTTTAATCATTTACTGTAAATATACAATAATTCTTATAATTATAACAACACGTTTTGTCTAAGAAGCCACATTAGGCATTAGTTGTATTTCTCACAACATTGGAAGTGTCTTGCCAGGACACAAATAATGTGAGGGATATTGTGCAGGAGTAATTAACAGTTCCAGGTTTATTAATGATAATAGAATTAGAGTGAAGACTCTGGCTTTGTAGACTATACAACCCATCATGAAAATCTTAATATGACCATATAATGGGCCTAATAACGGCTAAAAGCAAGATGTTCAAGTAATTTTAGTGTTCCAGACAGGAATCAAGGCCTGATTACCACACAGGCAAAGTGAGCGACCGCTGTGAGGGGTTTGTACTAATTTAAATGAAAATGTATCTGGAGATATGAAGTACAATATCACCTGACGAGGTAAGAGCCTTACAGTGAATCCTCCTTGGTTTGTCCTGAGTTATACAGAGTCTCACATCATCACAGCTCCAGGCAGGGGACACACAGTGAGTGTCTCTCAGGAACATCAACAAGTTTGACAGTATTTGTTACTTCTACACAGGCTAAAAACCAAAAGCAAGCACAGCGTGAGGCTACGCCTTGGTGGGATTCTGGTGAGGTCGGAGGCCTCCGGGCACCGGTCCAATCGGCGGTTGATCCGAGCTTGGTACAGGATCACATTGGGATTTACATAAGTTTAGTATTTACATTGTAATGCACACTATTTTAAATGATCAAGTCTGGAACCTTGTGATTAGAATGTCTCCATTCATTTTACATTAAAATGTATTATGGACTTCATCAGCCATAAGGAACAATCAATACATATTAAATAAATGAAACAAGTGACATAAATGAATGAATGAATAATTCAAGACAAGATGATTCTGATGTCATGATCAATATACCTGCCTACAACTGCTGTGTCTGCCAGCGTTTGAGTCATGTACATAAACTAGACACTGCATCAAGTTCAATCGTCTTATTAGAGTCAGCTGGAAGAGACGGTGATGTTAAGCCATGTCACTAAAAAGGACGTATCCCTCAGGGGGACAGTAGTTCATAATCCCTCACTGTATTAATACAATTTATAATGTAACATTATAGTGTGACATTTGTGTCAATAATTGTCAAGCACAGGTGGCACCGTGGTGGTGGGAGGGGGGCCCCAAATCAAATTCTGCCCAGGGCCCCCAAAAGGCTTGGGCCGGCACTGGAAACAATGCTTTAGGCTCATTATATACATTCTGCATGATCAAATCCCAGTGTGGATTCCATTGTGCAGTCTAGATAGATAGATAGATAGATAGATAGATAGATAGATAGATCCTTTAGGCAGCGGGTTGAATGAGTCTGCTGCTGAAGCTGCTCTTTAGCTCGTCCAGAGTTTTGTGGAGGGGATGTGAGATTTTGTCCACGGTTGCCTGCAGTTTCACCTCCTCCACCTCCTCCTCCTCCAGGGTGACACGCTTAGAGCCAACAACAGACCCTGTCTTCTGTAGGAGTTTATTCATACAAGGAATTATTATAATGATATATATAAACATGGCTGCCTACAGACAGCTCATCTCTGCCTGCTGAACAGAGACTGTGTGGGTAGGTGACAGACAGGAGGGAGGTATCTGTGGCCCCGGGGCGCGCGGACTGTAGGAAGCACGTGACGACGGAACCGAACTTTGTGAAGTTACACTGATGCTCATGTTAAAGCTAACCAAAGAGCTGTAATTAAACACGGCGGCTTGTGTTCAATAACAACATAAATATCATTATGGACGGTCATAATTAGTCTACTTTGAGGTGGTCCGGAGCTCGTGCTGTTTTACGCCCTTTTTGCGCGAGTCTTTCTGTTGACACTCACGATGACCAAATTAGGAAGTTGACTCATGGGGTCTGTTCTGGTCGGTTCCGAGTTTAATGTGACCGGTGTTAAAGTGTGCGCGGTGTTGAATCAGATTCTCAGAGTCTCGGTGTCAATGTGTATGTGTGTGTGTGTGTGTGTGTGTGTGTGGGTGTGTGTGTGTGTGTGCCCGCTGTCTGAACGCGAGCGTGTGAGCCGCTGAGTTTCTGGAGGAAAGAGAAAAGAGGAAGCAGTTCTCCGCCCAAAGTATCTGCCCGGAGGCCACGGAGAACACGAGAGAGAGAGAGAGAGAGAGAGAGAGAGAGAGAGAGAGAGAGAGAGAGAGAGAGAGAGAGAGAGAGAGCAGAGGGAGCAGGCCGGAGACACGGAACCGAACCACTTGCACGGCTAGAACTCAGACAAAGACTCTCTGAGGAGGACAGACGGAGACTCCGGTCCGACTCCGGGAGACTTTTGGTGTTCAGGGGTGATTGTGAACTTCGTCGCTGCGTGTTGAAACCTCGTCGTGGAGAATGAGCGCCGTGTAAGAAGTTCCAGTCTGAAGCTCGGAGATACGATCAGCCTGCTGCTAACAGAGACGTTAACAGGAGGTTCGACCCGCGGACTTGCACTGCTTCGGATCGCTCCTCGTTGGCCCCTGTTAGCTGTAGCTGCTGGTGGACCGGCGGGCCTCTGATCCAGGCCCCGGAAAGTTTTTTTTTTTTTTTTCCGCGAATCCGAGAGTCGATCCAGAATGAGCGGAGACGAGGAAAGATTCAAGCTGGTGGTGGTGGGAGGAGGAGGGGTCGGGAAGAGCGCCCTGACCATCCAGTTCATCCAGGTACCGACTCCACTGGACCCTACAGGGTCGTTACAGACACTGAGCCTGGGTAGACTCAGAGGGTAGAGGACTCTAGTGCATGTGTAGGCTGTGATACATTAACATTATGTTACATTATGACTCAATCACGTGATTAATTCATGAATCACTTCATCTTTGTAGATAAACTGCTGGATATTAATACAAACTAACTATCCAGGTCATGGAAAACCTCTTAGATGTAATGGTCAGGTCACAGTCATGGATACAGACCTTCAGGTGTTCAACCTTCTCATTAGCTATAGTTTATGAATAGATCAAAAAGTCTGTGACTAGATTCTGTGATCCAGGAGGTTAGTATTCAGCCGGTCCAATGGAGGGTGGGGATGATACTGATCTATAAAGCATGGTAAGAGATTTATAAAGCCATTAGTTACAGGTTATATAACCTTTAGGAAAGTATATTATGTATGATGAGTAGGCTATATGTTTTACCTTCCATGCCGTACCTCCTCTGCAGCATTGGTTTTCCATTTTCATTGAGTACTTATGAAAATCACCTTGAACGGACAAAGCCTAAACTCCAGCTGAGCTCAGTTTTAAACCACGGTTCAGACTACAGCCTCGTGTCAGACGGTGGTGGGAGAGCTGCAGCAGCTCACAGCCGCTGTGGTCGAGATGCACTTTGCACCACAGTTCAAAGCGTTTATCCAACATTGATTAGCACTTCATACCCGGCTGTGGCTGGCCGATCGCATTGCCTCAGTATAATGCTCATTGACAGAACGGCTGCGAGCATCAGAGCTGTGAGGAAGTGAAACACATTCATTATTCAGTGTGGATTTGTAGTAAGACAGGTAAGACATGCACAGCACTGGTGTGACAGATGCATTCAGTCAGCATTAGAGTTATTTTTAGTCAAGTTACCGGAGCTAACAGCTCATAATGACTGATCAGTTAAAGGGCCATTTCACACGTTCTGTTGCTGCCAGCCACAGTTTCCTACACTCCTGTCTGCTTCTGCTTCAGACGGCCTCTGTTGGCTCTTCTTGTGTGGCAGATGCAGGTTCATAGAAGCGTTCACTGATAGGGATTTTGCTAACTAAAGCCCAAAATCTGTCAAATATCTGACTGACAGCGCATCCCTGCCGTTGATGGACGTGTGCAGATTCGCAGAATCTCAGGTGATGCTGTCCCAAACCAACATCGAGCTCATGTGGCTTCAGCCCTGAAAGGGTTTGGTCAGGAGAAATAACATATCTGTGGTACCAATTTATTTAGAATTCAGCAGAAAGGAAAGTGGAAAGATACAAACAGCCTGAAGAGACTGTTGGAGTCAGATCCACCCTGCTGTTAACACCTCAGTGAGTCAGCTAACTTGACGTTAACTAAGCATATATAATACTTACTTTCAGTCAGTTGACTGTGTTAACATGATTTACACTGTTTAGCCTACTTCCCTACCCCTAAAACTATGAAGGATAAAAATAAGTAAAATGTCTCTAAAAATAATCAGCATTTTTGTCTAAAGACTAAGATTAAATCTAAAATAGCTGCCAAAACATTGCAGACTCTGTGGACGAGGACCTGTGTTCCCTGTAAAGGCTCACTCTAACAAAAGCACAACGATTCTTGTACCCTTCTTACACTAATATTGTAAGTGTGATAATGATATTACATTTACAATATGTGTGAAATAATATACACAATATGAACGTAAAGACTCTTTCTTTAAGTCACGAACGTGCCAGAAAACGGGGGACGGTAGAAAGTATCAGATCATATACCTCATCCAGCGAATCCAGAAGAGGTTAACACTGCTTTTTCATATCTTTCACTTCAGTCTCTTTCAAGCTCGGCTGCGACTGAACGACGTGTTATTTACGCAGCCATGGGTCCTTAACTCCAAGGCACGTCATTACACCGTGTAGGGGGGGGCAAAAATGATGACAGCTCGGATCAGATGCGATGGGAACGTAAACTACGTCCAATTCAAGCTGAAGCCGATAAACAAGAGTGACTTCTGAAGAGTCATTTGAGTAGATATTTAGTAGTATTTAGTAGTATTTAGAACTGCTGAATGGATACTGCAGCTTTTTCAAGCTGCGTTGTATTCAACCATTAGTGACAAATGGCCACTCTCCAAGATCGAGCCAGATATGTCTTGGGGAAATTGTAAAACAAGTCACACTGTTGATTGTAAGTGTATAACTACAGTAGAAACGGTTATTAACACTGAGTGTTTCCCACAGTCCTACTTTGTGTCAGACTACGACCCCACCATCGAAGACTCCTACACCAAGATCTGCACCGTGGATGGGAAGGAGACCCGGCTGGACAGTAAGGCTCGATCACACCGGACATGAATTCACACGTCACACTGTTTGTCAGGGTGATTGCAGGGTGTGCGAAAGGCTTTATTTGCAAGAGGGTGTGTTGCACTGTGCTGTGATATGACACAGACGGTGTGTTTGCTCGCTGGATGCTTCATTCTCTTGTTAGGACTTGCACTTGGCCAGTGTTGCTGCATGTGTTCTGTCACAACGCCGTTTCACCACACAGTGGCCTGATACGCGAACGGCAGACTGCTCTTTATA
Organism: Lagodon rhomboides; assembly: GCA_039737535.1. Lineage (NCBI taxonomy): Eukaryota > Metazoa > Chordata > Actinopteri > Spariformes > Sparidae > Lagodon > Lagodon rhomboides. Next base: position 10,774,776 of record CM077807.1, read on the forward strand.
CGTGTAGCCGTTTGTCTACAGCAGTGCACTTGACTTTTATACGTTTTTAATTCTACACATTGTCCTTCCAAACATCACTGTAGACTGAATGATACAGTTGGGTCCAATTTAAGCTTCTTGGATAAGCAGGTCATTCTTATATCGGGAGCGCTTGTTCTACGTACTACTTTATGTCTTACAGTGATGTGTACACACATATTGTAATTTGTGTGGTGGGCGGTGTAAAAGGTGGGACCAGCATATCATGGCACTCACTCATGTCGACTCACCGGCTCCGTCAGAGCTCCCAGTGGGAGCGTGGGTTGGGCCGGTCATGTCACATTACGTTTGAGTCACAAAGCTAAGCATTTGTTTTTTTTTCTGAAAGCAGCTGCTTATTTTTCTGAACAGCAATGCTGAGCTCTGTAAGCTGAATGTAATGATAAAACATGAAAGGCACAAAGCTGGCAAGGGAGGTCGCTGTGCTCGCCACTTAAGACGCTCTTGGAAATGATGAAGATGAACCGATGCGTCCTACCTGCTCACAGAAGACATTCAGTTAGACTCGACACGTAACATATTGTAGCTCTCTTGTATTATGAACATGGCTTACAATCAGTTAATTAACCATATTTAAAGTCCTAGTAGGTTTACTGTTTCAGTGCACTGATGTAAATTTGATAACCATGATGACGTCTGAGATCAATAGGGACAGCTTTGTGGCACAGGTCCTTTATGTAAAATATAATTACTAACATTTCAAACAGCAAATAACTTAAAATGCAACACATACTGTGGAACAAAAAAAAATCTAATGAAATATAGAATAATATAAATGAAATCACCAACAATGAGTTATAGGGGTTGGACTTTGTGCTGTCCTGTTATGTAAAAACAATAATGTAATGGTGGCATTGCAGTAACGATTAAAAGATTTAGACTTACAGCGTGTCCTTCATCCTTTTCTGTTTAGTTCAGGTAACCTCGTACAGTCTCTATGATCAGTTCTTTTTGTGGTGACGGTATCTGAGCCACCTTATCTCAGCTACCTGGCATCTGGGCATCAGTGACTAGTGACCTTGAGAGGCACACTTCTGTCATCTCGCCAGCTGCAAGATAGCATCGAAAACGCTGTTTGGAATTAGGAAAATGAAATGGATTTGATAAGCACTGACACAACGCTCTGAAGGGACCTGAGTGAGTAGTGAGTAGTGAGAAAAAATGGCTCCGACGCCCATGTGCTGCAGTATCAATCCTTCTCCAAAAAGATACAAACCAGAGGGTGTACCATGTCTCTGAAGAACGGAGTGGTACATCTCCTTGGTCAGGGTGGAGTCAGCTCTGTGTGAGGAGGCAAAAGAGCCCCAGACTTGAGTATTCCCGCCGCCATGTTTCACCGTGGGTTTGAAATGCAGCGGTATCATCCTCTCTCCTGTTCGTCTCCTTACGTGCACCCTTCAATGAAATGCTGTTTGTGTTGTCCATCATTCCTGTACCTCCAGCTTTGTCTGTTAATGGTTGGTCATGGCAGGCTATTTGAATACTATGTGTGTGTGTGTGTGTGTGTGTCAGTCTTGGATACAGCAGGTCAGGAGGAGTTCGGCGCGATGAGGGAGCAGTACATGCGCTCGGGAGAAGGCTTCTTACTGGTGTTTGCTCTCAACGACCGGGGAAGGTAATGGAAAATGACTCTGTGTGTGTGTGTGTGTGTGTGTGTCTGTCTCTGTAACTACAGATATACACTGGCCACTAGCCAAGTGCTGGTAAGTTATGCAAGTGGCTGAAAGATTTACTTCACTCACCAGCCGAAAAGCAATGGCAGTCTGCTGAGTGGCTGGTAAAACTGAAACATTCACTTGCAGTTTGGCTGGTGGGCACGTAAGCTCTTCGTGCTTCCTGCAGATGCATGCTTCTAGCTCGATGAGCGCCTCAGTGTTCTGAATGGTTTGTCAGTGCAATAGTGGAATGGTGTCACTTACAAGTGGCTGTCTGTCTTCCTGCTAAAGAGGAAGTGCAGCGAGCTGTCGCTGGTGGTGAGACTGACATGAAGACTCACCGTCGAGGTGTTGGTTAGATGTCATGGATACCAGCTGAGTGCATTCCATTGCGACAGAACCACAGAATAGCTTAGTTCACATGTGTTACACACATTCAACAAAATATATGTGAGAAAATATTGTGCCACAAAAATGATAACAATTTGCTGAGATGATTTTAATGGAATGTGTGTAGAAATGAAAAGGATATTGTAATGACTTTTTTCCATTTAATTCTTGTAAGTGTGGCCGTAAAAGAACAAGAAAGTAATGACAGATGTACGAAGGAAAATTCTCGTTTCTCTTGTTCAACAAAAGAGATGAGTAAAATGAAAAGTGACATCCCTAACAGATGTATAACTCGATATCTGTCCCAAAACATTGGTACCGCTCTTTTTACAATTGTTTTAAAGTCTGTTCTCTGAGGTTCTCTGTTTGTCTCTATGCATATAGTACCCTACTTTTGGCCTTGTGCGCATTAAAAATGCAATATTCTTTCTTGCGCCAGGTGAATTTTATCAAGATGTTTCTAAAAACTGGTCAAGCAATTGTTAAAAACACACTCAGACACGACTAACTAGCTAAAGAGACCTGATACTGGGACCACACAATACACATTACTCTCACTGTTTGCCATTTGCACTGATCATCTACCTTTAAAAGCACGTTATCTGGAACATCCAGTCGTTTGCTGTGTTAAAAAGGAGATGGGAGGAGCTCGATTGGTCGTTTTTGCGTCCATGGTGCATGTATTCAAATGAAGTAATATGAATTACATCATTTGTTGCAAAAGTGGCCCCTTTTCTGTGGAAATGATTCTCATTGCACAAATAAAAGTCAAATCACAAACACACACACCAGCGCTTACAGCCACAAGCAGTCAGTCAGGGAAAAGTTTACAGCGTCTTTAGAGAGTTGGTGGTGACTGGAGCACATTCAGGAGGGGTTTCATGATCTCCCAAAACTTCATATTTATCATGTGAATTGTGAATGTGTAAGAATCACTCCTGAAACGTAGCTTAATGAAATACTATCCTTATCTTACTCGTTCTTTCTCATTTATGGGTGTGTCTGTGCCGTAATATTATTACCGCATTATCTTTTGGGAATCCGACATTGCGATGCGGCAGATAACAGTTGAAAGTGAAAGAATTTAGCCATTATGTTCCTTACTGTATATTAGCATCCATCTGTGCTTGTTGATACTGTGAATGCTTATTATTTACCTCTGTCCTTCTAACAGCTACCACGAGGTCCAGAAATTCCACACCCAGATCCTTAGAGTGAAAGACCGAGACGACTTCCCCATGGTGCTGGTCGGAAACAAGGCTGACCTGGAAACACAACGAGTGGTTAGTAACCCTCATGTGTCTTTACGGTGTCAGTGAGCCTTCTCATCATTCCTAGTTCCTGCATCCCAGAATACAGTGCAGACAGATACACGTCAGAGGAAACGTTCTGTGACCCACAGCTGTCCACAAAGAATATGATCAGTTTTCAGTTTTTCATCTAAGGTCAGAAGGTGTCAGAAAATGTGTGAACCGGTGGGAATGTAGGTTCAAAGTGACATCATTTGTTTCATAAGCTAATATTAGGCGGACGAGGCTGGCTCATTTAAAGTAGGAGCAGCAAATCGCTGGAGTCGCTGCCAAGGGCGTGACTCCAAGGGGGAGATAAGGGCTGGAAAAAATCCTTGGGAGTTTAAATAATGCGTTGGACAGTTCTAAACCCACTTTCAGTAGTTTCAGTAATCTCCTTAGTTGTTTTCTTTGCCAGTTGTCTGAGTCAGAGTGGGTGTGGGGTGTGAATGATGACTTATCAAAACTGCAGTAAAACACATACAGATGTCTTCCTGTAGCTGGTGATCAGTGCAGGCCTCTCCACTCTGAAGCTAGATTTATGCTCGACATAGTGTCCTAGGTGTCAGGGTGCTTGGCCCAAAAATGAGATTTCTAAGCAACACTTGATGATGATGATAACGTGGTCGGCAGGTTTACGTTGAAAGTCTGAGATCAGGTAAACTGATGAAAACGCCTCTCCTCATCCTGCGCTGTTGGCTTGAAGCATGGTCTGTCTGACGGGATGTGGTGGTGGAGATGTCTCTGATTTCACAGGAGTGCAGTTCCAAATCCCCACTGCTGCAGTTTAACCACGGCCACCGCCGGCCTCACCTGCAAATCCCATAGAATGCTGCTCCTCCAACTACGGCTACATCAGCATCAATACGTGTCCATTTTAAACACATTACCTTTGCTATGATTATGCCTAGCATCTACATCTGGCATTTTAAACTGAAACTATTTTTAGTCTGGAGGATTGGAAACAGATACGTTTGGATACGATGATGCAGACACCCTCGTATGCTTTCTGATTGGGTCTTATCCATCAAAATGTGTCCTTCCCTGATTCGTCACTCCCACCAGCAGTCCCATCCAATATTAAATAAAACATATTTAAATCTGTCGGATCCAGATTTTTATTCGGATTCGCGCCAACCTTTACTTACTCATAGATACCAGCCACCTAAAAACGTCTGATTTTTTTCATCAAGATCCACGTATTATTCCCAGAAAAATAAAGGAAAATAGAAAAAATGGACAAAAAAAAATCCTGGATCTGTTCTCTTGTCTGGATCCACACCAAAAGCTAACGGGGTCTTCAATCCAAGTTTGGTGGACACTCTTTTAGTAGTTTCTGTGTAATTCTGCTCACAAACCAACATACCAACAAGTAGACATGGCTGAAAACAAGTAACAGATTCAAGAGGAATAGTGATTCTGCTTGAGCTGATAACTGAACTAATAGACAAGTTACAGCAGAGCACCACACAGCACCATTTTGTTGATATAATACATGTCAAATTCATCTTCTTAATTAATTGCAAAATGAAAATGTATTTCCTACACCAGTTACTTTTCAAGTGAACTGCAACAAGCTTAGAAGCAACCAGTAAGCTTTCACAAAGCAAACTGTGTCACATATGTTGCTACAGTTGTGGTGAAGACTGATCTCCTCACAGGACAGTAGCATAGAGCTGGATCACCCATCAGTTAAGTGAAGTGTAACAAGAGCACAGCTGTACGAGATGAAAAGGATGAGGTAACAGTGGATTGGAGGCTGGGCCTGGATCATCTTTGCTTTGTCTGCAGATATCCAGAGAGGACGCTCAAGCATTCGCCAGAGAGAACAGGATCCACTATATGGAAGCTTCGGCCAAGAATCGCTACAACGTTGACGAAGCCTTCTTGGAGCTGGTGCAAATTATCAGGTACAGTCCTTAATTGTTTTACTCCATTCTATTTTTCAAATGGCTAAGTCTAAATCCAGGTGCCGGTTTTATGTTTTATGTGCTTCACTCAACACGTTAGGCTGAGGAAGTGATATACTAACACATTTCCTTTTATTTTGTTAATAACCAGATTTTTTTTTATTCTGTTAGTAAGATTTTCTGTTACCTAAGACAACTTAAACCCAACGGTAAACCCAACGATCACTGGGGACTAAGTGCTCAGACTGATCAGCCACTGAACGTTATCAGCTGCTATTCGTGCTAAATAGTTTGGTCTCTACAAAGGCAGATCAGAAGCGCTGATAAGACAAACACACAGACAGCTTCTCACCCGCTTCTAACATGCCACCAAATACTGAAGGGCTCGAGACTTACTACGTCCCGGATGTGAAGATAATGTTTGAGACAGACTATTGCTTAGATGATGACAAAATGAACAGAGCACTGACTACAACAGAGCGTGTCTTCTCGTGTTCATGAAACAGTTACAATCACTGGCTGGCTGCTCGGTGTGACACCCGTACAAAAACATGAACAGAAATATTCCCTCGGTACCGGACTATCTATCCCCTCAGTCTCTAGCTAGCAGGACCTTGGAAATATGCTGCGCTGATTAAACCAAGAGGGCTCTGCACATCTGTGCTGAAATCTGTAGGAGCAAAGGTCGTTAGCTGTTATCTGTTAGCAGCCAGTGAGCAGCAGAGTCCTGCGGTGTGTTGGCTAAAGGAGCTAACAGCTAACGCACAGCAGGACTGAGAGGTTCTGGTCAGAAGAAAATGAAGCATGAAACAGTGAACTGCAGTTTAATATGATTACACAGGTTTACGTTGAATAAAAGTACTTTGAGCTAAGGACAGTTTAGAGGTCAAAGAACTTGAGTTTGGAGTTGCAGACGTTTCATATCAGTGTGCATTTTGCCAAACTTCTGTCGGTCAGATGAGTTAGCAGTAAGTAAGCAGATACCAGCATCAGAGTTCACGCTGTCTTTTTATTGACGGTCAACTACCAGACATTCTGTTTAAACAGAAACATCTAGTGTACATTTAAACAACATTCAGACACAAAACACACAAACGCTACCACCTGCACAACATTTTGTCTGTTCCTGACAACTTTTCACGCCCTTGTGGTGTGCGTGGTGCACCTGTGGTCAGTGCTTTAGGTGGGCCTTTACTGACAGGTAGTGGCGAGCACAGTGAAGCTCTGCCCACCGTCCACCTACCCCGGTGCAGACCACTGCTGAGGTGCTATGGAAGCCCAGGTTGTTTGGATAGTGGCCTTCAGCTCGCCTGTATTGTTCGGTCTGGTGTCTCTTATCTTCCTCTTGACAATACTCCATAGATTCTCAGTGGGGTTCAGGTCAGGCGAGTTGGCTGGCCAATCCAGCACAGTAATACCACGGTCAGCAAATCAGCCTCTCCCTACAGTATAGTCGTTTAATTGACTAAAATTATGGAAAAAGTGAACTTAAGTATACTGCAATATACCATTAATACATTCTTTAATAATACTATGCTCTATTATACCTCTGGTTTATTTCAGTTCCAAAAAAGGACACTTTGAAGTCAATTATCAACATACTTAATTACTTTGCACAACAGTGTTGTAAATGTATTACAAGTATGCTAAAGTTTGAATGACTTGTGGGACTATTTCCCAATGCTGCAGGTAAAAAACCAAAGAAAAAAACACCTTTATACCAACTTGTATTAATCCCTGAAGTGGCATCATCATATAGTTCAGTATGGGCCCTGGTCCTCTGGTGGGCTGTGGAGGTACTGCAGGTGTTCAATAAATAGAATGTTTTGTAATTATGTTTGAAATGACCACAAAATATTTATTAACATATATATACATTTTAAAATGTAGGCCTATTATAATTGATGATATAGAGATTTCAATGACATGTTTGTCATTATTTGTCTGACCTTCTTTTATCTGGCATTGTATTGGTTGAAGTCCGTCTCTCATTGATATGTGTGTCATCTACCGACCTAACCTGCACCACCGGGTGCAATGCAGAAAACACAGTTCTGTTAGGAGGGCAACATTATCACACATCACAATGAATCTTATCTTATCTCTGAATATCTTGACAATGATGGGGAATTGCAACTGTGTTTGTTCAGTTGCGTTGAAAGATATGAAGTTTACCAATTGTTATGTATGTGGATGGATTATTAATTTGCACTGCACTGCATTCTGTTCCCGTTCACATAGAATTTTTTCTGTTTCTGAAATAATTTTTTTTTAGGGGAATACTTTTTTTATGTTCTTTTTATTTAAAAAAAATTCATACACAAACATACGAACAACAAAACTAGGGGGCTAACTTCTCAAGACACATTCTAATTTGTCCTTCCCCTCCTTATGAATGATGGAAATGATTGCGTCTCTCCAGGAGGGGGCGTCTTTTTCTATTCCAGCACCCAGTTAAACGTTTTCAATAGTGTTGAACTAATGGGTCCTGCATAACTTTATACCATTCTGAGGTGAAACCGTCTGTCCCTGGAGATTTCCCATCATGATCATTTTGATCGTTTGAGACCTTTGAATCCTGTTGAGTTTCTGAATGTTATTTTTAGGGGTTTCTTAAATTTGTCTTCCATGTTTTTGAGTTTTTGTTGTCTAGTTTTCTTTCCGCATTTTTTTTTTACCTCTAATCGCTGCCTTCGGTGCATCCCAGAACACAGATGGTGTCACCTCTTCATTATCACTGTGTTCCAAGTAATCTGTCTTGATCTTAGTATCCAGGTGGACTAACATGTTAATAGGACTTATGATCTGAGAGAGTGCTGGGGCCTATTTCACATTGCTCTAATCTGTGATGGTCTTTTTTGAATGTAAAAAAGTAGTCTATCTGAGAATAGACTTCATGAGCGGATGAGTAGTGTGTGTGGTCTCGACCCACTGAGTTCACCTCTCTCCACATGTCTACAATACCATTTCATGCATCAAATTGTTAATTCTTTTACTAATGTTATTTGCTTCAGACTTACCATTAGAAGAGTCCATCCTCGGGTTTAGTCTAATATTAAAGTTGCCACCACATATCAGGATCCCTTGGCTTTTTGTTGTCATTAGTTTAAATAAATGTTAATAAAAGGACCAGTCACTACCAAGAGGAACATACATGCAAAAGAGCTCATCGACGTACCCTCTATTTTGCCTATAATCACAACAAATCTACCTTCTTTATCTTTATATTCAAATATCTGTTCATAATTTACAGCACTGGATATAAAAAATCGCCTCTCCTCACCGCCTCCCTGATCTGTGGGAGGAAAACTACACATGTTTAAATCCCGTTTTATTTAATTTAGCATGTTCAAAGTCGTCTAGGTGGGTTTCCTGCAGGTTGGCCATTTGGATTTTATTTTTGTATAGCTTTGATAAAATGTTCCCCCTCTTACTTGGGTTGAGTACCCTGTTTGTATTGAGTGAAACCATTTTTATAGATCTATTTTGCATCTAAGTGACACTTTGTAGAAAGACATACACACCCCCACATACACCATTTTGCCGAGATTGTGAGGCTTGGTGCATTTGAATTCATGAGCGCACAGATGGCTGCTCATAGCCAGCCACACGCATTATGAAATTGTGCAACAGTATGTCAGTTTCGCTACTGTTGAATTTCTTTCACATGGTACAGCATCTGCCCTTATAAGGTGTTTAGGGGGTGTTGCTTATGCAAATAACAATCAGCCCCAATTTAGGATCAAATGGGATTCATCTTGTGTTTTTTTTTCCTGAGAAAACCTCTGCTTTTGGTGTCTAACGTATGACTCCATCTTCTTCAGTATGTCCTTCTCCTGCCTAAGCGGAGATTCAGACCGAAAAAGCCCTGAGTCATTTAAGGTCCTGTGAGAAAATGATGTATGATCCAAAAAGTCCAGCAGGCATAACAGATTATGTGTTGCTGCACAGAGTTGGAAAACTCAAAATAGAGAGGTCTTTTTTGGCTATTGTAAGTCAGAATACAGCCTAATGGTTTGATTCCACTCGGCATAGCTGCGTTGTGTTCCAGCAGCGACACATCCGCCGAAGCTGATCACGGCCACTTTTGACAGAAGCCACGTCAAGCTGCTCAGAGCAGATAGAAGTCAGACACAGGAAATGCAGAAGGGCTGGAGGAATGGGAAGGGCAATTAGAAGTTTTATCACACTGCCAAGTTTTCACTTTCAAACCTCTTTTAAACATAATGAATATTTGAGATATGATTAATGAATGAAATGGCGCTATAAAACATTACAATGATCCATTTTCTCTTCCTGTGTCTACTCTTCTTCATCCACAGAAAGTTTCAGGAGATGGAGAGCCCTCCTCTTCCAACCCACCACACAGGAAAGAAAAAGAGCGGCGGCTGTCCCTGTGTCCTCCTCTAAGTATCGTTACTGTGGACACCAAAGCCACATCACCCTACAGCATGTCCAAAAAGGAGTGTGTGTGTGTGTGTGTGTGTGTGTGTGTGTGTGAGCGAGAGAGAGAGAGAGAGAGAGAGAGAGAGAGAGAAGGTTAATTGTTTTCTGTCCAAATAGTTTCATGTGCACTTTTCTTAAAGGCAACTTCTAAATCAGTGAAACACCAGGGACACACAGGAGGGGAGGCACCACATTAAGTCACTCTTCATGTGAGCAGCACCGCAGCTGTTCGCACCAGAAGCGCTGCAGTGCTGCTCCTCTGCGATTTTCTAATCACAGATGGAGCTGATCTTTATGATAATGTCGTGAATTTATAATTCATAGACTTTTTATGTGTTCCTCAGCACCATTAATGTAAAAGCACCATTGCCTTGTTTGATAATGTGTGGGAAGGCTTCTCCGCTGCCTGCAGCAGTGTGTGTCTGCCTGTCTCTTACTTGGTGTTTTTAAACACAACTGACAAATATGTGAAATTCTGTAAGCCATTTAGATTGTACGTGATTTAAAAAACCCAATCACAAACAGCGATGTTATTTCTAATAGATTTTCACTTTCTCTTCATTCACTCTAGGCATGGAGAGAAACTAGAGCAGTCACTTACACTATCACTGCAGGTCGCGAGCTGGCCGCGCCGCAGCTCTTTTTGAACAGCACAATTGGTTAACATGGCCGCTGAAATTAAGTCTGCAGTGCTTCATGGGGCTTCATGGTGCTTCCGCCTCCTGTGTGTCCCAAGCATAATGTTTTATTTTAATGAGAGGATCTAAAGGGAAAGTTAAAAGTTAATTTGGTGGCGAAACAGTCAGTACTCGGGCCACTGTGCCAATGTCATGGAGTACTGATGTAGTTACTATACAAAGTTGGTGTTCACAAATAGAAATTTCGTCACACCATCCAGTGTTGTAGCAGAAATGACCAGGCTGTTAGGAAGGATGCTGTGTCCTTCAGGTACAGGTGCTGGCAGTGGTACCACCACCACTCAGCTGACTGTGTTCTCTCATGAACAATTCATTTTCAATATTATGTCTTTTGTGTTCTTGTGACACAAGAGTGAGACTTTTTCCCAAATGTGCATGTCACATTTCAACTTGCCCATGATATGTGCATGTGCCTTCCTGCAGGTGGCAGCAGAATCCTGCAGCAGAATTTTAGACTGTATCGTCTGCAAGGGGAATTCCTTCTTCGCAGCACTGTACACATCAGACAATAAGCAGTGAGAGCTATAATTTAAGGCGGCTCTTGCTGCAGTGACTAAGGGTTTTCCCAAACCAAGCCCATCTGCACCTGGCACTCTGTGCCTGGCAGGGAGGGCCGGAGGGTAAGGTGGTGATTGAGTTGGTTTGTGATGTCCTGTGCTAACAAGGTTGTGTTGTGTGCAATGGCCTCATTTGGTTATCTGGATATAATTATTCTGTATGCATGTACGTTGGCCTGATTTGTAATAGATAACATGTTCAAGAAAAAAAGGAAAGGGAGGAAACTCAACAACAGTTCCATGCTGTTGTTGTGCTTCTAGCTGCTGTATTTGTCTTTTGCTGCCACCTCCCTGTCGTTCCACTTGTATTGCCATTGTAAGTGTGAATATTGAAAACATCCATAAATGCCAAATGTCAATTCAAGGGCCCGATCAGATTGCAGATTATACAGATGCAGACTTCAACATGGAAAAGCCTTTACTACAAAGTAGAAGTTAGGGTTAGTCGAGACAGTTTAAGGTTTAATCCAGGCTTAAAACGGTGGTTCATTTCTTACCGGGTTACATCGTCATAGTATCATATGCTACACTCCTAACCTGCTCTTGTTAGCGACAACAGATTAACACACACAAAAGCACTGCCTTACTTGACCAAACAAAATACTTTGGAAGATGGCGCTATGATAGCGATTGATAGGGTTAGTGAAGCCAGATAATGAAAATATACTCTGAGTTTGTTGAACTTGCTTCGCAGTACATGCCTCTGGTTCCTTGGCCATTCACAGCCGATAGCTGAGTGATGAAGAGTCTAAATCGGCATTTGATTAATGTACGGATCAACTAACTTCTACCTGGTAGTGCAGTTTTCATGATAGCAGAACTTGTTTCTGTTTGCACATTTCAACATTGACCATGTGTTGCCACAAATACTTTCATGATGTTTATTGTTTTAATGATAGGTGGGCTGCATTCTGGTACTAATGTCTTTTTTAAAATATTTTTTTATATTTTACATCTACATCATCAGTGTCTTAAAAATTAGTTAAAAAGTGTAATGATGTTTTTCACAGAAATAAACAATAGTGACCACAATGAGCACAGAGACAGTAGGACTGAACTGGTAGCAGGTGAATATCTGTCGTTAACAAAGTGTCCAAACACAAGCCCATCTCATGGTCTTCATTAGTGGATGGAGGGAGATGGTTCAGTTGTTATTATGTGACTTAAGTGTGAAACGTTAGTTACCTAATGGCAAGTGGTCTTGCGTGTATGGGGAGACATGGTAATCCCTGTCTCTGTTCTCTTAGCCTCTGGTGTCAGACTTGAATGATCTCCAGTTGGATCCACACATTTCTTCTCACTTTCTGTAACATTGCAAGATTTTTCGACAAAGGGGACTGTTGGACCCTGGTGGAGGTATGTGCTCTACTGAGTGCCATTCTAATTTGTTTGTTATTCCCATTGTAGTGCTCTTCTATTCTAACAACTACTCAAAGCACTGGCTCCCTGTGACTCTAGCTAGATGTTCTGACAGTCCAGTCATGTTAGAGACTTCTGGGGGCCCCTTGTTCATCATGTTCAACCTCTTGGTATCACTTGACTAACGTCTGCCACTCAGGTCACATGGTGACGATTAGGACATCCCAGTGAGAACTGAGGTTTGAAAGTTCTTGAAAAATAAGTGAAGATTGTGTTCAGATGATTTTGTCTTGCTTTTCTGGTTGGAGGGAACATTCAGGCCAGAGATATCTCATCCAGTGCCTGTGGTGGGCACGAGTTTAGCCTGTGTCCCCTGTGTTCTGATGTGTGTTCTTTTATTAGCAGTATGATAATCAAAAAACACAGTTGTGTGTCAAAGTCACATCTTCCAGCACCTTCTTCACTGTTCTTTTATTTACAAGGAAAAATAATAACTCAAGATGATGCACACTAAGAAAATTCCTTGAAAATGAAAAAAAAAAATCTCTGAACTTACCCAAATATTGAGTTTTATACCTCCATTTTGAAATGCTTCGGGCACTTTGGTTTCACTTTGTTTTCCTTTTAATAAGAATTCATATTTATATCTACTTTATATCATGCAATATTCATCATCATTTTAAATTGCAATGAAAATCAAATCACTTTTATACATCATTAAAACATTTATCCAAACATTTCTTTCTTTTGTGTCCTTAATGCCTCTTCAAATTATTAGTGTTGAATTTGTTTTGACAATATATTATACAGTACAAGGAGATGCTCAGTCCCCAGTGCTGGTCTGCCTAGGCCTGAACCCCGTCAGCACGATCATCACAAGGACTGAGCAATCATCAGCCACCTCCTACATGGATTACATCAAACTGTATGCCAGGAGTGAGTGAGACATCTACTCACTGATTCACATCACCAGGAGCTACAGCAACAGAATCAGAATGTAATTTGGACTATGTAAGTGTGCTTGGATGGTATTAGAGAGAGGGAAGTTGATCTGAAATTAAGGGGTTGAACTACCAGAAGGCAACATAGCAGACAAATCAAAACCATGAGGAGGTGGCTAGGTCTATGTAAACTTTTGACCACGACTGTACATACATGTGGTTGATTGAGTGATTGATCACACCTGTAGCGGTGTCTGATTAGAAAATATCATGGCAATTTGTCTGCAAATCAATGGCTAAACAGAGACTTATCTATTGAGCAGGTTCTTGTTCCTTTCCACATTTACTACGATGTCATTTACTCTGCTTTTCCCTAAAGAAGACAAGAACTAGATGCCTATTTGGCTCTCATTGGTGTCCTTAACCTCAAATACGGAAGGAACATAATCTACCTGCACATAAAGCCTTCTCCAGCAAAGCCAAGCTTGGCATCGCCCAATCCAACATCTGCCCAAACTGGTTCGTGCTGGACATCGAACTGTTGGTGATGATAGCTGAAGCAACCCTATCACTTCTTGCAACATGTGTGGAAATCCAGCCTACAACCACCAGGACTCCTTTCTTGCCGCACCCTCAGCCTACCTCTGGCAAGCAAGGCCACAGGTGCATATTTCAGCAACATGCAACATGCAATAGTTTCAATGTAAACAGTTGCACATACCACAACTGCTATTTTCTCCACATCTGCACTCACTACAAAGATGACCATCCCGGTCCGTCTTCCTCCGGCGCAGCATTTCACCGCTGAACCACCGGCAAGAGAGCCTTCACGGTCCAAAAACATTCTAAACAATCATCCTAAACCGATAAATGTTAACTACCCCTAACCCAAGCATCTTCTCACCTGCTTCCATGTTTGTCGATCATCTCCTCACTGGCCTTTCTCAAAGATTATGGGTCAGGGTCCTTTCTTCCACCCCATAGTTACATACAGTTACAGTGAAAGATCTCAATACAGTTGTCGTAGCTTGTTGTAGCTTGATTTTGACACAGTGTCTCTTGACAAGACGAGTTATATTTGTAGGCTAACCCAGAAGTTTAGTATCAAGTTTATGATACTTACATGTTTTGTTCAGCAAGATAATCTTCATAGATCAGAGGCGCTTATGTTAATTTTTTCGAAGCCTAAATTATCTTGCGAGAAGTAAAAAGCGAATGTTAGTCTATAAACAGAATACATTGCGCAGGCGTGACTCAAAATACCACCACTTAATGTCTTACTACACAGTTATTATACACTTTCAATAAACTAATCAGTGTACAGTGGGCCTGTAAAGACAGAGGGCCATAACAACTTCTGTCGTCTATTTTAGCCTATTGCAATGCGTGCAATGCAAAATAAAGTGGCAACTCTCTCTCTCTCTCTCTCTCTCTCTCTCTCTCTCTCTCTCTCTCTCTCTCTCTCTCTCTCTCTCTCTCTCTCTCTCTCTCTCTCTCTCTCTCTCTCTCTCTCTCTCCACTCACACCTGAACAGACCAGGTAAACAGAGCCAGTGTGCGGTGAGTACACAGCCTGGCAGACAGACAGGTTTCTGGAGGATCCTCCCACCAGCTGGTATGCTGTCCAACAGGTTTGTGATGTGGCTTGTCAGTTTCAACTTAAACTCAGCGTAAATACGTTTAGTTTGAAGCAAAACTGGTGCCTTCATGTTGCTGAAAATCTAAAGGAATACACGTCTTTTTGTCCTGGAGAGCTTTGACAGCTGACAGCCAAAGCAACCGGCAGTCAGGTAAGGAGGCAACAGTGCTGGACAGGTGAGGGTTAGACGTTCCTGTTGAAATAATTTTCCTTCCTTCTCCTTTTCCTGGTAGTATTAGGCATCCATGGCAGCCTTGTCAGCGGTGTGGATTACCCTACTACCCCTGCTGCAGCTGGCCCACTGCTCTGTTGCCTTCAGACACACTCGAGGTAAACCACAATAGACTGCACTCATTAGTTTACATCTAAAGCATAAAACATAAAATAACACAAAGAGACATTTATTCTTCTCAGCACACACATATTTAAACCACATTCATTTAACTTAAACACTGTTTTGGATTTCAGTGTATGAAAAAAAAAACAATACAAAAAATCTCAACATATTTTTTAAAATTACATTTATGGTACACTTACCCTACAGCATATTCTACCACTTCTTCCTAAAAAAAAATACTATTATTGAACACAATAAGCTGTCAGCTGACATGACATGACGACATGACGTGACAAATATGAACGATAAGTTAATAAAAGTTTCCTTTGTTTTACTATCATCATATTAATAACATCATTGAGTGGAGGACAGCGGGGGTACTGGTTCTTCTGTTGAGCCCACCAAAGATGTCATGGGCCTTAATCAATAGGGGATGCCTATTTAACACCACTTGCAATGGCTCTATCTTTGAAATGTTCACTGCCCCAAACTGTACAAGTGTACCAAGTTTAATGCTTTTATGAAAAATGTACGTTTTTTTTCACATATCATCCAGACTATCAGTAAATAACTTTATGAGTTGACATATAAGTTAACTTTTAATTGATTGTGAGTTTACGGTTTGTACTCCATTAAGTAATGTTAATTAGTGTGTCCTTGTTATTGTTATTGATATTATTAAACTATTAAATAAAAATACAGCATGAACACAATTAGTATTAGTAATTAGTAATGCTATGTTCTGCTGGGAAACCTTGGGTCCTGCACCACCTACCCAAACACTGTTGTGGACCAAGTACACCTCTTCTTGGCAACAGCACTCCCAGATGGCGGTGCCCTTCCCTGGCAGCACAATGGGCCCTGTGGCACCTCAAAAACTGCTCAGGTTTGACTCAAGGAATATGACAAAGAGCTAAAGATGTCGATCCGACCTCCAGATTAACCAGATTCCCATATGATTGAGCATCCATGGAGCACCCTGGAATAAGTACAACGTACATGACCTGCAGTGGTATTTAGGTGTGTGGTGGAGGTGAGGTGGTTTCCACATGAATGCAGGTAACCAGTTTCCCATCAGAACAAAGTATTGTTTAAGATTATCAGTGTTATTCACTTCACCTGTCAGTGGTTTTAATGTTGTGCCTGATCGGTGTATATGGCCTGTGTTTAGATGGAGATCCAGTGTTGGTGGATGATAAGTCAGCGACCTCCTTCCTGTCCCGCTCGCTGCTTTATAACAGCTGGGACTTTGAGGTAGTTGTGGCCGACAATCTGGAGAGGGAATGTGTGGAAGAGATGTGCAGCTATGAGGAGGCCAGAGAGGTGTTTGAGGATGACATTCAGACGGTAATGCTGCTGTTATTCACTTTTGCACTTCTGCACATTCATTCGGATGTAGAATTCTCCAGGTTTGTTTTTGTTCAGTGTACATATACCGATGTAGAGAACCAAACAACAACAGATTTTTAAATCTGAGCATTTTGTGAAAAAAGGACTCTCCGGGTATGTTCACACTGGCCGAAATTAAATGTCCTGTGGTCCTGTAGTATCACAAGTTAGACAGAAAGTCACAACAAGACACAAGAGGATTTAACTACAGTAAAATAAAACAGGAAATAACCGACCACAAATCCAAACAATGACATGGTGGCTGCTTAATGTTTTTTCGCTTGTATTTCAATGACGCTAATGCATGAAACCCTCTTTTGTTTCCATTTTTAGAATTTATTTTGGGACAAATATGTCAACAGTCATGGTAAGATGTTATCCATGATTGTAGTCTTCTGGGCCTTGGTGTCATTCAGCAGAATATAGTAATTTGTAGTAATGTAGTGTAGTAATGTGCAACAATGAAAACATTACAGTTCATGCTAATGATTTAATCATTATTTCTGTATTGCTAATATTTAATTGACTATATCTGCTTGCTTAAAGGGAAACTCATTTGGGGATGCTATTGAATGCTACAACACAAGCTCCAAGACAATCTTTGGCTGCTGAGTGTAATCAGAATACATTCATTATTACAGAAAAACCTGTGATGTGTTTCATAACTGTTTAGAAATGACAGCTACAGTTCATTGCATGGAGATTCACTGATGAGGAAGTCCAATTAGACCAACAGAAGGCAGTAATGACTGAAGACATCGCTGTAATGATTAGTCGACTGACAGTATGAGAACTGTTTAAGAGACAATGGTTTGGTGTCAATGATGTTTGTCTTTGCAGAGTCTACACCAAGAGTGGATGTGTCTGGGCTGGTGGCAGGGATCCTGGCTGTCTTAGTGTCTGCTGTTATTGCAACTGTGCTGGGAATTTACTGCTACAAAGCCAAAAACAAGGGTGGACGGAGGTCAGCCCAGTGCGTTTGTGAAAGAAAATGATGAATTTGATCCATTAGTCCTTGTAGCCAGTTCAAACCACTGCATTTTAATACTGCTGCCATGAAATTTGTCAAAGTTATTCATGGTCACCAATTAATGATTTCTATGCTTCAGTGACCCCCTGACCTTTTTGTCTTGCACCACAAACATTCAGAATCAAAATTAAAATCACTATATGTTAGATTTACTGACAAAATTCATAGTCAAAATGCCATCAAAATGCCATGTCTTACAGACACCTTTAATTTTTGTAATGTACTGTTTGTACTGTAAGAAGTAGGGATGTCACGATTGTGATATTTAATTGAAAATCGATCGAAATCAGCCTACATGTGGACAACTGAAATAAAATGCAGGATCAAAACTGGGTCCAGCAAGTGCAAAATGGTATTAATGGTGCATTCACATACATGTCATGTACAATATATATTGCCTCATACAGCAAAGGATATGGGCTGACAGAGAAGTCATAGTGCGTTCATGTGCACCTCATAAAAAATGTAAATGACAGTTGTCCCACAATAGCATAGCTGTCAGTGCTGAAGAGAAGGAAAACGCTCAAAAATGATTAACAGCAATGGGAATGACCTGGTGTTGTTTCTTGTTAAGATATGATATAAGGGAATTTTCTGCTTCTTGTACTTTGTTTATTCCATTTGAGTAACAGAAATAAGATGGCCATGCTTTTTAAAAACAACCTGTAACATTCCTCAGATTCTTTTTTAAATATCTGTTTAGTTTTGAAAAAACTATACCTTCTTTCTATGATTGTAATGTATTCATCTACACAGCCTATTTCAAATTCTGTATTCAGACATACGTAAATTCAGTCAATATTACATTTAGGGCAA
This sequence comes from Lagodon rhomboides, assembly GCA_039737535.1. NCBI lineage: Eukaryota > Metazoa > Chordata > Actinopteri > Spariformes > Sparidae > Lagodon > Lagodon rhomboides. The sequence goes on from CM077807.1 coordinate 10,793,270, forward strand.
CCAAATCCTTTAACTCTGTAGAAAATGCCTGGCTGCAAGTGAAAAGGAGCCAAAAATCAAACAAAAGATTTTGCTAGTTATTATTACATTTCAAAGTATAACCATTTTAGCAATTTCAATGAAAACCCAGTCTGTAAAATGTTACAGCAGTAAAAATGACAGCAGTCTAAAAAATAATGCATAGCAAATGCTGGTTTGGTCACATGACCATTGTTTTCTATTTCATAGTTCATTGAGTGTCTTAACGTTATTTCTAACGTATCAAATCATCCATCAAATTTACTTAGCAAATTTTAGCAGCTTGTATTGTTGAATTCTACTGAGGTAATTTTCTGTTTGATGTGCTGTGTGTTGATCCAGAGCGCCGGTAAGGATGGCAGTAGATGGGCAGCCAGCCCCAGAGATAGTGCCCCTGGCTGGGATCATCCCCCCAGGTCTACCCAGCTACAGTGAGGTTCTGGCCCACAGAGGGCAGCACGATGCCCCACCACCTCCATATTCAGGGTAAGCCTGTCTTTGTAGTAGTCTGAGAAAAGAAGAAAATGTGCATCAACAGCAAAGGTGTCTGCTTGGACCCCCAAATCTGGAACAGGAGAAGTGTACACTGGAAGGCCTGACCATGGAATTGGCAGGACGTTGGCCGGGGTGCTAGGCAGCAGAGACTCTGGGGGGCTAGGCAGCTGGGGCGCGGGTTTGCTGGGCCGCAATTTAGTATCGTTGAGTACTTCTTCCACATTGATTTTACAATACAGAGGCAAATACCATCCACTCAAAAATCCAGGGAACCCCAATATGTTTGTCAAATTTTATTTGGCATTAGTAGATAAAAATGTATGTGTATAGAGTGATTAAATAACCCGTTTTATAGAGGCTACTTTGCACAAATGTGAATACAAGTATGCCTTGAGATTTTGGTTTTGCCCATTTGATGTGCCTTGGAAACAAAAAGTTTTAAAACCACAGACTTAAAATAAAATGTTGGCTTTTTCTCAGCATATAAATGGCAAAGCTGTTAAATTACCTGACAAAGGTTGGGTTTAGGTCATTCAAGATTCCAAAAATAAAGAGGTGAAGTTTTACATCAGTTGAGGGTAATAATGGGCCATTCAGAATTGATTAAGAGTGTTTATGGTTAGACTCTGACTTCTGATATTGTAACTTAGAGGAGTTTATTTCCTTCTTGTGCATTCCATAACACTATCATCTAATCTCACAGTATGCTGCAGTTCCCTTTTTGAAGACTAGGTACAGAAACAGAAACTGTTGGATCCTCATGGACATACAATAAACCTCACACAGATCTCTCCTCTCTTTGACCACAGGGGGGCGCCATCGGAGAATGCTGATCCAGGAGACAACAATTGAGAGGGCTGGCAGAGGCTCTTCTGTATGGGTGATGGGCATTGGTGTTTGAGTGAACTTTAAAATGTTGTGTTTTTTGAGATACTGTATTTATGAGTGAAGTTACAAAACAGTCACATGATTGACACCCCTGACAGTATGATCTGCATGTTGGCTGGTGAGTAGTTTGCCCACTACAGATGTGATGCCTTAAAGTGGAGCCAGTAGGGGGTGGATATAATGTTACGTTGTTATACTGCACACACAACTGTGTTTTGTTTGTAAGGTAGATTTGTGCGTAACAACAAAATAACACTAATTCACAGAGAATATTGTTTTGTGTAATGTTTTATATAATAAACCACAAAAAAGCTTCCACATGACTCCAGACATTTTATTAATCTGTTGTAACTGTTGAGCAGTTGAGAGTACATGAACACGGATACAAATGTGTCAGCATGTCAACATATGTTCTTCACATGTTGCAACTTGTGTGTTTGTTGTTCATCACAGCTGTTTATTATAGCACCACAGCTGGACACAGAACCTGAGCTCCTGCACCTCCACACTGCTACACCACAGTACTACACCACACTGCTACACCACTGCTACACCACACTGCTACACCATTCTGATACACCACAGTTCTACACCACAGATACATCACAGTACCACACTAATACAACACACTGCTACACCACCGTATTACACCACACTTTTACACCACTCTGATACACGGAGACTGATACACCACACTGCTACACCAGACTGATACACCACACTGTTACACCACATTACTACACCACACTGATAGTACCACACTGATACAACACACTGCTACACCACAGTACTACATCACAGTACTACACCAGACTGATACACCACAGTACTACACCACAGTGATACATCACAGTACCACACTGATACAACACACTGATACAACACACTGATACACCACAGTACTACATCACAGTACTACACCAGACTACACCACGCTGAGCTGCTGTGCATGACAAAGTGTGTTTGTGTATGTGCACGCGCGCGCGAGGGAGGGAAGGAAAGGATGAACACGAGCGCAGTCATTCCTCCTAAAAATGGCGTCTTGTGAACGAAATGAGCAAAAATAGCCTCAGTGTGTAGTGAGTGAGCAGCAGCAGCAGCAGCGCAGTAGTAGGAGCTGGATCAATATGAATTATGATGAGCTTATTAGCTGCCTGAGAACGAGGAGCATCTGTTCCACGGCGTGTCACAGGAGACAATAGACAGTGAAGTACAGGGGAGAGGAGACGAGGGAGGAGGTTCTCCTGGCTGCTGTGACCCCCTCCTCCTCCCTCTCCTTCCCCAGTCTACAGGCTCGTCAGGCGGAGAAATAAACAGAAGCCAGCACAGAGAAGACATTGCTCCCTCCCCTCCCCCTCGCTATCTGCCCATCTTCATCCAGCCCTTTATTTCATGGAGAGGAATTATCCCGCTGCAGGCTTCGGGGATCTCGGGGCTGGGACGGGATGGAATTACGACAGATCGGCCAAAGCAAGGTAAGCTTTCGGTGTGCAGAGCGTGCTCCTGTGGATGCACCGGTGAGCTTAAAGTGGAGATAACAATGGCACAGCTCTGCCCGAACCTCTGCATTCAGCCGGGCTGCAGGATGCTGCCTCACAGTGACCACCTTCCACACATGCATGGAATGCGATGGAAGGTTAATAGTGGCATGGAGACAGTACAGTATAGGGGAGAAACCAGGGGGATGGGTTGATGGAAGCAGAGTCTGTTATAAAATTTAAAAAATAAAAAAAAACCCGTGAAAGATCACTTCCAGGCTCCAGCACTGCTTCGTTTCCACTGCAGCTTCGTCTTCTTTTGACTTAATACACGCATGACAGGGGAAAGCTTGATCTGTACAGTACTAATTGACTGTATCCTACAAATGAAAGCAATGCGATGCAATGAGCTGCTGCCTGCCTCCTGGCAGAAGGGAATAAGACCTGCACTCCATTAAACAGGAAGAGAAAACTTGTTTGCAAAATAAATAATATGCGAAATAGACTTCTGGTGGTTTTACAAAAGCTGCTTAGTTTATTTAGAAGTCTTCATTTAAAGATGGTCGAATAACAATGCAACTGTGACCACAGATAAACCGGGTACCAGAAGCTTCATTCATTTAGTAACAGAACGGAGACACATGTCTGAGGCTGTGCTGAACTTGTTGGGCTCAGAGGACACACGGTCTGCCTCAGTAAACACTACTGTACAGGACGGTCACGTGACTGACCGACTGTCAGCGAGTCAAACGTCACTTCATTAAAGTTGACGTTTATAACGTCACAGCGTTTATAATGTGATGCTCATTAAGATTAGTCGCTACTGTGTTAACCCCAGGTTGCTGTCAGACAGTGGCTGTGCTAGTTCAGCTGTATTCAAATCAAACCCGCAACACAACGATCGTTAGCCAACAGTCTCGTCATTCAGTAGGACAGGTAACAGGTAACAGGTCACGTGCTGATGACCAGCTCACTCACTGTATCCAGGCTGCCACGGTTAATACATGACAGTCAGTGGGCTGAGCGTCAGTGTGTCGGAATTGTGGCCTGGAGACATGCTAAAGTTAGCTAGCTCCTCTTAGCTCTGCTCCATGTATGCGGTCGCCTTGACAACCACATCAGTCTCCCGTGGTACTCCAGCTGATGGAGTTCCATATCTGAAACAATGTATCGAATTGTATGAATGATGCCTTTCTTTAAACTACAATCAGAAAGCATGTTCGTCCTGCTCTGGCTCAGGTAAAGATCTGATGATGTCAAAATGTGCATGCTCTTGCTTTTTTAATTGATGACCATGAAGTGGCAGGTGGATTTAATCCAGGTATTCCAGGTATGTCCCACTTGAACCAGTCTACTGCAGCACCTTTTATCATTAGCAAATAATCAACTACAAAGTGTATTAAAACACAAAATGTATACACCAACATATAACCGATTCACAAATATTAACCAGTCTTATGACAGAATATCTCATTTGCTTATGTCTGACCAACAGACACCATAAAAACAAAAGCTATTCAATTAACAACAATGAGAAAAAAACACACTTACCCAGATTTAAGAGAATGCTTTGGACTTTTATGGGATGTATGACTAAACCATTAATAGAATTGTCAATGGCATTTTCTGTTGTTTAAACTAACCAGTAGTAATTGTTTTATTACATACATTCAGCATGAAGGAAGAAAGTAAGACAGGCCTTCAGTGGTTAAGGGATTAGCCGTGGAAATCCTTGTGTTGTTCATGAAGAAAACAATAGCAGATTTGGTGTTTTAGTAACTTCTGTGACAGAATACCCTGGTTAATGACTGAATTCAAAGCATTTGATTTAAAGTTAGATCACAGAGCTGTGTTGAATAAGACACCCTCTTACAAAAGCTTTTAAGATGTTCCAGGTATTTCTAAAGTCATCAATACTGACACCTGTCTTCCAGCAGCTTCTAATTAATTGCAGACTTGCTTTTTGGTTGACTCTTGACCATCCTGACCAGTTTTCTCTCAGCAGCAGGTGATAGTTTATGTTTTCATTCTGATCGTGGCAGTAACAAAAATTTTAGTGCACTTTATACTTACAAATACTTCTTTGCGCAGTTGATCTTGGGACCTGTAACTGCTTTGAAATTGATTTTTTCTTTCCTGACTTGTAAAAATCAACAATGCGCTGTTACAGATTGATGCTGGGCTCCCTAGACTCCAATTGTAGTGTTTGTGGCTGAGTTTCTCAAACTATGGTACGTGTACCACTGGTGAACAAAAACATATTTTGTGCTCAAAAATGTATTTTTGTTTGCTTTTATCTATTTTAACGCACAATAATAACCTCTGCACTCTCAAACTCTTGCTGGCTACACCCATATACATTTATTGAGCACAAACTATATTTTTGTTTGCTCAAATTAAATTCAAACATGTGACTGAAATATGTAATGGAGACAAGATATTATACAACAATTTGAACAATGAACTCAATTGTCTAAAAAGACATAAGTGCACTGAAACATTAAACTTTGTGCGGAATTTAATGATTATAAATGACCTTTTTCTGCATGAAATAAAGTTTTTCATATTGGCCAACATATACATTGATGTTAATGTTTATGTTTATTAAAGGGTCCCCATTAGAATCTCTTTGATTTGCCTCTAGTCTTCCTGGGGTCCTGAACATAAAAAATCAGTACAGACATGCAAAAAGAAAGTACAAGCTATTATAAAATAGAAAACAATCAAGCAAACTATGCAGACACACTGCAAGAGGAATTAAGCATGAGGTGATAGTGGAGTACAAGCAGAGCAATTATGTATAGGAAGACTATTAATTGCCAATATAACAGGCATTAAGAAAAACTGTAATGAATACACTATGTTGTCGCTTATGGTACTTATGCTACTGGAGGTCATATAGAGGCATCAGTATTAAATTGAGTCTGTTTCATAACCATACCACGTTTCTTGTGGTAGGTTTAAGATAGTGTTCAAGTTTAGCGTCAAGAAAAAACGTTTTCAGAAAACTCTTTGCAGTTAAGACTGGAAGCTGGCATTTGCCCTAGATAAGTAAATTGACTCCCAAATTGTAGGCCCAACAGTCTGACCTGTCAGGTATAAAGGGGCTGACTTGCTGTCAATAAGTGTCCTTTTAGAGTCAAATCTAATAACATTGTGTTCCTCAGCGTTATGTATGGGAGCTCCAGGTCATCCCACCCAGACTCAGAACTGCTCCACCGGCAAGCCTATGGTACCCCACACCCCCTCCAGGGCTATGCAACCAACCATCACACTGGAGGTTCCAGACAGGGTGGCGCCTGGGGTGGTGCTGGACACACACTTGGTAAGGTCTCATTGGATCTGTAAATACATATGATTATAGACAGAAAGAATGCTGCGTCAGAGCCGAAGTATTGCATTTTTACATACATTTATTGTTATCTGCAATCACAAAAGGCACGGATACTGATAATCAGAAAAATTAGGTATAACAGCCCAATAATTGGGTTGTTTGGTTCACCAAATTAGAAGAGAGACAAGTTGCATGTCCAGACAGAAAAATTATATTATTGGCTCGATGGTGCAGAGCAGGAGGATAGTACCACAAATTAACAGTCAAAGCAAGATGGCGGCTTCTCTGTGTACAAATCTCAGTGGTCTGTTTTGTTAGGGTGTGTTCTATTTTATTTTGCAACAGTGATATACATAGTTATCACTTCTTAGATTTTCTGAATCATATCCAAAAATATAAGTAGAACAATTAAACAATGAAAAGAAAAAAACATTGAAAGAAAGAATTTTATCAAACTGTTTATTTGACGATGCTATGATCTCTGATGTGATTTGTACGAATTTAGTAAGGGTTATGGTTTGTTGCCAGGCCTGTCAGGGCTCTTTGATGCCAGCCTCCACCATGCCAGCCCCTCGGGTCCTGACCCCTCCGTCATGAATCTGATTTCAGCTCTTGAGTCCAGAGGTCCACAGCCCCCACCCTCTGCTTCATCCCTTCTTTCTCAATTTCGCACTGCCTCTTGGCAAACTGGTAAGTGTCAGCTTGTTAGGACAGCTAACGCTAACAGTTAAAAAACAAACTGACCTTTTGTTTGTACTTTTAGCTATTGAATTGCTATAATTCCTGTATAATAATTGGATTTGCAAAATAACTTGCAAAAATATTCAGTCCCAAACTCAATATTTGCTGCTTTGTTAAATTTAAAAAGTGACTTGCATTGACCAACACTGTGTTTGTTACATTGTGTCTTGTAGCAATGCATACCCCGGCCCCAGCTGAGCTTTTTATTTCAGGGGCCCTTCCAAGTTCCAGCTCTTTCCCCTCCTCCTCAGCCCTTTCTGCATACCAGCATCCTGGCTCCTTCTCTGGACGATCTTTCACTCCCTCACTATCCCTTCAAGACACGTCTACATTTAGTCCAACTTCCAATGGTTTGCTATCACCCCATGATCCTCTGCTGCATATGAAAACACCCTCCCAGTCCAGCTTGGGTTTTGATCGCCTGCTGTCTTCCCAGAGTGCTTCTCAGACCCAAGCCCCTTCCTCCTCCTCTAGTTGCCACCTACCACCTCCCCAATTCAATCTGTTGTCCTCCCAGCTACACAACCAGTCCTCCCAACTCTATAACGCCTCCATGTTCTCTTCTGCATCAGCCCTGCCACCTACGGCAGGCTCTCTGCCCCCTCCACCTCCTCTGCCTCAGCCTCCTCCAGAGTTGGCAGTTCCGCGGCAGGACAGTGTGATTAAGCATTACCAGCGCTCGTCCCCAGCTCAATCCACACCACACCCCCTACAGCAATATGTAAGCTGCGGTGGTTCACCGTGCTACCAGCAGATAGCCAGCCACCATCGGCATTCTGGAGTGCCCTGCAGTCCAATTGAGGAGCAGAGCCCAATCTCTGACTCCAAGCCCTCACCACGGATGGAGTCCAAGACATATCAACCTATCATCCAAACTCCCTACACATCCTCACCCTCCAGCTCCTCCACTTCCTCCTCATCTGGCCCCAAGGGAGCCAAGAGTTCTGGCTCCAGCAGTGGCTACTCTTCTTCTGGCTCAGCATCATCCTCTTCCCGTACCCCACACACTCCACCATCAGCCTCCTCTACCTCCTCTTCATCCTCCAAGACAAGCACTGGCTCCTTGTCTGCTCCCTCTCATCAGCAGCCCCCACCTCAGTCAGCAACAGCACCACCTCCTCTACCAGTGGTGTCATCCACCCTTGTTCAACAGCCAACACCCAAACAATGCCTCTCTACCTATGGCTCTCCATCTGTGGCCAAATCTAGCACAGGCTTACCAGACCAGACCCCTCCCCAGCAACATACCCAGTCCCACTCTCCCAGCCAGCCTCCACCTATACACATGGCCCACTCTTATGGAAGCTTCAACTCACCTCATGACCAAGACCTGAGCTCTGGAACAAGGGGTGCTGGAGGGAAGGCTTTCCCTGATGCAGGCTCTGGGGGACGTTCATTTTCTGCAGAGATAGTCTTTGGTGAATCAAGCTTTGGCTCAGCTTCTCTTAGAAGAGAAGGTAGCCCTTCCTTAGGATATGGGGGTGCTGGAGGATCAACAGGATGTGGACCCATTCCAGGAGCTGCTGTACTTGGCAGTGGAGTTGCATCTGCAGAATCAGGGAGCAGGGCTGCTGCTGTTGGTAATGGAGGCAACAACTCTTACCACCTGCCTGAGTCTTGCACATCACCCTCCATCAATTCTACAATCAGCTGCCCTGGATTGCACTCTCCTGCTTCTGCCCGCCATGCACAGTCCCCCGGAGGCTCAGGGGCAACGAAATACTTGTCCTCCATCCTCTCTCCTTCTTTTATGTCCTCACCACAAGTTTTCAATGGTACACAGCAAGCACAGAGCCAGCCCTACCACTCAACGCCACCCCAGCCGAAAACAAAAGCAGGAGTGGGAGTTGAACAATCCCAAGGTGAGGAAGAGGATGATGACGATTTCCTCATCCACCACTTATTACATACCCAGAGCTCCACTCCCCATGCATCCCAGCATCACCCACCTTCTCAGCAACTAACCCAATCGCTCGCACAGGCTAGGGATGGGGAAAGCAAGGGGATGACTTATGAAATGAGCAAGATCTCAGAAGAGCGCTACCACCTTCAAAGTGTCATTCGTACCAGCACCACCAGCAGTTCAGGTCCTGGAATGGCAATTGGTGATGCAGCAAGTGGCTTAAACAGTCCGTTGGAAATTTCACAGAAGAAACAGCAGCAGACAAAGTCAAAGTTGACCATATCAAAGTCCACTGCTGTAGGGGTAGAAGGGGTGAGTGACTCCTTTTCCCTCTCCCATCAGCAACAGCATGAGTCCCTAGACTCTGTGGCCCATTATGGAAATGGGGACCGCTACACACAGCACCCACATTCTCAACATTCCCATCATACCTCACATGTGTCCTCACACTGTCAGCAGCACTCTCAGCACTCCCAAATCTCACAGCACTGTCGGCAAACTCAACACTCTCAGCATAGTCATCCCCATTCACACCCACACAGCCACCCTCACATGGAGCTGAAGAAACCGTCAGATGCAAATGACAATGCCTACTTGTGTAACACACCAGATGTGCAGCAGGCTCAACAAAACCATATCTCCCTCTCTCTGATGGATTCGCCATCAGAACCTCCCCAGCAAACACAAATGCTGGAGTCTGTCCTCTGTACCACCCGCACAAAGATTGACCCCCATCAACCCCCTTCACAGCAACAGCAGCATCCTTTGAGTCAGCAGAGTAACGAGTCCTCACAGTTGCAACTCCAGCTCCAAACTCAGGGTATAGATATCCAATACAGCCTTGGAGGTCAGCAAAGAGATGGAACCCGAGCAGGTCAGAACTCCGTATCTCCGCTTGAGATGCTGGAACAATCTCTTTCCCGAACGAACAGCAGAGACAATAGAGGATCTCTGGACAGAACTGGAGTTGGGGTGCCAGTTATAGGAGGGGAGGGAGTTGGTGGAGACAGACATGAACAGCAGCACAGACTCACACCCCATCACCATCCTCAACAAACAACTTCAGATATCCATGACTTCCTCTCTGAACCAGATTTGGGCTTGTCCACCCCTGCACACCTGCACCACCTCAGCCAGCGTCAGGCCCCCCACCAACCACAAGCACGCACTCACCATCAGCTGTCACACTCTCAGTTAGCTCATCCACTCTCCCACCGGATGGCAGCAAATATGGCAACACCCCAACAACAGCCCCAGTCTGTAACCCAACTATCACACTCCCAGTTAGAACAGCTCAAACAACACCAGTTTGACCCAGTGGGTAAAGAAGGACAAAATCATCCCCAGCGGTTTGCACCGCTAACATCCATCTGCTTTCCAGACTCTCTCCTGCAAGATGAAGATCGTCCTTTCTTTCCCGAGATGGAAGACATTTTTTCTTCAGCTGGTTACAAGTCAAGCTGTGCAGGGGATTCTGGGGCAGGACAGACTGCTCAAGAAAGCCTTACCCAGCATCATGGGCAGGGACAAGAGGGTATGAAAACCTTGAAAACAGGAGGAGCTCGAGAGGGCTATGATATAATTGGTCATCACAATGATCAAGGCTATGGACAGTACTGCAACAGCCTTCCTGAAACAGGAAATGGTAATCTGCACACAGACCTTGACTCTTTGAAGACCCACAAGCTTCCCTCCACTGTGAATACTGACCAGCTTGGCCTCATCCAATCCCAAACTCTGGCAATAGGATTGAATTCAACAGTTCTAGGGGATGGCTCAGTCAACAAGATAATTGGAGCTGTGGGAGTCGGTGGAAGTTCAAGCACTCCTGGTCTTACCTCACCTATCTTCTGTTCCTCTCGACCCAAGAAACTGCTGAAGACAAGCTCATTTCACCTGCTCAAACAGCGGCGTGAGCCACAATCTCAAACTAAGAAAAACTATGCACAGGAGTATGAATTTGAGGACGATGAGGATAAGGCTGATGTGCCAGCTGATATTCGCCTCAACAGTCGTCGACTTCCTGATCTGCTCCCTGACTTGGTTTCTAGTTGTAGAAAGGCTGGTGGGGCATCAGGAGTAAGTGGTCTCAGTCCACTAATTGGTGACATGGACTTCTGCCACTCCTCCAACTACCCTTCTCTTGGACACTCTTCACAACCCCCCTCCAACGGTGGTCCCAAGAAAAGAGGCAGGAAACCAACTAAACCAAAACGCGAAGGCCCTCCTCGCCCACGAGGTAGACCACGCATACGTCCTCTTCCAGAGCCTCCTTACTGTAGGGGGCTTGTGGGATCAGTGGCTGGAGAAAGTAGGCGGGGTCGTGGACGGGGTCGTGGGCGAGGCAGGAGGGAGGAAGGGCTTGTGGAAATGCATCAAGACATGAACAAAGCACAAGGCCTCCCATATCATCTTCAACAGCTGCATCAACAGCAACAGTGCAGCCAGCAGCAGCCTCACCAACAGCATCCACACCAACATATCAGACAGCAGGCAGATCACCACCGGGCGCCACAACAACAACCACAGCATCACCTGCATCAACATCAGCCGCATGTTTCCTGTCCTCATCAAGAGCAGCAACATCATCACCAACCACAACAACAACAGCTATCCCAGCAGCCACAGCAAGATCCAATCAGACCTATGAAGGTAAAAGTGGACTTTAGGTTATTTCAGTGTTTTTGTTTAAGGTTGTAGTTTTTAAATCTTAAATTATATCTGTATTTTGTAACTTAAATCATAACAAAAGCTGAAAGGTAGACCTAAATAGAATATATATACATTATCTTTTGGGGCAACAAAATGAAACAGAGGAAAAAATTATGTCTCAAATCATGTGGAAACTTATAAATTAATTGAAACTATTAAATTCAAAGGACCTTGCAAAAAACCTGCAATTTTTTTAAATTAGCTAAACTGGCAGTAATATTACATTAAGTGGTTTTATTTCATTGGTAGATATTTGCACTGTGTTAATGTTCCTCTATCTGTTTGATACCTATTGTGGTGTGTTTTTTATTGGGTTCAGAACATTTGCAAATTACAGCTTTTAATGGTTTGGTTTGTTGCATACTAGATAATGCCATCTTGTTCTGCATGCCAGGACATAATATTGACAATACAGGACTTAATTCCTTGGCTGAGTGCACATATACTATTTCACAATGTCAAACTTCTCTGAACTAATTCTTTTCACAATTTTATAACTGTAAGGGCCAAACCTGAAAAAACCCATAACCTACATTTTTTTTATTTTGAATACAGTTATAGGATTTTGTTGGATTTTGCTGAGCCCCATGAATTCAAAAGAAGTTTAAACATGATTTTTTTCATGACATGAACTGGGAAGCCGAGGTGTGCATGTATAAATATATCTATATCTATAACTATATGACCTATCAAGGCATTTGTAGTGGATCCTTTGGGTCCTGTATGTAGGGGGGTGGGGTGTTCCTTAAGTCATTCCAGAGCAGTTTTTGTGGTGTGTCAGGTCACACTGTCCTGCTGGGGGTGTCTGGTCCACAAGAGTGTTTGGATTGGTGCATCCCAAGTGGCATCCACATGGATGATTGCCCAGTAGAGCATTGCATTATAACGAGATGCTCATTGTTGTTTACATCACTGTCAGTGGTTGTTGATGGCTGATTTAAACCAGTGGCTGATTGGTGTAAATCCTGCCAAATGTCTTAAACCATCTACCTTGTGTATTATATCTCAGATCAAACTGCCCATTCCCGACATGCTTCCATCAGAGTCCCTGTTGAGGACAGATTCACTATCCAGCAACGAGCCAGCTCTTTCTGATGGATCAATTGGATCTGCACCATCTCTGGGCCCGAGTCCTGGACCCAGCACCATTGTGGACATCAGCAGAAATGATCTGAGCCAAACTCACAACAATCTGCTAAAGCATCAGCAGAAAGCTGGAGAGGTAAAAAGCACGCACAAGAATCACCTGGCACAATTAATTAAATCTCTGTATTTTATCCTAAATGTTTCAATGCTTGGTCTAGTTGTGATCTCCTTTGGCTGATAAGTTACAATGAGTCTTATCATGTGACTGTTACGTTCTGCTCATTAGTTGCACTGGCTAAGCTCCTTAATAGTTTCTTTCTGACAAATGGTTGTTTGAACAGGAATTTAAGGGTAAATTATAGTTAGTGGAACAGTGGATTTATTTCAAAAGGTGTCATAAGGACAAGATGGTTTTGGTGGAGCAGAACCTGCTTCTCAGTATTAGCCTAAAAGAGACATAGATCATTTTGTAAAAAATGTGTATGTGTTTCCCAGAACATTCTTTTTTTAAGAATCCAACAAGGTTAACAGCATGAATATGAATTGTATGAATTGCTGTTCTGTGACAGTTTGTCAGACTAAATATTTATTTCTTAATTTTTTTTATGTTATATTTTTGTCTCATGACAATTCTTTAAATGAAAACAAATGCAAAGAAAACCTATATAGAGAGGCAGAAAGATTATATTGAATAAAAAAGTCAAGTCTTATATACTTGTGATTATGTAGTATCACACAGGTTGCTTACATGTTTGTTAAGGCATATCACTTACATCTTCATGTCAGGATGTGTAAGAGAAAAAGTTGAAATGAAGAAGGTTGCAGAGGACCTGTGCATGACAACTTCACTTTTGTATTTCATGTTTTAGTTAAATGTAAGCTAGTCTTGCCAACAGACATCTGCAATATTTTGATTGTGAAGTGAAGTGACACCATATGTTTCCAAATCAAGTCAAACTGGTATACACTACAGGCCTAATCTAGATAGATAAATTTGTTATCTTGCATAATCTTTACAATAATTGGCATTTGTGAGCATCTTCAAAGGGATGATATTTTATTCTTGTTCATGTAAAGATAAAGTAAATGTTATAACTAACCATGTCTAAAGAGCTTGACCTAACCTTCACTCAATATATTTTTGAAAGCAGTTTTCTCTGATGTGAACACAGATGATATGGAAGAAAGACTATGACGATCCACTGAATCCCGAAGCCTGGGCTTCTATGCAGAAACTCTCTGGTTCAGTAAGTTGCTTCACACCATTGCAAAAATGAGCAAAGCCAGGTGCTTCATATATAATTCATACATCATCCATTCAATTTCAAGCCTCCGGTAGAGAAAGCTACACATTGCCTGGTGTATTTACACATAAGGTACCTAAAGGAACTTGTGCCAATACCTGTGTGAAAAAGGCAGCATTTTAACCTTGTATATGCAAGGTAAGAAATTCTAAGGTGTTGTAGTTTTCAGGGGAAAAATCACAATATTTAAACTGTTACGTTTTTGTGATTTGAGGCTTAGAGAGAAGGGGGTTATATCTGAGTGACAGCCAGCTCTGTCTGACTGACATCAGAGAGAGAAGAGAGATGGTTGTTTCCAGGACAGCCGTTGCCATGGTTACTTAATTTTTCAGTGCAGGAACCCTGCTGCCACCTGCTGTCCGTAAAGCTTTATTACCTATTGCTGTAGACCCCCTCCAATGAAAATCAAGTCTTTAACCTTGTTAACCTATCCAAATGGTGCTTTTGATATTATGTGAGGCATATCATGAGCAAAAGAAAAAATAGCCATGGCTGAGCATTTATACTTTAAAAATGAAGTGTACCATTGACAGACAAAAAACTAAACAAAAAACAAAAACAGAAGCATACAGCCAGGGTTTCATATGTCACAATGCTAAGGAACCAATTCTGTCAACTTGCGTGGTGGCATTCAATCTTGTTAACATAATGTTGCTGGGAAACAAGCTGTTTTCAGAAGATGTCGGGTATGCAGATGTAGCTAATTATATGTATTTTGCATTCTGAGTTTCCATACTTTCCAAAATGTACATTCTACTTGCCGTGGAATGGGGGTGGGGCTATATTTACAGTCAATTTGCATATCTATAGACTTTTGCATACTTAACAAGGCACATTTGTAGAGTTACACCCAAGCCTCTTTAAAGCCACACAGGGATTTTTTTCATGGAAAAAGTTTCCTTATGTGTAAATGTGAGGAACATTTTTCAGGGAACAAGTTTTCAGGGATTTAATTATTGCCTGCCATTTTGTACTTATTTGTCCTGCTGTACCTCTACCAATATCAGAATGTTTCTGTGTCCGTCTTTTTCTTTCTGTTAATTTCATGTTTTCAATTACTTATTTCACGCTTATTTATGAATTTTCAGATTATTGTTCATTCCACATGCCAATTGCTACAGGAGATATTACATATTTTACACAAATAAACTTAATGAAAAAGTTACAGATGTTATTGAAGAAAAACACAAGTTAGAAGTAAAAAAGTATTTTTCTTACTGATTTAAAGATGAACAATGTGGGAGGTTGAGGGTAAATTCTAGTGAACATAAATGTGATTAATCATTTGATCACTTCAGGTATTTTGTTTAAAATAGCTAAAAAATAATATTTTTATATGTACAATGGGTCAAAATATGTATAAAACAAATATATATGTAAAGGGGTCTCACATATTAATGAAGTCACAGAGAATTGTTTGGTTCATCAGTGATGAGACTCTGCTCTTTTGCAGGCTGATGAGAAGGCTTTCGACTTCAAACCTGGCTTCATAACCTCTTTTTTGGACTTCCTGAAGACTGGCAAAAAACAGACAGGCTTTGAGCATGGACATGATGGAGGTGAACAAGAAGCGCTAAACCCCTGTTTCTCTCTTAAGGGAGGGATCAGGCCCTTAACTTCGCCTCATCCTCCCCTACCACAGACTCCTCCACAGCCGCCTACAGGAACTTTCAGCGAGGGAGGGCAGGGTGAGGGGGCGGACCTGGCACTCAGCAGCTGTTCGAGTCCCTGCAAGCCTCTGGATGAGGAGCTGAAGGGGAACCTGGAGACACTGCCTTCCTTCTCCTCTGATGAGGAGGACTCGGTCAGTAAGAATCAGGACCTGCAGAAGAGCATCTCATCTGCCATCTCTGCACTCTATGACACCCCACACACGTTGGCTGCTGTGGCTTCTGCCATGGTGAAAACCCCACCCGCTTTGTCCCCACCTACTCCACAGGAACCACCTCTTAGCCCCCCCCTTCCTGCCATTCCTCCCCTCATCCCCAGTACAGAGAATGGAAAAGAGGAGGCGCTCACGTACAATGTGCAACACATACAGGACGAGAGGGACCAACAATTTGTCTCCCCACAGTCAAATAGAGAAGAAGCAGTGGAGAGGGAGGTTGAGCAAGGAGGAGTAGAAGAGGAGGATGGAGAAGGAAAGACTGTAGATAATAAAGATTTAATCAGACATTCACACAGTCTACAAAGACCCCAGGAAGAACAGGAGGAAGAGGAAAAGGAAGAGAAAGAGGAAGAGGAAGAGGAAAGGATGTCTGAAATGCAGATTTTGGACGTTTCTAAAATTTCAGGTAAATTAATCTTAATAAATTTGTTTGTTTATATGTCTGTTTTCTAATGTCCGCCACTCTTTCTTCAAAACGGAAATAAAAGAGTGTTACCTGACAACATTCCCTCTATTTAAAAAATTTAATTTCTTGAATTTCGAAATAGTTTGACAAAACAATCTGAATTCATGGTCCACTCACCTGCTTTTTTTAGAGCTTTCAACTCTATCTCATCGCCTTCATCAGCAAAGGGACTCACTCAGGTGGAGTCGCCTGTCAGAATGTGTAATGATGTAACTGAAAGATCTGTCATGTAGTAAGTGGTTGTGTATGGGTGGAGATGGAACCTCGGTCTCTGTTTAGAGATGTTCTCTGATGTCATGTCAGTGTTCTCCACGATTTTTCTCCAGACAACTACTGACTCCTTGTCAGTAACGTTCCCTCCTCTTCTTCATTGCTGCTGTGTTACTTATATCCAGCACATTTTTCACTCATCCACATACTTTTTTACTCACACTTACAGGACAAGCTGAATGTGAGTGAGCCTTCTAATGGCTTTGTGGGATAGCAGGCTTGGAGGCACGTGATGCCAACTGAGCAAACATCCAAACTGACTGAGGAGGACCATGAGAAAGCTATTTAATTGGCCTTGATTGGATATTTTTTAAATCAATTGGCCGTATTCAGACAGGCGAAAGACTGTGTTGTTGCTTTGTTAGAATCAATCAAGGTCCATTCCTGCCTCTGCCTGCAGAAAGCAATGATGGTTGTGATGTGTGACATGTTTTTGTTAATCCCTCCAGATAGATAGAATTTAGAGGGCAATGACGGTAATGTTCTTATTTGCTCTTGCTACATTGTTTTTCAGATTCTCCATCAGGATCTGTGCTTGCTCCTGAACATCCATCCCCATCACTCTCCATCTCCCCCTCACCACCCTCCTACTCTGCACCCTCACCCCTCCCACCCCTGTGTCTCTCTGTGCCCTCCCCACTGCCGTTCCGGCAGGAAGAGGAAATAGCAAATCCAACTTATCCTCCTTCTGAACAGCAGCAGCATTCCTTCCAGCCGACTCCAACTGCAGGCACCTCTCCACCCCCATCCACTTCCCCTCCGGCCATCCCGTCATCACCTCTTTCCAATCTTCCCCTGGGCCAGTCCATCCCTCCTCCTTCCACCACACCTCCCCCATCATCCTCTGATCAGGACCAGGAACCTGAAGTTGGGCAGCCATCCCCCTCCTCACCCTCCTCTGCCTCACCCTCTTCATCATCCTCTCCACCACCATCACCTCCAACCCCAGAAGAGGCCCCAGCATCTCAGCGTCTTACCTCCCTCCACCTGGCAAAGAAACAGGCTGACGCTGCTATAGCCGGTGAGAGTGAAGAGGAGGACAGTGAGAGTGGAGGCGAGGGAATCTTTCGTGAACGGGACGAGTTTGTGGTTCGAACTGAGGACATTGGGACTCTTAAGGTGAGTACGCCTACAGCTCCCAGGAAGTATGTATGGTGAATTATAACTTACTATTAATGATATTCACTGTCTGTTTGTGTCACCAGATGGCCTTGCAGACAGGAAGAGAGCCCCCACCAATCTGGAGGGTGCAGAAAGCCCTGCTCCAGAAATTCAGCCCAGAGATCAAGGATGGTCAAAGGCAGTTCTGTGCAACCAGTAATGTGAGTTTTCAGGACTCCCACGGGTCAATCAATATTAAATATCATTACATTGCCTCTTAATTATGACGTACATTGGAGGTGTCCAGTAGCTTGATGGTTAAGGGTTAAAGATAAAAACACAATTCCCATTTTTCCCCTGTCCCTACATCCACACATTTCCTGTGTATACCTCACGGTAAGCTGGCTAATAAAGGCACAAAATGGCAAAAAAGAGATGTAGTAGAGGCTTCCTACCTGCTTATAGTTGGTTTAGAGTTAAAGCTCTGGAACCTTCATGAGAAACCATAACTTCCTGTTAATATTTATTGTTTTATCTAATTTAATTGCATCTTTAAGTCTGTACTTTTATCATGTCCACTGCTACTGTTTGATGTAAAATGTTTACATCAAACACTACACCACATTACTTCATGAGTGTCACATCACAACTTTAACTTTGGATTGATATCAGGCAGTCTGCTTGATAGCAGTGAGGGCTCTTCCTGCATCAAGTTGTTCACATTGTTTTACCCTCTGTGGACCATTTAAAAAAAAAACTGTACAGTATTTAAGTTCTCCTAATTAGGACGGCTTACTCCTATTATAATTAAGGACATTTAAGAATGTCTGGTTTAATTGCTGTACTGTCTAACATAAAGTTTTTTTCATAAAGAATAATACTGTTGACTAAATTGTCATTCTTCATGTCTCTTCCCTCAGTATCTGGGATACTTTGGTGATGCTAAAATGCGCTACCAGCGTTTATATGTGAAGTTTTTGGAGAACGTCAACAAAAAAGATTATGTCAGAGTGTGTTCTCGAAAGCCATGGCATAGAGCTGGTCAGACTCTGAGGTAAGGCTATGAGTGAGAGTTTCTTGTCAACCATTTAAAAAATTAAATATGACTGTCAACTACTGATTTTGGAAGCTTCCTTGGCCTTCAGACATTGGAGCTTAATTCACTCTGTCTTTGTTTTTTCACTAACTGATTGACAGGCGCCAGTCTTTACCGAAACTGCTGCCCACCATTCACAATCGAACCCCACCTCAAGTGGAGAGAGATGACAGAGACAGGGAGAGACAGAAAGAGAGAGAGCTGAAAGAGCAAAGAGAAAAGGAACAAAGAGAGAGAGAACATAGGGAAAAAGTAGAAAAGGAGTATAAGGAAAGACAGAGGAGAGAGAGAGAAGAAAGAGAGAAAAAAGAAAGGGAGAAACAAGAGCGGGAGCAGAAAGAGAGGAACAGAAAGGAAATAGAGAAGGTGGAGAGGGAAAAGGAGGACAGAGATGAAAAGGAGAGGGGGAATAGAGAAAATGAGAGAGAAATGGAATGGGTGAATGAGAGGGGGAGTGGAAGAGGGGAGAAAGAGCAGAAGGAAAGGGAGAAAGGGGAATATGAGAGAGATCAAAAAGAGAGAGAGCTGAAAGAGATGGAGAGAAGGAACAGCGAGCAAAGAGAGAAGGAGAAACAGGATAAGGAGCGGAAAGAGAGGGAGAAACAGGAAAGAGAAAGGAGAGAAAGGGAGAGACACGAGAGAGAACAAAGAGAGAGGGAGAGACTTGAGAGGGAGTGGAAGGAGAGAGAGCACAAAGAAAGTGACAAACAAGAGAGAGAGAGAAGAGACAAAGAGAGAGAAAAGAGGGAAAGGGAGCGGAGAGAGGCACAAGAACAGAAAGACCAAGAACAGAAGGAGAGGGATAAAGAGAGAGGAAGAGTGCAGAAAGAAAAAGAGAGACGAGAGAATGACAAGGAGAAGGAGAAGGGGAAACAAAGGGATCAGGAGATTGTGCGTGGGAGGAGAGATGACACAGTGGAGATTGCTGGGTTGAAGGAGGAGACAAGAAGAGGAGAGAAGAAGATGGAGTGTCAGTCCAGATCCAAGACTTCACTGGACAATGTAGAGCCTCCTCCCAAAAAGAGAATGAAGTGGCTGAAGGTGGTGCAGTCCTCCTCCTCTGAATCTGATTCCTCCCCACCCAGTGATGAGGAAGGTCAGCTGTTCATGTGTATCTCTTTATATTTTTATAATTGTTGAATCATATTAACACATATAATATTATTTTGAATTGTTTCTGTTTTAGGGCCTGTGCAGGGTGGGGCTGACAGCCGAGCAATGAGGGAGATGTTTAGGAGCTATGTGGAAATGCTGGTCAGCACAGCACTTGACCCTGATATGATCCAGGCACTGCAGGACACTGATGGTGAGCGCTCAGATACAGGAACACACTAAAAGAGTGGTCTTTGTACTGTTGTCAGTGTGTTAGCAGATCACCACTCTGGTTGGTTGGATTTCAAGGACTATACCAGTGTTTTCACAAAACTATTTTCAAAGGCATGCTGTAAAATGTCAGAATGTTCAGTGTATGCATTTTCTCAACCATCACCATGGTATGGTTTTGCAACCAGTGTTAACATATGCATTAAAAGAATGTCAACACCCAGAACTAGCACTAGGCAGGCCGGCAGTCTACCTGTCGAAGCATCCTTGGGCAACACACTGAATCTGTCCTGATGAGCAGGTTAGCTTCTTGCATGGCACATAGTAAAATGTAAATGTAAAAAAAGGGGAGAGACAAGTGCAGAAGTGGAAAGAAAAGTAAGAACAGGGGAGAGAGCAAAAGAGGGCAAAGAGAGGGAACAGGAAAAAAAGAAGAAGGCAAATCAAAGTGAAATGGAGAGGTAGAGAGAAAGTTACCAAACAACTCCTCAGTTCTGTCAGCAATGAAGTTTATATCTCTGTCTGACATTGTACAGTACATTTAACTTTATACATTTAAACTCCAATTTGTCATCAACTTCTCTAACTCAGTTACAGAACTATAGTTACAAACCACTGTATATGTGAACATATACCTTACTGTTTTAATATCCTCACACTGAATTTTCTAAAATTGGATATTTCCCATCTCTTAGCATTTTTATAAACTTCACACATGTTCCTATTAGTCAGAATTACTTGTTAAAGTTTTTTTCAAAGTTAGAATTAAGTGTCAAATGAAATTACTACTGACTTGTGCTCACATGCGAGGAAGGCACAGCAGCAGCTTTACGGGAAGTCAGTAATACAAGATACATTAATTGAGCTCCATATTGTACTTACAGTAATTAAATGCATTGAATTAAATAGTGGACCAATAGATCATATTCACACTGCAACCATTTTTCTCTGACGTCATGCTCAGGTGAGAAACTTAAAAGCTGGGATAATGTTCTGATGCTGTGTTCCCAGTGGTGAATCTTATAAACGTAGGGAATCTAAAAATTTTTTATAATTTCTCCACTTCATGATCCTGAACATCCTTTGCAGGTCTCTCACAATTATAGACAGTGAGTAAAATGTGAGACTTAAATGTTAATAAGTGTTCAACTTTAATTCCTCAGACGAGTTGTACCTCCCACCCATGAGGAGAATTGATAGCCTGCTCAGTGAACAGAAGAGGAGGTTATTGAGGAGGGTCAACATGAGCGCTCAGCACCAGGTAAAACTGCAGATCCTTCTAGTTTGTTTTACCATGCAAGCAGTCTGATAGAAATGACTGTATGTTGATGACTATTTACAGGAAGTAACCTGGTGTAGGTTTAAAACAAATAGAGATGTCATATTAAACGACAAGCTTCTTCACACCAAATATATTCCCACATCTGTATCTGTAAACTAAACTTGAGCTCTATTCCATGCCTTTGACCGCATTTTGCTTTCCTTTCTCCAGGAGGCTTTACATATATTTCCCCGATTGACAGCAGATACACTGGAATCTGGAGCTGTCAAAGTTCACCTTGGTGGGGAGGGATACAATCGCAAAACCCTCAACTGGGTCAAGAGGAGTATTCCTAAGCAACAGGTCAGGTCAGGTCAGCTCAGCTACAGCATAGCTGTAACATCACACTTTCTACTCCCATTGTACACTGGGTATCGTACTGGGTTGAGATTAATCAGTCTTGGTTGTCTTGGCAGACAACATCTATATTAAGATCAATCCGGAGATTGATAGTGACCAGATGTTTATCAATTTGAACTCCATCCAATGACTCGATTTGACAAAGAGTAATGAATATTCAAAACGTGACTTAGTTTGTACACTTTCATGCATGGAACAAGACATGCAAGAAAAAAAAATACCATAGAAAGACTCAGTTACAGTCCAACACGCTGAGGACAGAATGGCCTGAGAAGTCCTAGTACTCTTGCTGAAGGGCTGCTGAGGATTGAAAGAGGTGTGCACTGTACATGTTCGACTACTGCTCAGCTCAGAGGGTCCAGGCAAGTCTTTCCCAAGGTGATGCACCATACTCTCTTTGAGGTCCCTTTAAAGCTTTCTAAACTTTCCCTTGCATCTCACGGTCCTCTTCAGCACATGGAACTGGCTCAGGTGTCATCACATAACCCAAGTGTGGAACTGCTGTTCCTAGACGCCTGTGTTCATACGAACGCTGAAGTGGGAAACCCCAGGAAAATCTGACCACCACTTACAGCATTAAAGATCAGTGTAAAGGCAACATCTTGTCAGGAGGGAGATAGAGAGAAGGAGGTGAAGCGGGTCCAAGGGTTACTCCAGGCCAACGGGTGTAAGGAGTGGTTGATAACGTATGTTGAATGTTCCTTGCGACATGAATAAACGCAAAGACATACCACACATACAGCTTTACTCTGCAAAATGTTTATTTAATTCAATATAAATAAAAAATAATAATAAAATAAATATGTATTTGCTTATGCTTGCTGATTTTAAACAGATATTTCGTATTTTATTAATATAAATCTGGGTTCAAAGGTAATAACCAAATAGTAGATATGAGAAATTAACCTTTAATCAATTCATGAACCCACAGTTTTACAATCTACAACAATCTGCAGCACACCTGTCTATACCTCTCTGTGGTCAGGCTGCTGCTGACAGAATGTTACTGATATAATATGATGATGGCTAACATTACCAAACAAACTGGCTCATTTATCCTACATATAATGTCCAGTTGCAGCAGGTGAATCAAAAGTTGTGCAGGACATAAAGACAAAAAAAGAAAAGAAACACTGCATCACGTTCTTTTACACTAGTAGCTAGTAAGTTATTTCATAAATTATACTGAGATTTTGTAACATTTTATTGAAACCAATTACTATTTTATCCCTCTGCCTCTTCTGTCTCAGTGGACCAGCCTCCCCTAATAATGACCCATACAAAAACAACTGAACTCACTGGGGTTTTAGGTTTTTTTTTATGCCGGGTCACAAACATAAAGCCTGGCTGTATTAGTTTTACTTTGAAGACTCCTCCACTATACACCAGAAGAGTCTGCTCTCTGCTGAACACAGACCTGGTACTGGTTATACTCTGTGGTGTCAAAATTATAAGATCTTTTGATAGATCTAGCAAAGCCTTGAAAATGTTATTCACATGTCCCTTCTGTCCCTACTCAAGTCTACACATATGGTACATCCTACAGACAGGACTACCCTCAAAGAGGAAGGCTGAACAGGTGTCTGACATCACAGGTGACAGTTGTAGGAAACACTACACAAAGAGCTTGGACAAGAGACTGAATAAACAGCAGAAACAGACAGTAGCTGTCTGTGAACACCAAACCAACATACAACATCACAACATCCACTGGGAAGAGGTCAGGAAGATCATTCAAGTCTGACACCAGAGGCCATCTCTGACCAGTGAGAGGGGTTACTGTTTTCCCATATATAACCACCTGTCATTACAGGATTACATTTCCACACAGGCCATGTGATGACATTTTAGTTTGTTCTGTTTACTGAATGGTGAAATGAGATGTGACTGAAAGAAACAACAGCTATTAAGTGGATGATGGTCTTGGAGAGCCTGGCACCATCAGATGATAGCGGAACTCCATGTATTTCACATGATAGCACCACAGAATTTCTGATAAATGGCTGCCAGACTGCAAGTCAACAAATTGTGGACCTTGCAGCAGCAGTAGCCCAAGATTTATCTGGAGTAATAAAAAGGCAATAACACCATGTAGAAGCTGTGACATACCATCAAAAACAGTCACTCTAGCTTGCTTTACTGCTCTTTAAAGGGAGACTGTTCCAAAATAGCTAGATCAGAGCCCATATACTTCTGAGACAGTGACTTTGTAGGCTTTAGTGGCATTTATTTTGCCATACCTTCCTGACATATCACCAGGGTTCACAGTAAATGAGTATCTGTTAGAAGAAACAAAGAAACAAAACAGAAAATAAAAGCTGTAGGAATGTGTATGACATTGTCTAGTAGTATGCTGTGCACCCTAAATGCCTACTTTTACAAGTCTCTGGGTTTAAACACTTATGGACCTTAGAATTATGAATAGATAGGAAATACATGCTTCCTTATTAGTGGGCACACATCTTGTACATCCTGGCTGGCTCAGCTTTGATCATCAGGATTAAATGCAATGTACCCAAACAGGGGCAGAGGAATTAAAAAATTGACACAGACAAAAGAGTCACAGCAACTTGTGTCAGATCCATCTAATACGGGGGGCTAAAACAAAAATCAAGCAAACTGAGTAAGCAAAGACATGTACTGAGGTATCACACCAGTGTATTTAAATGAATTAAACATTAAATGGCATTTATTTGTATTTGCTGAGCTGAATGAACATTTGTTATGAAACATGTCTAGTTAAGGTACTTTGATAACTACACAATCCTTTATATTTTAGTTTCTTTACCTCAATGTGTCAAGGTGAAGGACTTGTGGAAGAGAAAAGTATTAAAGAAATCTGATTGATGGAACAGAAGTCAACATTACAACATATCAATACATATCATATAGTAATACAATATAAAAACTATTTTGTTGCTATTTGATAGTTGCAATGCAAATTAACATAGCACCACCATAAAACTAGACAATAGGGCTTACCTGTCAGGGCTTACCACAAATGTAGCTTCTATCTCATCTCTGGAGCTGCCCTCTGAAGTTCATCGGGACACAGTGTGGGGCGACTCTTTCCAAACTGTCACTCTGGTTCATTTCATGTCAGATGCACCAGAAGCTACAAGCTCTCTGCTGCCACCGATTGGGTGAATTAGGTACATTCATTTGTATACATACAAATATCCGCCCCACAAGCTCCTGTCTCCTGTTATATAAGATGAATGATATGTGGACATACATCTTAGCAATATTCAATGGGCTTTGCCCCATTGGCAAGAAATACTCCATGAACTATATACAACGTAGAACATTTTGAATTTACAGTACATTTTTATTGCAGATAATACATTTTATTCACTAGTCATACAGTGTAATGTTTACCTTGCTAATTTAAAAATATATATTTTAAGTAAGTATATTTTTTTTATTCAATGAAGATTTATTGTTTTTCATGTGGGATTGTGCTGGTGTTCTATAATGAACAGAGAGAGAAGATAAAATATGATGAATCATCCAATATGGTATTTTGACAAGGGTCAATGCGTAATGATGAATTAGAATCCCATGAAATGTTTTGTTTAGTCGAGATAAATCAAAAGTGGGAGAACAAGAGAGTGATCAATCTGAACCAACTGAGAAAAAGTTAGGATAAGGATTCAATGAAAATACAAAGTAACACTGCGCTTAATGAGCAGAGATGGTTTAGGGATGCTTCTACCTGGAAAGATAAATTATACTTGATTAATATGTCTGTAATTGTTATCAGAGATATAATTTAATCACAAAAACTTCAGTGAAATTTACATGCACAAAACATGCCAATACAAGACTAGGCTATTAATATCAGAAATTGTTTTCTGAAACTGTAGGCAGACTTAATGTTGATGAATGCATGAGGAGAATGGCAGAGGTGAAGATGTTCAATATCGTGTTTATGGGGAGCAGGGTGAGCGCTGTAAGCACTCCACTCAGAGCAGCACACAGCTGATTCCACCCCCTGACACTAGAGGGAAGGGAAGGAAGTCAAACAAGCTGTTGAAGAGCAGTAAAATATATCTTAATTACGACAAAGTCCCCTAGATAACTCAGTTGATACTCGTTACGTATAAAGACAGACCTAATGTTCTTGGTGATTTATTATTTGGGTTACAACTATCTTTCTGAATATGTTCTCAGTTTTCTTCAGTAATGTGTTTTATAAATGTTGGGGAATCATTCATGAGGGAAAGGAAATGTTGAGAAAAAAAATCCTCTGTTTTTTCTCTCACAATTTGTTTCAGGATCTGAAGCTCTCAATTGAAACTTGCCGGATCTACAGTTTGTATCATTCCCTTCACCACTTCAAGTATCACACCTTCCTGCATTGCAAGAAGGAGGTAAGGATGGCTGCATTAACGCTAAAATGAATTAAGTTTTTTATTTTTAACTTTGCTCCAATGTCCTGTCTGTATTTCTGTCTATAATGGACTTATATAATACTAAAGCTGCTAAAGCTGATACATTTACATATTCTGAATATCATTTGGAGAATACAAACATACATTGAAAAGAGTAGATGAGGTTTTTGGGATCCACCTGATTTGGTGCCATAGAAGTTAATAATTGTTTTTAAGTCACTAAGATGACATATCACATCACATGACCCATCCAAATAGCATGTAGTGACAACTTAAGCTAAGTTCATACTAGGGCTGTCATGATATCAAGTTCACACTGGATGATTTTTGTATCCAAAGAATTCACGAGAATAATATTATCATAATATACATGGAAATTTGGGAAAAATAAAGCTCTCAGTCAAAATAATCTTATTTTTTTCTATTGTGTGTTCTGTCTGTCTTCTGTCAAATGAATAACATTTGTTTTACAAGTTTAGGGAGGTGGACATATAATCTATGTAACCATATTGTAAATGTCTGTCATTTCAACAAGTTTTTGCTCAGCAGTATTAAATCAATGAGTAGCAGCCACATACCAGACCCATGCCACAAACTATCTAGCTAAGAGCTAACTGTTATTGTAGCTTTTTCTTCTTTTTCCATTGAATGACAGTTGTCAGCCAGTGTTTAAGCACATTTCCGCCACCTATTATAACAAAGCAAGAACAGAAAGAAAGCAAGAAAGAAAGAAAGAAAGAAATTAAAAGGTGTTGGATTATTTAAAAGTTATCCTATGCCTATTATTAGCACAATATCAATTCAATATCATTTCTTAATCCTGATTATTGTCAAGGACAGTTATCAACGACACCCCTTGCTCACCCTAGGATCGTTAATGAGGGAAAAAGAGTGTTACCTCACTGGTTTACAGGTTGCATAGCATTATCAGCTAACATTGACCCTCCATCCTTAACCATTCCTCAACTACCTGTTGGATTGATTTCTATAATCAGAATTCCTTTTTTTTGTCCCGCAAACGAGGACATTTCTTTTTCACAGCAGCCAAAGGACAGTAATATTACAATAAACAATGATAATAGTAAAAAAAAAAAAAGTCAAGAAATAGAACAGACTTGTGTATACCCAATATTGTACAATATGAACATGTAATTATAAACAGTGTGGCAGTGTATTGTTATTTACAAATAATAAGTATGGGTATTCAAAATTGTCCAGATAGAGTGAACCAAAAATGAGAAATTAGTTATGTGTAGAGTTCGTATTGCACAGTGCACAGTGAGGTCTACTGGGATAGTGATCATTTCAGTTTTCCAGCTATTGGATAATATGCAGCTGTGCCCGACCTCTTGTGGTTTCTTTTAACTGTATGTAACTGATTTGTTTCCTGAGCAGACGCACAGTATTGAGCAAGCAGCGGAGGACCCTGGCCAGGAGGAGGTGGTGCAGCAGTGCATGGCCAACCAGGGCTGGCTGGAGAGCCTCTATAACTCCTTCATGGAACTACTAAGCCTTAGTGCCAAGGCCTGAAGGATTACAACAGCCCCAGCTGCCACAACTCACACATGGTTGGAAGCATCCTGGGTTTGTGAAACATTATACTACCAAAACAATATGGATGCTAATAGCAAAAACAACCATGGGGGGGTTAAATTTTAAAGTATTTGTTTTATTTAAGTACCTCTTGATTTCAAGAAACCTGTGATGGATTTTCCTCAAAAGTCAAAGAAGATAATTTGGTCTACACAACTAGAGATTTTTAGTGATCCAATCCAATGTATTGACAACTATGGTTTGTATAATTTATAGAAGGACATTTCTAAAAATAACCTAAGATTGGATTGTTTCCCAGCATTAAAAAAAAAAACATTTTTAAAGGGCTAAACATAAAATGGCCCACCTGCAGTGTTTGCTTCTGTCAGACTGAAGGGGTAAAACTAGAGTTGAGTGAGACATCAGTGAGGTTTAAAAGGACTATGTGATAGTGTCTTGTTTCTACCTGCCTCAGTCAGAAAGCAGTTGATTCTGAAAGAAAATGTATTTAAAACTAAGCTGTGTTCTGTCTGTTTGTGTTAAAAAACAATGAGAGGATTTAATGCCTGTATAGACAAGGAGAGAAAAAAGAAAGCGTGACTCTCCTAAAGGAAGTGATCTAAAAGCATAAACGTCAGTGTTTAATGTGAGTCATTTTTATCTGTTTGTTGTAGATGGATATTTCCTATTATTTGACCTCTCAGAGGATGTTCCTGCAGAGCAATTTTGTTGTTTTGCTGTGTAAATATTGTACAGCTGTTTCATTCTCTTGTTCCCAGTTGCTCTTCTGTACATGAAATTCCTGTATTTGACATAATGAAATAAAACTGTTCAAATGACAAACGTGAAGACGAACCACCAAAGGTTGAGTCATTTCACTACAAACAAGCAAGTGATTTAAGATGATATAAGATCCAGTGGGCAGGTTCAGGTTGTGGCTTCTTTCGTCATACAATGCAGGACTGCACAATGAAATGTAATTTTTATTGATTTAATTACTTTTGGGTTTCTTCTCTTTGAACTAGTTTTGAGCTTTGTTTAGAGAAGTAACAAAGGAATACCTATCTGCACACATACACAGGGCATCAGTAATATCAGTGAAGTTTGATTTCTGCATTGAACCGAAAGGATACTTCAAGACACTACTGACCCCAGGCTCAGTCTGTTCACCCCGCTGTCATGTGGAAAAAGATGAAGAAGTATCTGCTGCCATAACACCAGACTACAGAGCAGCTTCATTCCTCCAGCTGCGAGACTCCTCTATTCATGATGATAAAAACATTTCCCCTGTATCATTGTACCTACAATCCTGAAATCATAAATAGGCAAATCAATGCAAATCCTTATCATGCTGGGCGATAGGGACAAAGATTCATATTTCAATTATTTCCGGCTGAATTGCAGTACACGATAAATATCACAGTATTTTCTATGAGGTGGGCTTAATGTTCAGTTGTTAGTGAAATTCACATGTGAGATGCCACAAGTATATTCATTAAAACAGACTGTGATCAGAAATTAAATACACAAAATAAATGAAATACAAAGACAGGGTTCCCTTCCCTGGTGGAGAATGTACAGCTGTAAAACATGTAAAGGAGAAACTATATATGATAAATAACAGGGCCGTATGTTAACTTTCTTTTTCTGCACATAGCACTGGTGCTACAGAGGTTGAAAGCTTTGCAGTAGCCTACAGGCAAAAGAAAAAGGGAAGCACGAGTATAAAAGTATCAAGTAAGTTAAAGTTTCCATAAGCTTTTAAATGAATCTAGTGATGAAATTTAAAAAAATATATCTTTAGGTATTTAGGCTTTTAATCTTATTCATTTCACACTGCATGAACAGAGAGGGCGAGGGAGGGAGGTCTGTGTAGATAGATAGATTTTTCATTTGAACCAATAAACAAAATCATGGAAATAAAACATGGTATTCTCGTTTTACTGTTTTAAAGCAAAAATAACATGACAATACAGATCAATCCAGTTGTAACTCCATTGTCAGTGGTAACAAGAAGTTACACAAAAATGTGAGTAGTTACTGAGAAGTGAGGAATGAATTTGGAATGACTCGATGATTAATGAGTCATCAAAGAATAATTCCTAAATGTGTATAGAGTATTTACTCTTCATGAGTAGCTCCCCATTTTTAAGTCTTATACAGTAGCCTACAGTCAACTCCTAAAACAGTGTTGAAGCAGTATATAGCACAGTGGTAACTACTGGTGACACTTTACAATAAGGTACATTAAAATGTGAGTTACTGAGAAGTGAGTATGGAATGAATCAGGAAGGACTTGATAATGAATTGCACTATCCCTGTCCTAGTACTGATTTAACCAAAGTAATAGCTGTTTTCTGCAAAACTCTGGAACATGTAAGCAATGATCTATGTTACATTTCATACAGTTTAATACATATCACATTACTTTTTAATGTGTTTGCTTTATCAGGGAAAGAGGGCATCGAAAGACATCTCTCCAGCACAAAAGCTGTTTGCTGCAACATCATTCATGTGTCTTTTATGTGTCATTAATTAAAGTCCCCCTTGCTACAACTGGTAACTTGAAACTATGATGACATTTAAGGTTGTAGATAATGCATAAGAACATTTTAAAAGATGAAAAAATGGATTAAATGAATTATTTTCAAGGTTTCTTGAAAGCTAATGGCAAACTGAGTTGGTGGATTTAAAATATCTGAAGTGGGATCTGAAGATCAAGGAGGCTCATAGTTGTGGGATGAGAATGATTCAAAACGTATTATAAGCTCTGAGCCGAACTGCAATGCGGAGTTGAATTTGTGTCGAGAAGCAGAGTAAGAGATGTTACTGTGGGTGTTACGGTCTCCTCGAATAACTTAAACAGAGCTCAAAAGGGGTTGGAGGGAGCAACATATTAACAACACCACACTTGAGAAAATTTAGTCAAAAAGGCTTTATTTTAGCCGTTACCAGAAGGGAAAAGCAACAGCAACAAGAAGCAACAGAAGAGGGCTGGAGACCCCGGCCAAAAGGAACAAAAAATGAGAAGATGCGGGACCAGCCGCGCAGTGGGCCGTCGTTCCCGCACCTCCCCCTAAACTACCTAAATGGAAACTAAACCTAAAACAAAAGAGACGACATAACTGAGCTACCGGTGATCTCCAGCCCAATAAAGGAAAGCAACAACCCTTCTCACCGGTGTGCTGCTGCGTGTGTGTCCAGAGCACACATAACAGTGGGAACAAGTTAAATACTATGAATGTGTAGGAAGATACACTACTTATAAATTTAATATATTAATCACTTGAGATTAATAAAGTACTCGTAAATAGGGGCACCACCTCCGTTCCTTTATCTCTTTGACTAATCCAAAGGAAATTTATCAAATTTGACTAGACAAGGTTAACTTAATCAATATCAATCAAGGTTAACTTAATTCAACATTCATTAATTCTAATCAATTTCAAATCAATTTATTCAATCTCATAACTGAAGTAGTGACTTCTACACACAGTTATCATTGATTCTCCGCAGTAAAACAAACCTCCACAGACAACGACAAATGGCTAAATATATTTGGCTAAATAATTTAGAGTAAATAAATGAAATGGGAAATTAAACAAATGACAAAAGAAACAGGTAACAGAACGATGCTGAGTCTGTAATGACTAATGTTTATGTTTATGAATGAAATGTTGCTGATGGTGAAATTGCGGGTAGGGTGAAGGCAATCAAATATTGAGAATTATTTAATGCTAACAGAGCCCTTACCAAATGTCTCCTATAAACAAAGATATTAACTCAGAGCCAAAGGGACATCAACTCTTATTTCTAGGGGTGTCACAATTCTCCAAATCCTCGATTAGATTACAATTTCGATTCAAAGGTCACGGTTCGATTCGATTCTCGATTTTTACATGTATTTTTTTTAAAGCCCAGGTTGCTATTGTTATGCCCAGCTCGTTCAAGAGCACAACCAAGAAGGGAGAACCACACAGCGACCAGTCCTCACACTTAACCATAAGTTTATCTTCATTAATCATTGAATATTTTGTAATGTGTAAACAGCGCTCCTAGTAAATGTCATGTGGTGAATGAGCGTTGAAAACATGGTACTGCACTCTGTTGTCTGTGAGGAGGCCAAGCGGAAGCCAGGCTTCCTCACTTTCTTAAAGAATATAACCATCATTTAACCAATCAGATAAGGCTATTGTTAACAGTTCACGTGATCCTCCTGTGATTGTGTCAGGTCAGTGTCAAGGGAAGCCTCAACTTGTCTGGCATCAGGCCAATTAAATCATTGAGTACGTTATTGTCGATGTGTAATAACAGTGCCTGAATGAAATAACGGAAGATTTGTGGATTTGTGTAGATAGCTTGGTAAGCTAGCAAAATTATTAATAGCAATTATGGAGGGTGGAGATTTGGAGTATTTAGTTAAAAATACTTTTACTAAACTGCCTCTACAGCAGCAACTCCGAATTAAATCAGACGGCAGGCCAACGCCAAAACTAGAGCTCCGTACTGAGAGGAAGAAAGGGTTTCGGAATTTCAATGAGGAGAATTACGTCCGTACTGAGTGGCTAGCTGGTAGCGCCAATCTTCAGCGGCTATTTTGCTTGCCCTGTCTCCTTTTTGATAAGGATTCCTGCTGCCTGAACAATCCCTGGGTTACCACAGGATTCACCGACCTTGTCAACCTGTCTCGGGCAATTGAAAGACACGGCAAATCAAAAAATCACATTGACTGTGCTGTGAAACTGAAGCTGTTTGGGCGCGTCAGGATTAATGAGGCTCTGGATCTGGCAAAAAGTTTGAGCACAAAGAAGCACAATGAGCAGGTGAAGAAAAACCGGGATATTTTAATGAGACTGATAGTTGCAGCCCTGTACCTTGCGCGCCAAGAGCAAGCGTTCAGGGGGCACAATGAAGCCGCTGGCAGCGCAAACAGGGGCAATTTTGTGGAGTTGGTGCATGCTTTTGCGGAGATTGTCAACACTCTTGCAGAGCACTTGGGCTCGTCAACAGTCTTCAGCGGTATGTCAAACACCATACAGAATGACATCATTGAAAGCATTGCTCACATTATCCAGGATGAGACTGATAAAGAAGTACGCAAGTCCCCTTTCATTGCTGTACAAGTGGATGACACGTCAGACATATCCAACAAGTGCCAACTCTCTGTCATAATCAGATATGTCAATGAGAAAGGCAATGTGTGTGAACGTTTTCTAGGCTTTTATGATGTCAGCGCAGATAGAGATGCAAACGCCATAACATCAGTTGTGATGACAGCCATCGGAAACTACAGCCCCACAAACAAACTCATCTGTCAGACTTACGATGGCGCAAGCTGTATGAGTGGACAGCACGGCGGTGTGCAGGCTTTAGTGAAAGCGCACTGCCCCAATGCGTTATTCATCCACTGCTATGCACACAAGCTAAATTTGGTTTTAGCACAAGGCACATATAACCAATATAGCCAAACTGTTTTTTGCCGGTCTTGATGCCTTTCACATTTTTTTCTCATGATCATGTAAAAGATCAGCATTGTTGTATGAGGTGGACCGGGCTGTGCGTGTACCAGGAGGTTCTGCTGTGAGGTGGAACTTTAAAAGCCGCGCGGTACATGCCATCCATGAGGGACGCACATCGCTCTGTGTGGCTTTTGACAGGATCATGACAGAACTGGGATGGGACAAGGACACTATTGCGCAAAGTGTGGCCTTGAAACAAAAACTTGAGAATTTTGATTTCTCCTTCCTGCTCGGGGTCTTTCAGTCCATTTTCGGCCTCACAGAACCACTTTTTCAGGTTCTGCAAAGCAAGACGGTGGACATCAAAAAATGTCAGGACCGGATCAAAAGCACGATCAGTGCTCTCAAAGCCACGAGAACAAGCGAGACGTTCACTGGCATTTATGAGGAAACAGTCCAGGCAGTCGGAGAACCTGTGCCCCGACGTAAACGTCGTCGCCGCGGCTGGGAGGATCTGGAACAGGGAGTTAACCAGCACCAAGAAGGAGACGAGGACACTGTTTCATCTTTCCGACGTCTTTACTTCGAGATTGTTGACAGTATAGTACTGCACATGACCCAGAGATTCGCCGACATGGAGCACCTGAGTTTTTTTCGGGTACTGGACCACGCATCATTTGCATCGTTCTGCAAGCCTGCTGCTTCCCCAGCAGTGAGTTGGCTCAGCTCATCAGCACCTATCCAGTCTTCGATGAGCAGAAGTTGAGAAATGAGCTGCACACCGTGTACAACAACAAGTTGTTTCACAAGCCGCCAACAGAGCTGCTGCAGCTGCTCATTGAGAATGACCTACAGGGCACACTCTCCGAGGTCTTCAAACTCCTGCAACTTATGCTCACGATACCGGCCACCAGCACATCAGCAGAGCGCTCATTTTCCTGTCTGAAGAGGATCAAAACCTATCTGAGAAACACATGGGGACAGGACAGGCTTGTCAACTTGGCCAAGATATCCATCGACTCTGTTGTTGTCGAGGACCTAAAGGCCAGTGGGAAGTTCTATGACATGGTCATCGATCACTTTGCCACCATGAAAGACAGGAGAATGGCCTTCCTCTTCAAATAGGGTGAGCAAAATGCTTTTTTTTCCCCTGTGCGCAGCTTAATAGTCACTGAACTGCCCATTTAGCAATACGTGTTATTTTTGATGTGATTTAGTCCTTATTGTGACTTGCGTGCTTTGATTAAGCAGCATGTGTGAAGTTGTTGTTTACTGTTGTTTATGTGGAGAAAATGAGTACCATAGACAGCGGCCGTGACGGGCCGGGCTGTCTGAATACGTACGTTACGTGTCAGGTGTGCTCTTTATAGCCACTGGTACTGGGTTGTTGTATTGCTTTATAATGATCATTTACATTTATTATTATTATTATTATTATTATATGTATAAACGATAAGGAAAAGTGAAAAGCATTTGTGTATCTCACATAGAGTGTACAGGTTGTGTTTGACGTGGACCTAAAACTTAACGGCTTCTGATTGAGTGTGCGAATGAATTCGCATCTTTCTGATATCAAATGTGTGCTGTGCATTAAGTAGCTGGTTGTGCTTTTGGGAGGGTGGTTGCATAAATTAATGAGATGTTTAAGAGGACTGAGTGTGTGTGTGTGTGTGTGTGTGTGTGACTCAGGGGGAGAGAGAGGGAGAGAGAGAGAGAGAGAGAGAGCGCGTCCCTGCTCAAAGTGTCGGATGGTAACAAGCGTGTGTAAGTCCCGGTAAAATTATGCTGGGCGCTCTAATAGTTCATCCGACTACATGAAATATCAACATATAAATTGTAACATATGATTTTCTGCACCCACCCTCGTAAAACACACAGCTTAGAGGTTGTG